>CM049321.1:24270478-24720478 GCA_026874595.1 Sipunculus nudus
TGCGATGCTCTCTAAAACCGCGTTGTGTACAATACTGTGCCATCATTTAAAGGTAATTTTCCCCGCAGTGACATAGGCGATATGAGAATAGGTAATTTTTAACGTACATATAATTTTGAGTCAGTTTTCCGTTTTTTTCTGACTTACACTCAGGTTAGACCGAGCACAGCCGAACTGCCTTCGGCAATGACGGGAATGCGTGCATCGTGTTCACTCAACCTCAAACACTTTTAAGGACTATTGTTCATATGAACAATTGCTTTCAGTGAGGGTTTTGTGCATGTCTGGCCTTACATTTGAACAAGGCTCTCACTAACGTGTGTGGTCAAGAGAAAGGAAAAGAGAAAACCACATGTTTCTCTCTTTATGAAATGGAGAGTTCAACCCAGGAGGATGAATGACAATACCTGATTCAAGGTCCGAATTTCAGGAACAGGTGGGGTAGGGTCGAGTGGTGGCGGGGGTTTCAGGCTTCAGAATTTGTCTGATTCCATGAAAAAAAGGTTGCGGTGACTGAAAATTGGATACGGTACTCTGCATAGAGGCCTATTGGGTCCGCTTCTGCTACTTACGAGGTATACATATTTCTGTTTCTTTCTTCAGGAACAGTTTTCTCGGAACTTTCATTTGATAAATCTTTCATATGTTCCTCACATCAACCTAATCTTTTTACGTCCAACGATAAAATCCCGTCAAATATCAACGAAAACCTGAATGCTCAAGCGTCTCATACTGGTTCGCAATGTAAACATCATCACTGACCAGGTCTTCAAGGTAAACATACCGGGGTATGAATTTCTTGCCACGAGCACAGCGCCAAAATTAAAAGAAAAATACATTCATACATATCTTATTGAGACAGTTTCCCACTGAAAACCTATATTTTCTGGTTACTTTTAGAAAAAAATGGGCCAACATTCAACATCTCAATTAACATAACTCCCTAAGCTCGGTAATAAGCCCGGTATACCGGGTTTATCAGTTAGTGATAATATAATATGTAAGGTTTTTGTGTTTAAGTTAACAGGGACTTTTTGTATTTAAGTGTCAGAGCTCAGTTTCCGGGGAATTACATGACTGCAATTGCTTAGCCTTGATAACATGGCACCACTATTCAGTCTAATTGCAACTTTCGTTCAGCTCCTGTGCCCACATTTCTTGAATTGCATCTGTTGTGACGTCAGGAAAATCTCTGATTGTCTAACTCAATGTTTATGAATTTTGATTGAAGAAATATGCTATGGCTTTAGAGTCCTTTAGAAAATGGGGGCCAAGCCCTTAGCAGGGGCTTGGCATTCCCTCTCCTTTATAATTATAATAAAGAACGGCATACTCAACTCAGATACTTGTAAGTTTGACGCACGTGCTTCCGGGGCCAGATGACGATCCCTGCAGGATGTCCAGGCCGCAAATAAAAATGACCCTTAACACGTGAATCATAGACCATGACGCTCAGCCGAATTACATGTTGACAATATAGTCTTGCACAGGCAAAGTTCTAATGAAGAAAATGTAGGTGGCATCATCGTTCATGCATATTAGCTTCAATTCATCAAGACCCATAAACACCAAATTTGATGACAATCCATCCAACTGTTCCCGAGGAAACTGGCAATATGTGTGTATTCTGCATTATTTCTGGTGTTCGCAAACATGCCAAGCAACTCGCATGCACAATACAGGTCACAGTGACCAAATTTCAGGTTTCTGAGTTTGAGGAATCCTAATGATTTCAGGTAAGAAGATTCTATGTCCCATGGTTACGATTTGTGCCCTGCTTTGGTATCAAATTTTCAATTATTATTTGGGGTGCTCATAAGCCCGTAGATGCCGCTGTAATACCACATAAATACGGGGAATTAGAGGCAAATGTTATTCACGGTAAAATTCAGGTTAACTTTAAGCGGGGACTTACTGTAACGAAACCAAAAAGTGGAAGGAAACAGTATAAATGTTGCACACAGAGGTATTTCGCTCCTGCTATTTATAAAGTTCTCGAAAAACATATTACTTAAAGGGTTCTTGAAATTTATAAAGGTGAATCATATTCAGTTTCCCGACAGTCTCGGTTTGCTTACAAAAGAAAACAAATGACCCAATTACATGCTTCTGTCAAAGTTGAAGAAATTATTTCATATTTCAAAGAAAAGGGAAACAATATATGTGTTGCTTTGATAACCAGAGAGCTTTTGATATGGTCTTCTATATAAAATTTTCAGTTTTAGAAATTAAAGTAAAATTTGGAGGGTTATCGTTTTTTTATTATACAAATGATCAGAGCGCGGTTCAGGTTGACAGCTATTGAAGTAGATGATTCGATATTAAACAGTCTGTAAGGCAGGCTGGTTCTTGGTGTATGTAAATGATTTCATAATAGAATTAAGATACTCCAAATTTGCAATCCGCATTGCAGATGCTTGCCATGGGCTAAAATAACTCATATCTCTGCAGTGGTTCGTCTCATCCACCTGAAATTCTGCCCGTCTATTCCTCTCGGAAAGAGTTCTCATTGATATGACAGGTGGCGCCACCTACAATCATGTTTACGCTAAATAGATCCAAGCTAATTTATCAGGACTTGTTTAACGTATTGGTCTGAAATTTTGCATGTATTTAGATCTTATGCAGCTCTTTACCAATGGCAAAATAGGTGGCGTCACCTGCTACCATTTTTGGACAGTTTCCATCTGTTCATCTTCGGCTAAAATATCTCATAACTCTGCAGTGGTTTGACGTAGCCGCCTGAAAATTTGCACGGTATTCATCTCGGATAGAGTTCTCGTTTATATGACAGGTGGCGCCACCTACAATCATGTTAATGTTACAGACATCGATGCTAATTTTTCAGGACTGGTTTGACGTGTCTGCCTGAATTTTTGCATGTGTATATATCTAACATAGCAATCTGATCATACTCAAAACTGCACCTGCTAACGCCACCTGTAACTGTTTTTACATAACGTCCATCTGTTCGTCTGCCGTGGTTTAAAATCATTCATAACTCTGCAGTGGTTAGACTTATCCACCTAGAATTTGGCATGTTTACACATCTCGGATAGATTGCTCGTTTATATGACATGTGGCGCCGCCTATAATCATGTTAACGTTACAGACATCCATGCTAATATCTCAGGACTAGGGTAAAAATCATTCACATCGGCAGTTCTTTCACCGATCTGCCTGAAATTCTCCATGTGTATACATCTTAATCTGTGCCTCACTTCGCCCGTACCACTCTGATTTCCACTCTGATAGACTGCTTCATCAACAATCAGACATACACTCAGACCTGAACAGTCAAGGGTTGTAACAGAAAAGTAATTTAGCTATAATTCTGTTACTTGAGGTCCTATTTATATAACTTTTACTTTAACCCCATCACAGTCACAATTTCTGATATATTTTTGTTAAATCCATTAAACGTCTTCAATCTGTTAATTTATAATATGTTACAACATTTTATAGATCACATAATGATATGAGATACATAAAATAAAATATAGCAAACTAAAGATATTATACACTAATATAAAGTAATAAGATAATGATATATATAATATAATATGATATGGTATGATATAATATCAACTGATGCAGGAGAAATCCTAGAAATTTCTAGGGAAACGTCATACAGCGCCGTCTAGTAGTGAATACTATAACAAAACACGTCAGTAAGGAATATTGATCGAACTGGCAATACGGCAACTTGCTCTGGATATCGAATTAATAGAGTATATAAAAAACATAATCATGCTTTTACCTTACAAATATTTTTCCGTCATGGGATTTCTTCATGTGAATTTCCTAGTCTCCTAATATTCTATGACAAGAGATACCTCTCAAAATAATGAGTTTTTGGGTGTAGTTTCCTCAAACTGAATAGTATAACCAATACACTGATGCAAATTCAGGCAGAGCGCTTTTTCAACAGCGCAGCGCTTTTCCATCAGCGCTTGTCAACTATTCCTGAGAAATTGATTTTTTTGTAGGGGTAGGCTAGGCCAAGCCTCCCCAAAATCAAATCGAAAATTAGTATTTTTTTTTTTATTCAGCTTTCAACCACGCTAAACTGGGAGCGACCCTGAAGGCTGACTCAGGGGATTTTTCTAGATGCGTGCTCATGCGTATCGCGCTTCAGTTCGGTTGCTGATAACGACATCTGTGTGCTTCAATGGAGTGTTGTGTGTGCTTTTACTTAAGTATAAATATAACCGAATTGACCGATGTGCTATTAAGGATAGGCAGACAGAGGATCGTTGAAGGGACAATTAAATTTCTATGGTAAATATTTCTAAAGCAAATAACAACAAGAAAACACATATTCAAATGGGTGGCGCAATGTTTCTTCCCGGTGTTAAGATCATAACCAGGATGCATTGGCGACAAACTTACATGTCTCTGAGTTGATGTATACTATTTATTATTGTTACTATATAGCAGAGTGGGCAGCCCATGCTTTAGGGGCTGGCCCCCGGTTACTAGCTGACTCTGAACACATAGCATGTATCCAAGCAAGATTCATAAAACATTGAGTTACCAATCAGAGATTTTCTGATGTGTCACAATAGATACAATTAAAGAAAGGTCTGCACAGGAGTTGAATGAAAGAGCAATTAGACTGAATAGAGTTGCCATTTAATCAAGGCTAAGCAGTTACAGTCATTATGTAAATACCCGGCAACTCAGCTCTGCCACTTGAATACACAAAGTCCCAATTAACTTAAACATCTGCACCTTATATATAATCATGATGAAATACAGAGAGTGAGAATTGTAGTTAAATAGACTGGCCCTTAGTACATGACACCGGAATTCCCGGATGAGAAATTATCCGTATCACTCCTGGTATGCACCGTGCACATCCGTGAAGCCACCGTAAAATTCCGGAAGTCTACATACAGCCAGCGGAAGCTTCCTATTAAGACCGAGATCTTCCTGGTCCAGGTTTAATTTTTTTCCCAGATAATGCCGGTATACCAAGGATCACACCGGATGCCTGCCTGGTGTTTATACCTTGATGCCGGAGATAACACAGATGATCCCGGAACGATGATCTGGGATAAACCGTTTTGCTATCCGTGAATGTGTGAAAGGGGCTTTAGCAATGACCAGAATATCCAGAAGGCTCCGATATACCCTTGGGTACATGCGGATTAACAGCCAGGTTACCAGGGATGCCAGTTTTAAACTCTACAACCTTATTACCCGGGTGCTAATCTCTATGTAGATGATTAGGTGGTGGCGTTTAGAGGCAAATAGTTTCTGCCAGTCTGCATCATAGCTATACCCGTCAGTCATACGAAATAGGTCTGAGCTGTGATGGAGAAACATATTACCCCTTGAATCTAGTATATCGTTCTTAGATATTTTAGATAGTTGTATAGATATTAATAAACTGTAATAATTAATTCAATCGAACAAGCCCAAACTATAAACATCTCTCAAAGTATATATATATATATATATATATATATATATATATATATATATATGAACAAGGCCAATTAGGTTTTCAAGAAAAAAAAACAGGGAATGATAGTCCAAATACAATAGGACGTCGAGTATCCGAAGACCGTTTATCCGAAATTTAAACCAAGAGACCCGAAATTTTGACCATCATAAATCTGATTAATGACCAAAAAATACAGAATAAAAATGGTATCGTCTGATGCAAAACAAAAGTAGCCAGATGAGCGGTGATACATTAAAACGTAAATAAGAATGTGTTCGTACACAATCTGTACAGCTATACTGTGTCTTTTGCATTCCATTTTGGTTATAAATGGAGGAAAAAGATAATTTAATGTCATTAGAACACTTTACAATGTCTATAATAAAGAATGGAAGCAAAGGCTGGATCATCACCAAGATAGCCATTATATATATATATATATATATATATATATATATATATATATAATTATATATATATATATATATATATATATATATATATATATATATATATTATGGTCTGTGTGACATTTCAAATATACACCAATTAAGGTTTTAAAAAATAAGTTAGCATGTTTCCAATATATTTTAATTTTGAACCAGGTTTAGATTTATAATATTTTATAGTAAATTCAGAAACTGAACCAAAATCTATTTTTTTTTTATTTGAAAAAAGTATATAAATATTATTCTCTTAAAATCAGGAGAGTGATTACATTGACCACCCCACCCTTGCTAAAAAGTGTGTGTGTGGGGGGGGGGATATATACCCCGATCCCCCCTATCAGCCCTTGCAGTTAGTCCGTTTTATTTCTTCATGTCCACCGTTTTTTTTTTTGCCATGAATATGTTTTTTTAGTTACTTTTTAAGCGAAACAATTACAATGTAGAGTAGAGTATTAAAGTACCTAATTTTCAAATAGGTAAATCATTACCTACCTTACGCCTTATTAAAGAAACAGAATCCATTAACAATACGAGAAAACAGTCTACATTTTACAACATATCTGACCAACTTATGGCGGTCAAGGTCATTGGTCACATGCAAAAACAGCCCAAAATGACAGCTGCTGATTGGATAATGTCATGTAAACACTCTAAAAAATATAACTAGCTAAAACAAAGATTTTTTTTATAGTGTTTATTAAAATCAGATATATATACAATCATATGTACATGCGAAGCAACCACACAGTTATGTTCACATAAATATAAACATATACATGCAACACGAAATTACAAAAAATACACATATCTATGTATCAAAATAAAAACCTATACGTGAGACGAAAAATAACCATAAACAAATAAACCAAGAGAAGAAAACGCCAAAACAGAATAAAAATGCAAAACTATTCAAATGCATAGTCTCATATTCTTATACATAAATTGCACATATACAGATGTTGGTGTTTAGCCCGCTCTTTAGGTATCTATAGAAAGGCCCTACCATAATAAAATTGCAATAAAATAATAACAATAAAGAAACATTACCTATAATTAAAACGTAAAATGCGACCAAAACGAAACCTAAATCTAGATTACAACTTAAAATACCACATACTAACTTACATCCAATAGAACAGAACCCTAACAATGAAACACATTTACTGGGATACAACCTGTCGTCCACATTAAACAAACGATATATATTCTAACCAGAGGCACCATCTGTTGACGAAAAAACAAACCTAAATCTATAAAATTAAAAAAGAAAAAAAAGAAACATAACCCCAACCTACAAACAAAATATAAATACACAGAACCGACGCAGAAAACATGAAACAAAAGTTATTTACCACAAATAAACCCTTCCCAAAGCCTAAAGAAAAATAGAATTGAAACCATATAACCTTACCTCCAAACATTTCTCTATAATGTGGAACCCTGAAACTAAATTAACGAAATGGTTAGACCGTAAACTCAAACGCCACCTGGCGAACTGTTGCAAACCAAATTTACAAGACTTACATAAAACGTTTAACTCAAGCGCCCTCTGGCGTTAGAAATGCACATATACAAATACCAAGTAATGCAACAATAAACTCAAGCGCCATCTGGCGATTAACGGACGAAAAAGTTACGCATCAAATCAACCAAGACCTATATACACATATACACACGTATGCATATATGTGCACAATATATTACTAGTCAAAAACGGATGCAATCTTACAGGAGAAAACGGACAAGGTATGTGATTAACTGAAAAATACTGAATAAAATAGATATATCTCAATATACATGTTTATAACATTGACTGGTACATAATTTCTAGTCTATAATCTGAATAAGCCCATGAACGGACAGGGTATCAACAAAATCTTAAGCCAGTTAAACAGGACATATTTTGCCTTGAAACCCATATCTAAACAGACGGATTAACTATTAGTTTGACTCTTTTTATAATATCTTAAAGACACATATTCACAAGTTACGACCTCATATCTAAATGTAGCTAAATCAAAATTGAAACATTAAATTTCTCATCCACTTTACACAAAACTTCATTTAAGCACCACAAATTCCTGAAATATTCCTTGCCCATTTCCCCTTTTTCAATACTAGCAAAATGTTCCTGTCGTATTCTAGAAACCACAATATTTAAAAAAAAGCGATTGAATTCAATGCCCGTGTTAAAATACTCTTATTCCTGTTACACCAAAGAACTAAAAACAAAGCTAAAACAAAGATGGTTATTCATGCAGGGACACATCATTTCTGCCAGATCATTGTAAAGACACTAAAAAGCTGTGAAACATAAAGTTGGGTTTCATTGTAAAATTCTTAATTGCCATATTAGGTTTTCACTTCCATAAGCAGTTTTCTTTGAAATTATTGGAAAATGTAAACTTTTAAGAAAATTATCTACAAAATAAAGCAGGTGGAGAAACGGACTATATAGTAGTAGTAAGTAGAAGTAGAAGAAACAGTAGCGTTGTATATTATTTAAGTGCAACGTGTACATGATTACCCAAGTTATTACATATTATAGAGCTTTGAAACAAATTGACAGTTTACCTTTACTTGTTATTTAACATAAATCAATATCAAGCATAAAACTAACTGTATAAACACTATATAATGTACGGACCACGGAAATTCATAACATTGATCTCAAAACTAAATGATAACTTGAATTTGAATATATAAAACAAAACAGAAAGAACATAAACTGTTAGTAATAGCAAAATATAATTAAGATATAAAGTAATATTGTCTGATATAACTAGATATAATATAATATGATATAAAACAATACAGCATAAATTAATGTAGAAAAAAAAGAAGACAACAGGTAACAAATAATTATATAACAAATAATAAATGCTATGTCTCGACAGAAAGTTAAATTCAATTGAGTGAATATAGATAAATTAACAATTGCTAAATGGTGCCTATGGAAATCTTGCAGTTAACTCATTATACACAATATACCCGCGCATAACCAGTATTCACAGGATCTAAAAATAAACATCGCCTCACGTCCGGTCAGACCCATTCCTTTTAATGTAGAATCCAGCCATTAAACTTATATATAGAATCTAAAAATGGATAGAGACCATTTGCGGAGCAGGCGGATTAAAAATATTTATGAGTAATTCTTCTGAAATTGTCCACCCACTGATTTTTTAATACAGGTTTCAGAGACAGTCGACAAAAATGTTTGAACAACTACATGTTGGTCATAAAATTGCGAAAAGTACGGTTGCCAAAAAAAGTTGTAATTATTTTATGGAATATTTTAAACAATGCATTGAATCACTTTGTTTTAAAATATAATATAACTTACATAATATCATATTATATTATATTTAATAATATAATATAATATAATTTAATATAATAGAAGAGAAGAGAAGAGAATAAGCGAGAGAGAAAATATGCCTTCGTTAACCCAGGAACATGCTACAGCGCCATCTATTCGTCAACTGAAAACTAAAAATGTGAATAAGAAATTTTTATTGAACTGACGAAAAGTTAAAGAAATTCAGCCCAATGATATAATATAGTATACACAATCATATTTATATAAATTAACTTAAACATATATCATACCTTTAAGTATTTATTACAGAATATTTTGTTAAATTTTGTATTTATATTATAAGAGATACCTTTTGAAAAACATCACATTCAATAGGCTTCAATGGCCTGTGGAAATATGCGGTAGACAGACAGACGTATTCAAAATACATTTATCATTTTGAATGCCATATTTTTGGAAGGAGGCCATTCTGGTACTCCTTAAAAATAAAAGAGAAATAATATTTTGAAAAGAGCACTCGCCATAACGGGATGCCATACCATTGCATGGGGTTAATGATTTTGTCAGCCTTGTCCTCGCGGGCCGATTGTGGATTATATGTTATTATATACATGTGAATTAGGCAAAACAAAATTAAAGGTATGGTTCTCAGGCACCGCCCGCATCAATTTTAAACCCCCGCATCAAAAATTTTTATTTTGATTTTCAATAAAACTTTCCGATTTTGAGCTGCTGCCGCTCCGACATTTCTTTCAAGAAGATAAAACCATACAATTTCCTTTGTTTTGTAGTGCTTTCACTTATTTAGCAAAATAAAACTGTTATTTTCATGCTTTTCCCTTATCATTTGACATTTTAATCGAAACATACAAAAAAATTTAAAATAAAAAAGCGCCCGCCCGCATTGATTTCTGAAAAAAAGTGCCTGAGAACCATACCTTTTTTTTATTTCGGCCTTAGATATCCGTCTATAATCATGTGTTTATGTATATATACGAATTTATTTATCTACTTTTTACCGGAGGCCGACTAGATCACATTGATACAGTTTGAGCGTACGCTCGGAAGTTTTGTGTTACTTATGCGTCTTGCTAAGGTTGATAATTATTCTCATTGTATTTGCAGTGGTCGTTGTATGTCAAACGGATCATTAAAGTGACGTTCCTTTTTTTATTGCTATAGATATGGATCTTTTATAGCCTTTGTTTCACATGTTTAAATTACCGTATGTATTATGTAAACCGTGTATATTTATTTTCACAGTATGTCTGACTGAAGTTTGTGTATTTGGTTTTATGCATAACATTACATGTAGAATGCTTTTGTATATTTGTGTATGTGAATGTATATAGTTTCATTTTCGGGTATTTTCAGTAGCAGCTGGAGCCACCGTAGTCAGGGTTTTATTTATGTTGTTGCACAGGTTCTGTTGTACCTGTAGGGTAAATATGTTTGAGATAAATCTGTTATGATTTGAACATATTGGGGCCTGGACAGTTGAACTGTTAAACGCTCGGCTCTCTCCGCTGGCGACCAAGGTTCGATCCCCGGCGTGGTCATGAGAGTGAGTTGTAGTTGTTCCTCCAAGGTCAGTGGTTTTCTCTGGTAACACCCGTCCTCCGGAGACAACCGATCGCTTCCACCCGGGCCATGAAAAAAGCCTTGATAAGTTATAAATAGATTTATAACCCATCTAAATAAATAAAGTTTATATTGTTTGGATATTTTTAATATTTATTAAAAGCATTGTTGATTAATTTGTTTCATCTTCAGGACTTTGGGTCAGCTCTACGTAAATCAAGGTTAAAAGTATAAGACGTAGGTATATTTGTATAACTATGTGCATGTATCTCTGTTTGGCACGAATTGTTATAATTTGGATATACACGTATAGGCCTATGTATGTATGATTGTACATATCTTGATTTAAATAAACAATATATACAAGTCCTATCATGTGTTTTTGTTTGTTGTTTGAGGAATTCCTGGTAATCCGTCACATTAAAAGCATAATGAGTGGGTTACAAATTCAACTTGGCATAGCTTAGGCGGGTAGGGTTTGGGGGCCGGGGGGGATAATTTAGAAGCTTTAACAATAATCTAACTGGGTCTGAATAATTTCTATCATGCAGCCACATATGTGTGCCTGATAAACTATACAGTGGAACTTCTCCTAGTGGGCACCTCTTTAAAGTGGGCAACTCTATAAACTGGGCACCTCTATAAAGTGGGCACTTTTGGGCAGTCCTGTTTTTCCTTCTCTTTATTATGTTTAGCTAATTTGGGCACCTCTATATTCTGTAAAGTGGGCAGTTTTCAGAGCTAATGTGGGCACTTCACTGATTTTCAAGGTTGAACTTTCTCATTATATCAACTTTGTAAGCCTTCTTTATAGCGCTTTTAAAGTTATTAAAATAATATTAATTCTTAATTATTTGTTAATAATAGTCACAAAATTTTAATAATAAAAGTAAAAAAAAAATGAACCAAAATTCGAGGTGTACGAGTGACCATTGCATAATAATGATTATAATCTACTTGACTCAAGACCTAGCTTGGGATGCATGCATACTAAATAGATTAACATCCCTGCACCGGCTCAAGTCAGAGATCACCCCAGACTAGATGTCCTATGCTAATTAAATAATATTTGTTTGTTTGGCTACCAAGGGGGAAGGAAGCCCTGCTCATTCACCCACTTTATACTCTGTGATGAGGTGACACAGCTAAATGCCCCTCTGGCCCATCACAGGTAGTCAGAATACATGCCCACTAGACCAGGGCAGTGTTTAATTAACTGTTGATACATAATGATTCATACTGTTAAAACGGTGTTTAACCTGGACTCTAATAGTAAATGCAAAGCTACAGCGTGCACTTTGCTCCAAGATCACAGACATATTCACAAAGAAATAAGAAATATGACAATTCAATACATTCATTCAAAGTGTGTCACACACTTCAAATGTGTTATGGACTTCCAGTGACTGGATTATTTTTTTTTTGTTTTATTTACTTGTCACCTTGATATAGAATGTTTTCTTAAGATGATAGTATTTAGATTAGTGACGTACTGTCTTTGCTTTTATACTTGTTTATTCTTTTTAACAGAAAATGATTAGATTTCAAAGAATATATTATTAAGAATCATTACTTCCCATGCTAATGCTAAATACCACATGCTGCTTTGCCATTTTGTGCTTACAGAATAATTAATTAATATATATATATATATATATATATATATATATATATATATATATATATATATATATATATATATATATATATATGTTCATCTATCTTATAGACCATCTGCACACAGCTTCCTTTTATTGTGCTTATTTTTTGTCCATACATTTATGTAATAAAGTACATATTTTCTAACAAATATCTTGACAATTAAAAATAAAATGTCACTTAAAAACTTATCATTAAATAACGAGAGATGATACATGATATAGGGTAATTGAGTAATCTAAAAAATGAGTTATTAAAGCAATATATCATACTAGAGGGCAGCACTCTATGTGCTGGCCATTACCTCCATATAGTGGGCACCTGTATAAAGTGGGCACTTTGGTCCAGTCCCAAGAGTGCCCACATTATAGAGGTTCCACTGTATATATATATATATATATCTTGGTTTCCCCTGGGAATCTTTTTAGTGTACGGCAACGCAGTTGGCGGCAAAATAATTGTGTTTGGTTATACTGCTTGCCGTGTGTAAATACTCAATGAGAGCTGCTCAATGTATTGAGCCGAAAGAGCAACAAACACCCGGGCGATCATCATTGGTTGACATGCCCGAGGACCCGAGTCCCTCGAAGTGCATCTGTCTGGCTCGGAATTAGGTCAGTGTTGCACGTGAGTGCGCGTGCAGCAAGCCCCGGACTGTATGTTTACTTACCAAGTCTAGGACGTTATTTTGGCTCAGGGAACATAAATTTGTCACCATTACAAGCTGTGTTCATGACTTATAACAGTGTACGTTTGTGTCGCTCAAGTGTAAGTATACAGCGGTCATAACACTAACAGTCATCGGTAGGTTTCTTGGTTGAAATTCCTTGGTTCCCTCATACGTCTCGGGGCTGTATGACAATCAAATCAGGTGAGTTTATAACATGAATTGTTTTGCGGAACTAGATTGCTCATTATCTCAAAATGTCTAACTCTCCTATGTGAACAAAAATGATTCTCAGAAATGGAGGTGATGAATTGATTGGAACAATTTTAAATATAATACAGTGAAACCTTGGGCTGCGGACACCCCTCGAAGACGGACGTCAAACCGCTTAACGGACAGTCTCTGGGCCGACCGTTTTCACTATAGGCCTATAAAAAGAACTATCTGGGGCGGACACCCCGCTATAAAGAACATCGAACACTTTTTATCCGCCCAACAATTAAAATCATCCGTTATAATGGACATAAATTTTAATACGATACTAACTACTTAAAATATTCTTATTATTTAGACAGGTTTTCATGAGTATGAAACAGGAGTCAATATCACTCAATTTACCTAAAAAATTGTAATCTGTATCTGAATTACGTCAGTTATTCTAACATATACACGTTTCCTCAATAGATTGTTAGTTATGATTATTTTGTAAATTTTGGCCAATGGCGAGTTATTTTTGGGATTTATTCTTGAGATCAATGTTCGTCATATCAGGCGTTATTACACTAAAGGTTATTTACAACACGCGACAATGATGACTTTGTGTTATAATAAGTGGACCTTTGTCGTTAATCATTACTTTATTGATATTATATTTTAGAGGTGTAAAGACTGACCGACTAGAGATATCATCTAGGTATGCGGGAGAAACTGTTTTGATGAAATATGTGAAATTCATTTAAAATTAAAATAATATTAAAATCGTCTGATGTCTAAAATGTTCATGCCAAAATGAAGAACAAATTCACAGCTTTAAGGATGTCACGGGCCCAAGACCTTATTACAACAGTGTGAGATACGGCAATCAAGTAAATAATAACATAACTCCTTTAGCCTACATAGGGACTAAACAGGACCTATAGATAGATAACAGAAGTGTACCCTGGGTAATTCATATTCTAAATCTCAACCTAATAAAACAACCCCCCTACATCGTACGCTCTTGTGTAGCCTGCTTATATTTGTATCTCACTCATTTTCTTTTCATTTTATGGGGGCATTACGGTGCCCCCTCCTAGAAATAATTAAAGGCGGGGACATTCGATGTCGATATCTGAAATTCCGCCCTTCCCTCATTACGAACAACGTACGCGATTGTGGCATATTCAAAGTCATATTTTTCGTAAGGTATCTTATATAATAAAAAAAACAAGATTTGAGAATAAACACTGAAAATTAATGTTATAAACTGTACATAACTTGAGTAAATTTATGAATTAATAATTTTGTATACTATTTCATTTCAGTTGGCTGAATATTTCAAAGTGACTGCTGGTTTATTTAATATTTTTTACTCACAGGTTTTGTTATCATTTGACCACTAGATGGCGCTGTAGTTAGTTCCTGCTATATATATATTCATGTATTTAATTTCATTATAGATCAATAGTATGAGTTTAGAAAATTCACTCGGCAATTGAATTATAAAATGTCTACATTTTTAAAGTCAACAAATTTATACTAAATTTTAACAGTATCATGTTTTCCGTTGATTTAACATCTATCAGTTTTTGCTGGTATCGTCAAGAGTTCCTGCTCACGTGTTTAGTTATCATTTTGGCTACTAGATGGTGCTGCAGGTTGATCCCGCTTTTACAAGGGGACTTTGTAGTTTTTTTTTACCCCTACTGTCTCTTCTATTCTCATACTGTTATATAACATTACATTTCATTACATTACGTAATATTATGTTATATGATATCATAGTTATTGTATTGTATGATATGATATGATATGATATGATATTATATTTTATTATATTATATTATATTATATTATCATATGTTTATATTATATTTTATATACACAGAATTACTGATATAAAAATATTCTCTAGTTTAAATGGGCCTATTCACCTATCTTTTATAAATAATATACGCGACTTCTGGCTTACCCTTTGTATACAGTAATAATCTTTAGGTATTTCCTGTGTGGACAAGTTTTTATTACGCCGTTGTGCTGGAGGTATGAGCTTGTTTATGGAAAGTTGTTAGTAAACAAAGCCATGTTGACAAGTAGAAAAATCTTAGATGACCGGCTACATATATGTACAGTCCTGAGCTAAAATTTTATTATATGTTAAATGCAGTGCGCAAAATTAATGCCTGACCCCGGAAATGGCAGGTAGTTTTCTCAATGGTCCGGAAAATGTAATCCAGGCACCGAACCCCTATTCCGGCATTTTTTTTTTACCATTCATGTTACTCTGACGAAACGACAAGCGACTGTTTCCCGCCAGGGATCTGTTGACAGTTGTTAGTTTCGTGTGTCGCCGAACCGAGAATACGCCTCCCGTTAGATGACTTGTTCCGTAAACGAAATAATTCCATACATGGAATTAACACTTGTAATCTATGATGACGAAAAGTCGTTGCATACAGTGTCATAGACTGGGAGCTCACATCCACTCCTCTGGGCAAAACGTTTTGTTTTCCGCCCGAGAGAAGTAGATAAACAAATTGGAACAATCAAACATGCCGGGTCCGCTAATTTTTTTTGGTGTTGGACCCCATTTCACTAGACTAAAAAAGTTAACTTTTTAGTACTGAAATGCCAATTTGAAAATCTTTGGTTCATCTTACTTGCCACCAGATGCCTTTGCTAAATGTGTTTTGATTATTCCGACGAACCCATCATACAGTAAACAAGTGGATATATCAAAAATGAAAAGCTTGTGTGTGGTTTGATTGGTGTTTCTTCCTATATTTAGGAAATGTTCAAAGGATTACCTTTACTTGACACAATCAGGGATGGGATTAGGCCCCTTTAAGAATCTGCCTGATGCCAATGTCAAAATTGGGGATTTTTTTGGTAAATTACAATTGGCGTGTTTAGGCAAATAAAGAAACATCCGAACAAACACAGATAAGTGGGTAAAGTATTACACAAATGTCTTTAATTTTCTTAATATTCCAAAGATTATGATCTGTGACGGAGTAGGATTACATAAATGTGCCCAACTTTCTTAATATTCAAAAATATTATTTTCAAACAAATTACTACGTATATTACCATTAACATTCTAGGAATGGCCTAGCGTCAATTGACCCTCTTGCATTACGATCAGATAAGCGCTGAGTAGGCTTACCAGCCAAATTATCCGATTGCCTACTCAGTCGGGTTGTCACGGCTAGAAATGGACGGGCCGGCTGATTTATTGTTTCCGCCAAAACAGAGTTTTGCCGATACAATGTTTTCAAACGCACGCCGCCGCCGCCGCCGCATAGGATTTCGGAGAACTCCTCCGTTACCACTAGGCAAATTTTTAAAATTTCGGAATTATCATCGGGTCACATGCATGTGGACAGCTGCACCCTCATTTTTGGTTGACCTCTGACCTTTCCTCTCTGCCCAGCGTCCATTTGTGCGTCTGATGCCACGCATAAACCCACATACTTAAGGAACCGTTTGACCTATCAGGAAAAAATGCACAAATGTAGCCCTTGGATAGCTTTATAACATACATAAGAAGTTGTGGGCCAACCTGCAGCCATTTTGCACAGCGTCCATTTGTTCATCTGCCTAAGGATAAAATCACTCATATCTCTGCAGTGAATGGACTAATCCACCGGAAATTTTGCATGTGTATTCATCCTGGAGAGCTTTCTTGATTTTATGATAGGAGGCGTCACATACATTCAGGTTCAGGCTGCAGAAATCCAGGCTTATATGTCAGGACTGGTCTGACGTATCCTCCTGAAATTTTGCATGTGTGTAGACCTCACATAGCTCTTTATCACATGCAAAACTGGTGTCGCCACCCGCAACTATTTTTGCAAGGCGTTAGTCTGTTTGTCTGCCGTTGGATAAAGTCACTCATATCTAGGCAGTGGTTTGACTTTTCTGCCTAAAATTTTGCAAGTATATACTTCTTGGATAGCTTTCTCGATTTTGCGGCAGGTGGCGCCACCTACTTTCACGTTCAGGCTGCAGACATCCAGGCTTATATCTCAGTACTGGTTTCATTCTCCTCCTGGAAATTTGCAAGAGTATAGATCTCACATAGCTCTTTATCATACGCAAGAATGGTGGCGCCACCTGCAACCGTTTGTCTGCCATGGGATAGAATCACTCATATCTCGACAGTGGTTTGACTTATCTGCCTTAAATTTTGCAATTGTATACAACTTGGATAACTCTGGATTTTTGTGGAAGGTAGCTCAAACTACATTCACATTTCGGCTGCTGACATCCATGCTAATATGGAACACACCTCTCACTATTTCCCCTTGCCACTCAATCCATGCCTCACTTCATCCGTCCCACTCTTGTTTCGGTGGATACGCGTAGTCGCTTGTCGACTACCGATTGGTTGATTGATTGATTTTCTTTATTTCTTCCGTGTAACGAAAAGTAAAATCATAAATAATATGAAAAATATAACAATACAAACTCAGCAAATAATCACAAATAGAAATGTGAATTATACAGTCCACGTTTTAAGTAGGATGTTATCTCCCATAATTAAGTTACACCTGGTATTCTGAATGTTTTAGATAATGCAGCATGTACTTCCGACGGCCATAGTGCTTCTATTGTGTTTTTACACATTTGAAGAAAAATGCTGATCTGTACCAAAATATAGCTTGTTCTTGATATGTTAAACAAGAAACTGGTGCTCCAAAAAGAACAGCTATGAACTGATCTTCTTCAAACATATGCATACAAACACGGAACTCTTTTGAGAAATTTTGAGAAATCCCAAAGTTGTTCACGTTCTATTAATGTCTTATCACACGAAACTGTCACATGACATATAGTTTAGGCATAGATTGAAGATGTTAATACAGGTAATCCTACTCAGGCAGACGACATTGCCCTCCTGTCCTGGTCACCATCGGGGTTACAAGCCATGATTGATATATGTTATAGCTACTCAAGACAGTGGAGATTTGTATATAATTCTAATAAAACAAATATTATTACTGTTGGGGAAAGAAATCAATGTTTCCGTTAGAAAATTTACAAACGGAAATGGCGCCTTGGTAGTCGAGATATTAAGCAAGTTAGATCTATAAAACATTTGGGGATCAGGTTAAACTCGCAGTTATCTTGGAATGAAAGTGTTTAGAAGCTTGTCGTAGGGGAAAAGGTGCCTTTTTATCGCTCATGGGAGCAGGAGTCCGACCAATAGGACTTAACCCATTAACTGGTGTAAAGACATTTAAAATAATGGTACTGCCCAAAGCGTTGGATGGTGCAGAGTTGTGCAGCCAGATAAACACAAGTAATATGAACCAACTAGAACGAATGCTAAGATTTTGTATTAAATCAATCCAAGGTCTTCATAAGAGCACCCGCTCCGACATCGCGTTAAGTCTTGTGGGAATACCCCGTATTGAAGCTATCCTGGACAGATTAAAGCTTATGTTCTTACATAGGCTACATAGTCTTCCTTATGAAAATCCTGTAAAGCGAGCCTTGGTGGACCAAATAGGTAGTTATATACAGAGGGCAGAGATTAAAGGTAGTGTCGCTGATATATGTAATATTTTAATCAAATATGAGTTGTCGGGATGTATTCAAACCGCATTGTACAGTGAAGCATTTCCAACAAAGAGTGCATGGCCAGGCTTAATTACTGAAGCGATAACTAACCGTGAACAAAGATTGTATGATCAACGATTAAATGTAGGGGATGACCTTAAGCTGTTTAAAATGGTAAAACCGAATATGTATTTAACATCGCTTGTGTGGCAAGCTGCAATATGTATCCCATTATCTTTGTATCAGTTCACGTTGTTAACACATTTGTTAGCATACGTTGATATAACCGGTGCTGCAACACCAGTGTATCTGTGTCACTTCTGTGGTAATACTTTTGGAAATGCAATTGAGCACGTTTCAATCTCTTGCGATTATACTCGAGACGAAAGAGAAAACCTATGGTCATATATTTTAGACAAACTCCCAGTAGAGGTGGGGGTGTTTCTGCATACTCGTGATGACTTTACATTCCTATAATATTTCACTACCAGCAGATGAACATATACTATTGTTACATAGAGTGGCATTATTCTTCTGTAGCGTAAAACGAGTTATTATGGACTTATGGCCGAGTGAGATAAATTATCTTATACAGAGATGGTAGATGCCGACTTGTATGGAAGACATGAGTAGTATCAAGATTGAACTGCAGAATGAGTATTTTTGTATGCAGACACATGGCTGATGAGTGGTAGAATTCCTAGGTAAAGATCCGTATGATCACTTATTATGTCGATATGTATGCGATATAGGTGTGATTAGGTGTATATGTCTCCCTGATATGCAGTGGAGACGGGATGAGGTACACGTCTAAATAGTAAACTCTATTAATGTTCATGAAAACAGTTGTGTGTAAATAGTAAGGTGATGAAAATTTATTCAGTGTTATGTTATGATCCTTGTTTTTTGTCATAAGTTGCGGCCTTGTGAGCCATCATTATTGTACTTTTGACTGTTACTCTCCAGTACTGGGGGAATAAAGGTTTTCAATCAATCTCTGTACTTTGTGTTCGTATATCTCTGACAGGATAAGAATCTTTACATGCGAATGCATGATCATTTTTTATCAATTATGCAAAAATGCAATCGATTTAATCGATTTTTAAAGAAAACGACCGATCATCGATTTATTCGAATAATCGGCATATCATATATATATATATATATATATATATATATATATAATATATATATATATAATATATATATATATATAATATATATAATATATATATATATATATATATATATATATATCTTGGTTTCCCAAGGAATATTTTCAGTGTACGGCAACGCAGTTTACGGTAAAATAATAGTGTTTGGCTATATTGCTTGCCGCGTGTGAATGCTCAATGAAAGCTGCTCAATGTATTGAGCCGAAAGAGCTACAAACATCCGGGCGATCATCATTGGTTGACATGCCCGTGGACCCGAGTCCCTCGAATTGCATCTGTCTGGCTCGGAATTAGGTCAGTGTTGCACGTGAGTGCGCGTGCACCAAGCCCCGGACTGTATGTTTACTTACCAAGTCTAGAACGTTATAGTATTTTGGCTCAGGGAACATAAATTTGTCACCATTACAAGCTGTGTTCACGACTTATAACAGTGTACGTTTGTGTTGCTCAAGTGTAAGTATACAGCGGTCATAACACTAACAGTCATCGGTAGGTTTCTTGGTTCCCTCATACGTCTCGGGGATGTATGACAATCAAATCAGGTGAGTTTATAACATGAATTGTTTTGCGGAACTAGATTTCTCATTATCTCAAAAATGTCTAATCCCCAATGTGATGAAAAATGATTCTCAGAAATGGATTTGATGGATTGATTGGAAAAATTTTAAATCTAATATAGTGAAACTTTGGGCTGCGGACACCCCTCGAAGACGGACGTCAAACCGCTTAACGGACAGTCTCTGGGCCGACCGTTTTTACTATAGGCCTATAAAAAGAACTATCTGGGACGGACACCCCGCTATAAAGAACATCGAACACTTTTTATCCGCCCAACAATTAAAATCATCCGTTATAATGGACATAAATTTTAATACGATACTAACTACTTAAAATATTCTTATTATTCAGACAGGATTTTCATGAGTATGAAACAGGAGTCAATATCACTCAATTTACCTAAAAAATTGTAATCTGTATCTGAATTACGTCAGTTATTCTAACTTATACACGTTTCCTCAATAGAATGTCAGTTATGATTATTTTGTAAATTTTGGCCAATGGCGAGTTATTTTTGGGATTTATTCTTGAGATCAATGTTCGTCATATCAGGCGTTATTACACTAAAGGTTATTTACAACACGCGACAATGATGACTTTGTGTAATAATAAGTGGACCTTTGTCGTTAATCATTACTTTATTGATATTAAATTTTAGAGGTGTAAAGTGTGACCGACTAGAGATATCATGTTGGTATGCTGGAGAAAATGTGTTTTGATCAAATATGTGAAAATTATTTAAAAATAAAATAATATTAAAATCGTCCGGTCTTACCTGTCCATGCCAAAATGAAAAGCAAATTCACAGCTTTAAGGATATCACGGGTCCAAGACCTTATTACAACAGTGTGAGATACGGCCATCAAGTAAATAATAACAGAACTCCTTCAGCCTACACAGGGACTAAACAGGACCTATAGATAGATAACAGAGGTGTACTCTGGGTAGTTCATGTTCTAAATCTCGACCTAATAAGACGACCCCCGCTACATCGTACGCTCTTGTGTAGCCTGGTTATATTTGTATCTCACTCAATTTCTTTTCATTTTATGGGAGCATTACGGGGCCCCCTCCAAAAAATAATTATAGGCGGGGACATTCGATGTCGATGTCCGAAATTCCGCCATTCCGTCATTTGGAACAACGTACGCGATTGTAACATATACAAAGTCATATTTTTCGTAAGGTATCTTATATAATAAAAAAAACAAGATTTGAGAATAAACACTGAAAATTAATGTTACAAAGTGTACAAAAATTGAGTAAATTTATGAATTAATGATTTTGTATACTTTTTCATTTCTGTTGGCTGAATATTTCAAAGTGACTGCTGGTTTATTTAATATTTTTTACTCACAGGTTTTGTTATCATTTGACCACTAGATGGCGCTGTAGTTAGTTCCTGCTATATATATATATATTCATGTATTTAAATTCATTATAGATCAATAGTATGAGTTTAGAAAATTCACTCGGCATTTGAATTATAAAATGTCTACATTTTTAAAGTCAACAAATTTATACTAAATTTTAACAGTTTCATGTTTTCCGTTGATCGAACATCTATCAGTTTTTGCTGGTATCGTCAAAAGTTCCTGCTCACGTGTTTAATTATCATTTTGGCTACTAGATGGTGCTGCAGGTTGATCCCGCTTTTACAAGGGGACTGTGTAGTTTTTTTTTCTACCCCTACTGTCTCTTCTATTCTCATACTGTTATATAACATTACATTTCATTACATTACGTAATATTATGTTATATGATATCATACTTATTGTATTGTATGATATGATATGATATGATATTATATTATATTATATTATATTATATTATATTATCATATGTTTATATTATATTTTATATACACAGAATAACTGGTATAAAAATATTCTCTCGTTTAAATGGGCCTATTCATCTATCTTTTATAAATAATATACGCGACTTCTGGCTTACCCTTTGTATACTGTAATGATTTATAGGTATTTCCTGTTAGGACAAGTTTTTATTACGCTGCTGTGCTGGAGATATGAGCTTGTTTACGGAAAAGTTGTTAGTAAACAAAGCCATGTTGACATGTGGAAAAATCTTAGGTTACTGGCTACATATATGTACAGTCCTGAGCTAAAATTTTATTATATGTAAAATGCAGTGCGCAAAATTAATGCCTGACCCCGGAAATGGCAGGTAGTTTTCTCAATGGTCCGGAAAATGTAATCCAGGCACCGAACCCCTATTCCGGCATTTTTTTTTATTTTTACCATTCATGTTACTCTGACGAAACGACAAGCGACTGTTTCCCGCCAGGGATCTGTTGACAGTTGATACTTTCGTGTGTCGCCGAACCAAGATTACGCCTCCCGTTAGATGACTTGTTCCGTAAATGAAATAATTATATACATGGAATTAACACTTGTAACCTATGATGACGAAAAGTCTTTGCATACAGTGTCATAGACTGGGAGCACACATCCACTCCTCTGGGCAAAACGTTTTGTTTTCCGCCCGAGAGAAGTAGATAAACAAATTCGAACAAACAAACATGCCGGGTCAGGTGGAATTCAGTGGGGTCCGGTAATTTTTATTTGGTGTTGGACCCCATTTCACTAGGTTAAAAAAGTTAACTTTTTAGTACTGAAATGCCAATTTGAAGATCTTTGGTTCATCTTACTTGCCACCAGATGTCTTTGCTTAATGTGTTTTGATTATTCCGACGAACCCAACATACTGTAAACAAGTGGATATATCAAAAATGAAAAGCTTGTGTGTGGTTTGATTGGTGTTTCTTCCTATATTTATGAAATGTTCAAAGGATTACCTTTACTTGACACAATCAGGGATGGGATTAGGCCCCTTTAAGAATCTGTCTGATGCCAATGTCAAAATTGGGGATTTTTTTGGTAAATTGGCGTGTTTAGGCAAATAGAGAAACAACCAAACAATCACAGATGAGGGGGTAAAGTATTACACAAATGTCTTTAATTTTCTTAATATTCAAAAGATTATGATCTGTGACGGAGTAGGATTACATAAATGTGCCCAACTTTCTTAATATTCAAAAATATTATTTTCAAACAAATTACTACGTATATTACCATTAATATTCTAGAAATGGACTAGCTTCATATTGACCCTCTTGCATTACGACCAGATTAGCGCCGAGTAGGCTTACCAGCCAAATTATCCGATTGCCTACTGAGTCGGGTTGTCACGGCTAGAAATGGACGGACCGGCTGATTTATTGTTTCCGCCAAAACAGAGTTTTGCCGATACAATGTTTTCAAACGCACGCCGCCGCCGCCGCAGCATAGGTTTTCGGAGAACTCCTCCGTTACCACTAGGCAAATTTTTAAAATTTCGGAATTATCATCGGGTCACATGTCTGTGGACAGCTGAACCCTCATTTTTGGTTGACCTCTGACCTTTCCTCTCTGCCCAGCGTCCATTTGTGCGTCTGATGCCACACATAAACCCACATAATTAAGGAACCGTTTGACCTATCAGGAAAAATATGCACAAATGTAGCCCTTGGATAGCTTTATAACATACATAAGAAGTTGTGGGCCAACCTGCAGCCATTTTGCACAGCGTCCATTTGTTCATCTGCCTAAGGATAAAATCACTCATATCTCTGCAGTGAATGGACTAATCCACCGGAAATTTTGCATGTGTATTCATCCTGGAGAGCTTTCTTGATTTTATGATAGGAGGCGTCACATACATTCAGGTTCAGGCTGCAGAAATCCAGGCTTATATGTCAGGACTGGTCTGACGTATCCTCCTGAAATTTTGCATGTGTATAGACCTCACATAGCTCTTTATCACATGCAAAACTGGTGGCGCCACCCGCAACTATTTTTGCAAAGCGTTAGTCTGTTTGTCTGCCGTTGGATAAAGTCACTCGTATCTAGGCAGTGGTTTGACTTATTTGCCTAAAATTTTGCAAGTATATACTTCTTGGATAGCTTTCTCGATTTTGTGGCAGGTGGCGCCACCTACTTTCATGTTCAGGCTGCAGGCATCCAGGCTTATATCTCAGTACTGGTTTGAATTCTCCTCCTGGAAATTTGCAAGAGTATAGATCTCACATAGCTCTTTATCATACGCAAGAATGGTGGCGCCACCTGCAACCGTTTGTCTGCCTTTTGATAGAATCACTCATATCTCGACAGTGGTTTGACTTATCTGCCTTAAATTTTGCAATTGTATACACCTTGGATAACTTTCTGGATTTTTGTGGCAGGTGGCTCCACCTACATACACATTTCGGCTGCAGACACCCATGCTAATATGGAACACATCTCTAACTATTTCCCCTTGTAACTCAATCCATGCCTCACTTCACCCGTCCCACTCTGGTTTCGGCGGATACGCATAGTCGCTTGTCGACAACCGATTGGTTGATTGATTTTCTTTATTTCTTTCTTGTAACGAAAAGTAAAATCATAAATAATATGAAAAATATAACAATACAAATTCAGCAAATAATCACAAATAGAAATGTGAATTATACAGTTCAGGGTTTAAGTAGGATGTTATCTCCCATAATAAAGTTACACCTGGTATTCTGAATGTTTTAGATAATGTAGCATGTTCTTCCGACGGCCATAGTGCTTCTATTGTGTTTTTACACATTTGAAGAAAAATGCTGATCTGTACCAAAATATAGCTTGTTCTTGATATGTTAAACAAAAAAACTGGTGCTCCAAAAAAGAACAGCTATGAACTGATCTTCTTCAAACATATGCATACAAACACGGAACTCTATTGAGAATTTATCGTTAATGAAATCCCAAAGTTGTTCACGTTCTATGAATGTCTTATCACACGAAACTGTCACATAACATATAGCATCAGTGAACATTTTGCCACAAAAATGGCACATGAACTCCCTGTCAAGCGTTTCTAACTCTCCATAATTTGAAAGTAATTGCACCGTATAAGAAAATAGCCCTAACGAGGCTGGTCTGTCTCTTGCTACTGTCCAAAGCATACAGGGAGTTAACATATCTGCTTGAACACTTCTTATCATTTAAACACCTCAAGATTAAAGGTTCTTCTTTCAATGGAAGACTTTTCATAATTCTTTTCTACTCATTGTACACAACAAGCAAGTCCATTAATAAATTCAAGAATATATGTCCTTAAATATGTCATAGTGTGTTTTCTCAGGAATATGGCTTTCTAATTAAAAATAAAATATTATACAATTAATAAATGTTGGTGTTATATTACCAAAACATCCTAGTATCCCATTGGATGAATGGAATTCTACGTGGTTTTGCAATGATATAAATTTTATGAGGTCTGAAGTAAATATTTTGATTTTTTTGGCTTATTCTGATTTATTTTTGGGGGGATTTTTTTCTTAAGATCAATGTTTGAAACGTAGGCGTTATAACACAACATGTTACTTGAACAAGCTTTATTTCACAACCGATGCAACTCCCTGCGACTCTCCTACTGTGACCTTCTGAATGTTTCGTGACTCAACCTAGATTTTAATATATCTTGTGTAGGAGTGCCATAGGCCAATAAATTGCATTTGTAAAAAAGACGTTCAGCACGTCCGTCCGATAACTTATTTTGTGTACAACACTGTATAATAATTACAGCAATGTTTCCAAATGGTATCTGTTATCACAAAAAAAATCAAATGTCTATAATATATACCGAAAACAAATATTTAATGAATACATTTTTGTAAGTAAATTTAAATAAATATACTTTTGGTATACTATACGTTTCCTTTCAACTGGTAAAACCTTATATCTACTATATTTAATTATGATAAAGTTTATATTATCAATCAATATTACTTACGGAAGTTATTATTTATATCATTTAAATTTTGTTTTAATAACATATTCATGTACAAGTGTTTAATTTCATGATGTGATTAATTTTATGTAATTTTATATTTTAGCTCACTGTACATATAAATAATTAATGTCTACATTTGTAAGTAAATTATATATATATATATATATATATATTTATATATATATATATATATATATATATATATATATATAATTCTATAATCGGATATTATCCTGTTTCCGCTGACTTAACATCTTTCAGTTTCTGCTGGTATCGTCAAGATTTCCTGCTCCAGCACACGTGACTGTATTTATTTTTCCTATATAACATCAACAAAACACATGAAGTTTGGGACTCCTTTAAATAATTTTCAATATAAATTTTGATGTTAAATCTTTTTTCCTGAGAATTAGTTGTCTCTACAGTCAGACAAGGCCAAGAAAATCAGGGCTTGTGCATCTCATTTTCTCACCATCCTGGGTCGAATGCAGTGAAGCCAAAGTTACCCCTCCAAGCAGTCCCAAATAACCATTTGGACAATATGTCCTTGATTGGGCACAAATATTAAAATCTTTCACTGATACCAAACAATTGTTTGTGAAATTATGCTAAACATACATAAAAATATAACAAGAGGTATCTTTCAAGGCGTCTTGCCATAACGGCTAGAGCCAACCAGAGCAGGCCAAACCATTCACTACTCTCCTTCAGGGTTTCGTGACCCAAAGTCATGTAAACAAAAAGGGCCATATGACAGATTTTATATTTGTTAATAACTTAAAAATTTACAAAATTAGTTCAAATGGTGAGTAAATAATTGAATCATGATTAAATGAAGTTATATTCCTGAAAAAAAGGTCTCTAGCTTCAACAATTGTCATGAGAAAATATGTTTCCTGTTTTATTTACAAAGATTATTATGTTTGGGCCCATAGCTTTTCAAAATTACGTAATACTTACCTAATTTCTGGCATGTTCATAGAAACTATGTAGGGGAATATTTATTGTAAATATGAAGAAAAACCAATGAGTGGTTTTGATATTAGGCATTCCTGTAGTGTGATAATAGGTTTTGTAATAGAAAATTTAGTTTTTTTTTATTTTCTTAATTTAAGTCTTAGTGACCCAATTGTGATATTCGGATCTTTCGGGGACATCTAAATGTATGCAAACTTTTGGATTCGTAGGTCAAACGGTTTCAAAACGTGCCCTAGATGTTCACAGACGGACGGCCGGACGACGGACAAAGGTCCATGACTATAGCTCAGATGACTTAAATCAGCTGAGCTAAAAAAAACTTATAAATCATTTGCAAATCAAATGTGACATAATTTCAAAATAATCTGAAAAAAATTTGTTGTAAGCTTTGTTTTACTGTCGTCCATGATACATTCTTATTTGCAAATTTGCAAATCAAATGTGACATAATTTCAAAATAATCTGAAAAAAATTTGTTGTAAGCTTTGTTTTACTGTCGTCCATGATACATACTTGCAAATCAAATGTGACATAATTTCAAAATAATCTGAAAAAAAAATGGTTGTAAGCGTTGTTTTATTGTCGTTCATGATACATACTTAAAAATTGACACTCCAATTCAAGTTAATTTTGCAGCCAGTCTCCTAGAAAGGCCATTTAAATCTTTCCAGCTGTTTAATATTAAGCGGAATGGGATGTACTTATCTGGTACCATATCTATTTTAAATGCTGGATTATTTTGTAAATATGCTGACAACATGTGATTCAGATATGCTGAATTATTTTTGTAGATCTGAATGGATAACCAGCAAATGTTGCAAGGGCTGAACATGCCACACATATTTTTGTAAACTAAAACTAAAGAGAGAATGGAAACTGACAGTTTATTAAAACACTGCATTCTTCAGGATTTTAATATTTCAATTTAATATTGTTTGGTAACAGACCATGAAATGTAGGTAGGCAAGCATATTATAGGGAGATCATGAGTTTGAATCTAAGCCGAGGCGGTGAGATTTTTCACTGTCGGCCCCCCTCCCAGGGGGGAGGCTTTGCAGGCTTATTGGGAAGGCCGTGCCCAACGGCCGTGTTTTCACTCACAAACGAGTGCGCCTTTCGAGGGTTCCTCGGTTGTATGACCTAGTGATAGGGACGAATACGCACCCAGGACCCGCAGGTGCAGTAGTCACCGGGCCTGGTTAAAGCCAGGATATAAAAAATGAGAAGAAGCGTGTGATACTGCCCTGTCAAGTAGTCCGAAACCGGAATGGAATAACGCATATGTATATATACGTAGTTAAGTAAGCTTTAAAAAAATGGAGGTGGTTTTCTCCACCATCAGTCGGAAATGCTCTGTTTGCAAACGGTCACATTAAAAAAAAGCACTTTTTTATTTAGTTCCTTATATACTGCTTATTTCTTTTCAAAATAAGTTTAATTACCATAATTTTAATCTGCACTACAAGAACTTTAATTTTAATAAAAATTGAGGAAATTAATAATTTATCATTAGTTGATTCAAATAAATGAGGCAATGAGGCTCAGCTAATTTTGACTGGGTGCTCATGTTTTGATTTATGTGATTTATTGTCTGTAAGAATAGCCTATTGCTTAAGTTACAGTGTTGGAAAAATGGACAGAAACCCCCCTGGATTTCACATTAAAGGGTTCCAAGGAAAATGGATACAATTTGTAACCTGTCTGTCTGGGTGCTCAAAATCATATTTCTGGTCCATAGCCAGCAGAATATAGGTCACCATGATACAATTTCAGGTTTCCAATTAGCATTGCCAAGAATTTCCCTGAATGTTAGAAGAGTCTAGGGTCTAGGGCTAATGGATACAATTTGTGCCTTGTCTGTCTGGGTGCGCAAAACCATTTTCAGCTTATAGGTCACACATGCAATATAGGTCACCATGACCTTATTTTAGGCTTTCAAGGACACTTAACTAGGACTTCCCTGAATTTAATGTTAAATATCAAAATTTTAATATGAGATCAATTTTATGAATTTAGAAAAGCTCACTTGACATATGGATAAATAAATGTCTACATTTGTAATATATATATATATATATATATATATATATATATATATATATATATATTATACTATAATCGGATATTCTCCTGTTTCCGCTGACTTTACGTCTACCAGTTTCTGCTAGTATCGTCAAGAGTTCCTGCTCCAGGACACGTGACTGTATTTATTTTTCCTATATAAAATCTACAAAACACATGAAGTTGGGGCCTCTTTTAAAAAATTTTCAATAATAATACAATTTTTTTTTACCTGAGAATTAGTTATTTCTACAGTCAGACAAGGCCAACAAAATCAGGGCTTGTGCATCTCATTTTCTCACCATCCGGGCCCGAATGCAGAGAAGCCAAAATTACCCCTCCAAGTAGTCCCAAATAACCATTTCGACAATATGTCTCTGATTGGCCACATATTTAAAAAATATTTGACTGACACCATCAATTTTGTGTGAGATTATGCTAAACATACATAAAAATCAAGCAATAGGTTTCTTTTAAGGCATCATGCCATAACGGCTAGAGCCAACCAGAGCAGGCCAAATCATTCACCATTCTTCTTCAGGCTTCGTGACCTCAGGTCACGTAAACAAATAGGACCACGTGACCTCTAATGTTTTGTTATCATTTGGCTACTAGATGGCGCTGCAGGTTGTGATTGCATCAGACAAGCGTATTCCAAATCTCATTATATTTCTTATAACATAATTGCCTATGACAAAATGAATGTTTATAAAGATTTGTATTAAAATGAGCAATAATGGAGGAGAAACAAATTTCCTTTTTTCATAATCTTGTGTGATTTGCAGGGCTGGTATGATGTAAATAATTGATTTAAGTCATGATTGAACACATGACAGAAAAATGTCCTAAAATCATCAAAATTGTTTTATTAAAGTTAATTGACCCATTGCGATATATCTTTCTGCCATAATGATAAACAAGGGAGCTATTGGTTATGTGCTTAGTTGAGGTTAACCATGAAGATAAAATCTATAATAAAATCAAATAAGAGATAAAGTCTGAGAGGAAGAGGTAATCTCGGCCAAGATTGGTTGATAAGATTGGTTTGTAATGAGGAGTCAGAAATTGTTGCTAAAAATATGTGACCTGACCATGTGTTTCCTAATGTTGAAACTGAAGCATGTGAGCAGTTTGTGAACATACAAACTGTACTATTACCATGATCATTTGTTGGCCTTTTGATTAACTGTTGACAGTTCAGTAGTTTACACATTTGCTCGATTAGTTATATTTTTATAATAAATTATTCAATATATATATATATATATATATATATATATATATATATATATATATTTCATTTCATAAAATGTATACAGTTGGGATGTAACTAACATCCCAAGTCCACAGGCGTTAGGACTTGGTGGAGTCGGAGTGTGTGTGTTGAGGGGATCTCCCCCAGTGACCTGTTACAAATCAGACACCCTGGCATAGCTGATCTCCAGTGGCCTGCCTGCAGCTAGACATTCTGCAAGTGAATACAATACAGCCTCTGAAAAAACTTCAATAACTAACTAACTTTTTAGCTTTAATATTCAGAAATCTTTCAGATCAAATTTCAGAATATAACAGATTAAATCCTTATGTGTACCTCCTTGGAAAATAAATCAAATGAAATTACAGGAAAAAACGTGTCATGGTCAAAGTCGAGCAAAATTTGTGGTACTGATTTTATATTTATGCTAATAACTTAAAAAGTTGACAAAATTCAGATCTAATGGTGGATAAACAATTGAATCTTGATTGAATAAAGTTATATCCCTGAAAAAAAGTCTCTAGCTTCAACAATTATCATGTTAAATGATTTAATATATTTCCTGTTTTATTTACAAAGTGCATTATATTCTTTTACGTCTTGGGGTCAATCTATATTTTTGTTTTAATAGTATAGCTATAGATATTTTCTAGGTATGCTGGAGAAACTGTAGTTTGATCAAATATGTAAAATTCATTTAAATAGTATGATAATATTAAAATCGTCCGATGTTTAAACTGTCCTTGCCAAAATGTAGAGCAAATTCACAGCTTTTAGGATATCAAGGGTGAAAGACCAGTGGTAAAAAGTTAAAATCATATCAGTGAGAGACACACTGCAAGTAAATAATAACATATAACCTTCTCCGCACTTGGACTATACAAGACTTATAGATAATGGAGATGCATTCCGGATATTCCATAACTTAATGCTCCATCTAATAAATCGCCCTCCCCCCTCCCTTACAATTTCCATGGCAGTCTTGTTTGCTTAATGAAGACCTTGCAAAAACGCTTGCGAGATAGCGCTGACAGCATAAGGTGTCATCGGTACTGTTTTCGGTGCTTCTGTAGTACTGCATCAGCAAACGTGTTTTTTGACTGTCAGCTGCGTTTGCTTTTTGAAAAAAAAAATCGTGAATATTAAGGATAACATGGGGTAGTAAATACGAAAACTGGACTCTTGAGACGCTCAGGAAGGAGTTGAAAGGGGGGGGGGGGGGGGAAGACAACTTGTGCCGAGTGCGTTTAAAGGTAAGCGATCGTATTTCAGCGATAATAGGAGAAATTGTCATTGTTAGCATAATAACGACGCGTATCTTGTTCGTTTCATCTGTGTACAAGTAGTTTTTATATTGGTTAATTATCAATCACTTGGTTAATTTTCAGTCACCTGGAATACTCAAAAGAATAGTCTGGAATCCTATGAGAAAATCAAGAATTTTAGACTGGAGCCCGAAGACGACCAGCTAGCTTATAAGATTGGCCGGTAGGGTACAAGCTCTAGAGAAAGAACCGCGTCTGTCTAAAATGTAGTTATATATTATACAGGTGAAGGTGACTCTTATAAAGGTGACTCTGCTGAAGAAATGTTTTTTTTTGCTTGCGACGTTGTGCGGCTGTCCAACGAATACTGGGGGTAAATGGTAGAAATCCCTAGCTCAACAAACAAAACAAAGGAAGGATAACTGAGATGCAACAGTGTGTACGAGTCTTCTCAGTCGTGAAACCCTGTTTTTTATTGTTCCAATTTATTCGGTATTATACAAATTCTAATCAATTGAACAGTTTCTTCCTACCTGATGGTATGTAAAATTGACTTGGTGCTCTTTGCTATTGCTGGTATCGCCTCGTTTTGGCGACGACTGCTCGGGTTTTCTGAAAAGCCTTAGCAAGGTCACTGAGGTCTGACGAAGGTCAGTCAGATTGCGGTTGGATTATTTTACTCTCCAAGCTTGGAGAGTGTCTATATCGTTCAATTTGTGACTTAAGGCCACCTCATGTCTTCAAAGGAATTCAATAATCAGTGAAATAGTAAATACATGGCAAAATCTTGAATATCGAATATACATAAACAGAAAAAATCGAACAAGTGCTTATGTTAATTTATATTCCAATCAAAGACCTAAATAAAAGAATTAGAGCCTCCATGTGGTCCTATGGCGTTTATAAGCTAAGTAGATTGTCTTAGAAGTCTAGCCGCTGGGGGCAACTAGCTCGTCTATATACAGCACAGATACAAACAGTGATATATTTCTGTGACGAAAACAAAACGGAGGGTCCAAAGTTTATAAGTAATAATCAATAGTTCATTTGATCCTATACGGTAGATAGGTAGAGACATATGACAAAAAAAAAGTTTTGTAATTCTGTTTTCTTGTTTAATTCAATTGTACAATGTTAGTGCAAAAGAGTTCTTCATAAAAGTGGAAATCAGTTATAAATAAATGCTTATCTTGTCACAGGTCATGCTTGTCAGCTGAGCGTCATGGCCTGTTTTATAATTGTGAATTACTGTACTAATAATTAAAGTATTAAAATATTTTGATAACTTGAGCATAACAAGCGTTAATACCGGTCAAAGTCGAGTACTTGTGGTGCTTTCGGCTGGCATAGCAATCGGACTGTCCTTCTCCTGTCCGTGTATTTAAGCTGATGGGGGCAGGAAAGTCGACTGAATAGATTAACAGTGTCTCGTCTGAATGATGCATCACCAATGCAGTAAAAACTGCACATATATAAACAAAGACACATCTGTTTGACGAAATGCACTATAGGGTCCTCACCATTCAAACGAAAATCAATAGCAAATGAGATTCCGTATGGTAAATGTGTAATAACATATGACAATATAATTAGCAGTAAAAATTCGGTTTTCGTGTTTACTTCTGGTGGTCGATTGATTCTGTCCGGCTGCAATACCCAGGTCAGTTGAAGATCCCGAGATTGTGCGTATGGTCAGTGCAGAAAATACAAGTATAATCACACTGAACAAAAACACACAAATTACATTGTGTACAACAAGCGCAAAAATAAAATAAACATCCATGTGATTTGCGTGCACAATACAACCATAATCTTCGTCGTGTACAGAAACAAAAGCAAATGCGGATATCAATCCCCCACTAAAGATGACCACAACAGTTACGAGGATTGCGATTTTCTTGTAACTCTTAACCCACAGACATTTCAGCGGATAAGCGACAGCCAGATATCGAGTAATGGATATGCACACTATAAGCAAACTTGATGTGAGCACTGCGGTTTCCAAAACAGTTGAATTGATTACGCACGTATAAAAGTTAAACGCAGCGAGCTGTAACCTCGTTGCGACTAAACATACGGTATCTGATGTTGTCAGGCAGATGAGAAGCAAACCAGGTACACTGCTCCTAGTTTTCTTGGATGATAACATGACGATGATAGCGAACAGATTCCCTAAACTTCCAGCAATAACGGAAACATACACGAATTTCAAGAGGATGTCATTTGCCAGGCCATATAAATACGAGGAATATATTTCAGATTCGTCACATGTGCTTTTTGTACAGTTCGAATCATTAGCGATTATTCTATTTGTTAGGAGCGGCCCCTTTGGCCCCAACGACGATAATGGTGTTTCAGGTGTAGAAATTTTGTCTCCGAGGATCATTGTTCCGTTGTAAGAGTTCATGAGTTTATTGCTATATCAAATTCGGGTCTGTTTTTCCGGGGAATTTTCATGGCGCCTGAGTGCAAACTATTGATGAGAATACATGTGCTTGTTTTTTTCTGATTCTTCGTTCAAACCATCTGTTCTTCTGCAAAATAGTCACATGTAAAAATTATATTGTTATCCGTGACATAATTATCGAGGTTGTGTGTCATTTTTATTCAAACCGAACTTATTCCAGTCAGGCAGTGGAGAAGGCCGGGACTACTTGTCTCAGCTGTAAAACTTAGAAATAAATAATTGTTGTTTACATTTCACATGCATATACATATGGCGTATAGATTTTTGCTTATTATAAAATGGGTACATTCTATGGACCAAGTCGCATTCGAAGACACAAGTCATAGAAAATCTTCTTATCAGTGCCAATAAAAATCTAGAATCACTCAATTATCTTATGTGAATAAATTCTTTTTATTAAACAAGTTTTCTATAACATTTTCACTTACTCAACAAGAATATATACATTTTAAATATGTTAATAAATAAGTTTTATTAACAAGTCTGTTTCAATATTTTTCTTAACCAAAATCCATGGATACTAGGTATATTTTTAAAACTGTATCAATAAACTTGAAATATGAATTGATTTGTTTTATTAAACAAGTCTCTTTTAGTATTTTTTTCTCAACCAAAATAATAGATATTGGGTATATTTCTTTACTGTATCAACAAACTGTAAATATATTATGTGAATAAGTATGCCTTATTAATCAAGTCAGCTTTAATATTTTTCACTCAGATAACAAGAATACTGACACCAGGGTAAACTCATTGGAATTGTATATATTCCATGACCCTGGCCATGGAATATACACTTTTCATGATATGGACCATAATATGTATACGTTCTATAGTTATTCCATAGAAAGTGCAGATTCCATGGTTTGGCGATGGAATGTATACATTCTATGGGTTAAGCCATGGAATGCAATACTTTTACACCCCTTTAGCTATCGTATAATCAAGACACCTCTCTTCACACATATTAGTGTGTCTTTTCCGCACATACCAAACTATCTATCAAGGCATGGCGGCAGTAATTATTTAAATAAAAAATTCGTTTCAGTGACAGTGCACTAGCCCCATGGGGCGGGGGAAATACATTCAGAGGCGTTTGAGTAAGGACTGTCGTGGTTGCTATATATGTCATATATATTTATAATAATAAGTTTCACTTATCGTGATATCCGCTTGTGGGAATCAGACAAATAGGAATAGTCCACTGGCGATATAGGGGTGCTATTGTGGTGATATAGGGAGAGTTCAGTGGTGAAAAAGATGTGCTATCATAGTGAGATAGGGAAAGTCCACTAGTGATATAGGTGTGTTTGGGTGATGACGAAAGAGTCCATTGTTGATAAAGTGGTGCTTTCCTGGTGATATAGGGAGAGTTTACTTTTTACATAGGGATGTAAATCTGGGGATAAAGGGAGAGTCCACTGGTAAAATAAGGGCAGTATCCTGGAGGTATAGTGAGAGTCAATTTGTAACCTAGGAATGTTATTCTGGAGATACAAGGAGAGTCCACTGGTAATACAAAGGTGCTATCCTGGAGGTATAAGGAGAGTCAACTGGTTACCTAGGGGTGTTATCAAGGTGATATAGGGAGAGTCCACTGGTTATCTTGGGGGGTTATCCAGGTGATTTAGGGAGAGTCAATTGATGGTGTAAGGTTGCTACCCTAGTGATATGGGGAGAGTCCACTTGTAATCTAGGGATGTTATCCTTGTGACATAGGGGGAGTCCACCACTAGTATAGAGGTTCTATCCTGGTCAAATGGGGAGAGTCAAGTGGTGATATAGGGGTGTTACCATCGGGGTGTTATGGTGACACATTGTAGACAGTGCCCTTTAAAAATATCGACAAAAATTAGAGACAATATCAGCAGTATGCATTACCTTCAAACATCGCAAGTGATTTAAAAAATGTTGGAGAAAAAGAAGCGAAAAGGTAAATTATGTGATATAAAAAACAATAGGTATCTTGCAGATTCAGTTCAGCCTGGAGTAGTATGCTTCAATCATTCTAATTCTGTAATTCAAACTGGTCCCCTTAGTATATAAGATATGCCTAATGCAGGTGCAAATTTGGGTCAGATATTTAAATGTAGAAATATTGTACACCTCAGTAGGGAAATTCAAGCGAAATATTCGAGTATACGAATCTTTTAAAGGTAAACAGATCGTCCCCCCCCCACACACACACAACACTAGCGACATCTATAGGCTGCGATTGACACAAATAGTTCGGGTCCGTTCTATCATCGAAAAAGAGGCTGATTGCTATATATGAAATGGTGTTAACAAAAGTATCCTGTTTTATCATTAGGGGTGAGGATACTTACTGCGACTTTGGCATGTATCTGTTTTCATGAAGCAAAACCATGCAGCAATGCAGGCCCAAAGAGCCCGGACCCAGCAGAATTCCCTCACGTGCAGTGCGCATACTCTCTGTACAGTCCTGTTTGGATTGCGTTTAACACGGTACCTTTTCAATACTTTAATTTAGAAGAAAATAAGAGTGAGGCTCTGACCCTAATAACAAGCCCCATTACCCCGCTCAGCCATGTGCAAAAACTGGAACCGACCTCAACTTAATTTACAACTTTATAGACGTTTCATACAGGACGGTTGGAGACTTGATACACTTGAATCCTTTCTGTACAATGACTGAACTGAAAAGACTAGACGGTTGGAATGTACGAATTGATGTCCAGTTTGATATTATATGGTCACACTTAATTTCGTATAATAGACCGGTTGGACAAAGGTCAGTCCACGGCCACTAGGTGGCGCTGAACAAACAGGTTGGACAAAAATTAAACCAAGTATGTAGTACATTTATAAGCTTCTAATCAATAAACAAATCTATTATCTATCTAAAATTGGCTTACTGAGGCCATTTTTCTTTCAAGATGTTCAAGTGATATATTATTAATTTAATTACACTAAATATTTGTTTTTATAGATTGAAAGAAATATTCATTATCATAACGATGATTTTGGTAACCAAATTCGTGTTTCATGTTTACAAGTTTACTTAAGCCCATTGATGTACCCTCGCATGTTATTTTTTTTCAATTTGTTCAGGAATAAATAAAAAAGTCCACCTTAACAATGTTATTTTAATATGTTGCAAGGATTAAAGCATTTCCGTTGAGGTTGGTTTAATTTGCTTGTAAATGGTGTTAGGTGTTTTTAAATCAAGAGCTGTAATCGGAAATCCAGGCATATTTTATGTCGATAGAGGGTTGCGTTTGTAATAAAAGCTTATGAGATTAATATGATTGTTAATAGGTAAATGTCTAGATGATTTAGGAAAGTCTAGAATCTTCTAAAGCAACATCCAGGGAGTTTATAGGTAAATCTCTTTGAAAAGCAGTAATTATGTCATGGTACACGGGCTAAATTCTATGTGCTATGAGCCCAAAAAAAATGATTATTTTGCATCCAGATAGATTAGGTACAGGTTGCATCTATTTATTTGCCTTTGAACCTTATATTGAAAAGTCTGGGGCAAGTCTTCTTTGAATCCTGAAATCAGGTAATTTAATTCTTATAATACATGTCAAATACAGTCAGATAGGGCAAAAATTGTATCCTTCGGCCCTAAAATCTTCCAACACAACATCCGGGGAGATCTTGGCAAATCCAACTGGAAATCTGGAGTTTCTGGAAATTTGAGTATCTTTAACGGCAGATCGGTACAAATTGTATGCATAAGACCCAAGTCCTGGGCAAAAAAAATGAAGCAATCATAACTAAGATAAAACAACAAGTGATGGGGAATAAAATGACATACAGTTTACGTGGGTAAGACCATTTATGACAAAGATATGAAGAAAAAACAATTTGATGGCATTATCATGACCTTGACCTTGACCTTTGCCCGATTATGACCAAACCCAATAGGCTCCGTATCCAAAATACACGAACACAATACGTTTCAAAGCGATTGCTTCAAATTAGTGGCCTGTAGATCATCAACAAACAAACAGACATAGTGACAAACAAACAAACGGAATTGACCAATCTCCGATTCCGGCAAGCAACAAACTGACATGGCACAGGGCGATATGAAGAATGTGAAACGGGCCCGCGGACACGTTTAACAGTCAGAAAGTGTCCGTGGCAACCACCCTTAACAACCGAGTTGCCCAAAATTCACCGACTAAAAAAGCAGGACCGGACTAAATGCCTGTATCTCATGAAAGGGAAAACGGGAGTGCTTTGTTAGCATGTCACGCAAAAAGTGTCTAAAGTTATCTATTTTATGCGGCGAAAAAACTATAGTTTTGCAGTCACGGAAAAGCGTGTTTGTTTTTCATACTTAAAAGCGTGCGTGAATTCATGCGTGCACGTCTATGTGCATGCAAGTTTCCCCTGTTTACAAGGCTGATAAACGTGTGCGGACGGTGTATAAATAGAAACAAACTTGAAGGAGAAGTTGACAGCAACAGACGAACAGAAAGACATAATGACAGAATGGCACAACCTGGTTGAAAAATGACCTAACCTCATAATGAGAAAAGCATATATGAATAAAATGAGCTATAGTTTATGTAATAACATGCTGGAAGATTCTGCTGCCCTGGACTTGATCTTTTGACCTATCTGAAAAAAAACAAACAATTTTTTGTCTAACCACTGTGTAATATTCAGAGCGATTGCTCGGGAATTGCGGCCTAAAGAGCGAAAAAAAAATAAAATCTCGTAATATATCATTTGACGAAAAACGATACGAGACTGCGAGATCAATGATGTAGTTATTCAGATACTTGAGCTTTTGTATCAAATTTTGCATTATTCTGGGGGGGGGGGGGGGTACTTCAGAGCCCCATAGCTCGAAGGATATGGGTAACAGAGACCTAATTTCAGGTTTTCAAGGAGATTTTTCATGGCCCTCTCTGTATTTTACGTTTGAAGATTCCAGGTCCAGTGGTTACATATGACAGTTTCATTGCAGGTCTGAAAAAAAAAGAGAAAAAAAATCGTAAAAATTAGAAAAAATATAGGTAGCGCCACCAGCCTGCAGGAAGTGATGGAACATCCCATGATCAATATTCATGCAAAGAATCATGGTGACCAATGCAGTAGTTATTCAGATACTTGAGCTTTTGTATCAAATTTTGCATTATTCTGGGGGGTACTTCGGAGCCTAATTTCAGGTTTTCAAGGAGATTTTTCATGGCCCTCCCTGCATGTCAAGAAAGAAGATTCTAGGTCCAGTCGTTATGATTTGTGCCTATGGCGCCTTAAAAGAGTCTCTCGTAACTGTGCGCACCAAAATCACAAAACTCACTTTATTCTACGCAAGTCCAAGTCACTGATTTGAACTTAAACACACACACAGCGCTGTGTTGAAGCAAAAATCCATGCAGCGGAGTTAATCCATGCTATGGCCAACGAACCATGCAAATCATGCACGAAACTAAAGGACGTGTCCATTCGCGGGAGCTCAAAAGAAACGTGAAAAGACAGCGATATCGTAGCTCCTTGTGGCGGTACCCTCCACTTCACGGAATACGTATACCTGGTTAAACCAAGTTGTAGTATATGTGGGACGAAATCAACACCGGAGTAGTTCTATAGTTTATTAGTGATGCATTGCTCCACGCACAACAATATGATCAAGTTATGGTGAGCCTGCAAAGACAAATGCAAAAAATGTGTTATGCTATTCACAGTATGACACCTGCTACAAATACTACTAGGTCAATGCAGACAAACCATTATACAAATAACTACACAGAGTAAGTGAACACATGAAATACATACATACACCAGCAAATACCCCACAAATGTAACAACTATTAAAACTGGCACAATCACTGAGCATCAGAATGTTAAACAACCAGTTCACAGGCGTGTTTGACTCTGAATAACTTATAAGATCTAGCAAGAAACAGCCAGACTACACACAACAGCAGTCTTCATGTCTAACTCTTGGGCAACAAGATTACATAGTATATGATGTTACTGTGATAATTAAAGTAATATACCTTTAGTCTGAACAACCCTGGGATAACTACACCAATATGACAGTAAATGACAATATCAGCCACAAATATATTAACAAATATGATAATCGCAACCATGTCATCTCCAAAGGTAGTACCATGTTTATCTGTAATGTAAACTACATTATATATTGGGGATTCTTTGAAAAAATAAACTGAGACTAAATACATTAAAGCAAACTCACAACTGTGCACCATCTCAAGATCCCACACTACCGGTCACTGCTATGGCAACGCTATACCAACTCAAGTTGCATCTGCCAGGTTATGCGGCACTTCGGAGGAGGTAACACAAGTACATCGAAGACTCAAGGCCGTTGGGAGACGGTAGATGGCGCGAACCACGCTCTGCTACCATTTGTAACGGTTCAGCCCCGGTGCGGAGCGCAGACCGATGAAGTGGTATTTCATTGCGCCGTCCGACCCTCCCAGAAACGAACCAAGGACAAGAGGCGATACATCATTTAATGACCCTGATGAAACAAAGACCAATGTGAAGTGACACGAGTGGTGTCGACAAAGTCCTATGGCAGAGTCTATATATTACATATTACATATATTACATATAAGCGATACAGATTTAAAAACAGAAACACATAAAAACCAGCTTAAACCAGAAACCTAAAAATTAAAAGTGAAATAACATTTTGAAACGAGCACTTGCCATAATGGGATGCAAAATCTCTGCATTGGGTGAGCCTTGTCCTCGCTGGCCGATAGATGGATTATATGTTATTATATACATGTGAATTAGATATCCGTCTGAAATCATGTGTTTATGTATATGTACGAATTTATTTATCTACTTTTTATTGTCGACTAGATCACATTGATACAGTTTGAGTGTACCCTGGAAGTTTTGTGTTACTTGTGCGTCTTGCTTAGGTTGATAATTATTCTCATTGTATTTGCAGTGGTATCTGTATATCAAACAGATCATTTAAGTGATGTTCCTTTTTTATTGCTATGGGCCTTTTAAAGCCTTTGTTTGACCTGTTTAAATTACCGTATATATTATGTAAACCGTGTATAATTATTTTCACATATGTTGGATTGAAGTTTGTGTATTTGGTTGTATGCATAACATTACATGTATAATGCCTATATATATTTATGTATGTTGGTGTTTATAGTTTTATTTTTTGGTATTTTTTTTAAGTAGCAGCTGGAGCCTTCGTATAGTGAGAGTTTCATTTATGTTGTTGCACAGGTTCTTTCGTACCGGTAGGGTAAATATGTTTGAGGTAAATCTGTTATGATTTGAACATGTTGAGGCCTGGACAGTTGAACTGTAAAACGCTAGCTCTCTCCGCTGGGGACCAGGGTTCGATCCCCAGCGTGGTCATGATAGTAAGGTGTAGTTGTTCGTCCAAGGTCAGTGTTTTTTTTCCGGTAAGCCCCGTCCTCAAGAGACAACCGATCGCTTCCACCCGGGTCATGAAAAATGCCTTGATTAGTTATAACTAGATTTATAGCCCATGTAAAATAAATATAGTTTATATTATATGAATATTTTCATATTAATTATAAGTATTTTTGGTGAATTTGTTTCATTGTCAGGTATTTCGGTCAGCTTTAGGTATGTCTAGTTTAAAGGATAAGACGTATATATATATATATATATATATATATATATATATATATATATATATATGTATATTTGTATAACTTTGTGCATGTATCTATGTTTGGCATGGATTGTTATAGAATCGATTAGCATGTATATATATGTATGATTGTTCATATCTTGACTTAAATAAACAATGTATAAAAGTCCTAGCATATATTTTTTATTGTTTGCTTGTTTAAGGAAAACCTTTTTCTCCATCACATTAAAAGCATAATGAGTGGGCTATACAAATTCAACTTTGCACAGCGTCTGCGGGTAGGGGTGGGATGTGTGTGTGTGTGTGTATGTGGAGGGGGGGGGGGTTAAAAAGCTTTAGCAAAGATCTGATTGGGTCAGAATAATTTCTATCATGCTACCACAGGTAGTGTGTCTGATAGACTATAAATCATAATAGAACACAAGGCGTTTCCCAGTTCATGTATAAACGTATATATATCTAAACCTGTTCACCACTCACCGTCTCTCAGATTTTGCGGCCGGTTACAGGGGCGGATTCGGGAGTTTTTTAAGCGGAGAGCCCGACACAAGAAGACTAATTAGAAAAAAAAATCGAATCAAGAAAGGGAGGGTTCCAGGACAGAAAAATTGGTGTAAAACCCTGGAAGAAAGGTGGCTGCGGCTCAAAAGGAGGGGGTCCGGATTTATATATATATATATATATATATATATATATATATATATATATATATATATATATATATAGATGTGTGTATAGCCATACTGAGTCATTGTATAAACTGAAATGGATCAGGCGTAGCCAAGTGGTTAAGCAAGCCACACTGGAAACCAGAAGATGGTGGGTTCGATTTCCACCGGCAGTGAACCAAGTTTTCTGTGTGTACAATTTCCATATATATATATATATATATATATATATATATATATATATATATATACATTGATTAGATGCTGTTCATTACTTTGTGTTCGTATATCTTGGATATATACTTTGTGTTCGTATATCTTTGATAGGATAAGAATCTTTGCATGTGCATGGATGATCGTTTTTAATCAATTATGCAAAAATACAATCGATTTAATGGATTTTGAAAGAAACAACCAATCATCGATTTATTCGAATATTCGGCACATCATTAACATCACTCTAATATATATATATATGTATCTTGGTTTCCCCTGGGAATTTCTGTCAGTGTACGGCAATGCAGTTTACGACAAAAAAATGTGTTCTTGGAAACTGCTGGTCGTGTGTGAACAATGAGAACTGCTCAATGTATTGATAAACCAGCCGAAAGAGCTACCGATCACCCGGGCGACCAACTGGGAACAGGCTGACTGGCCATCGTTGGCTATACAGCCAACAGAAGGCGCCACCTGCTAAGGGGTTTGGGCTGACGCTATAATTGACATGCCCATGGCCCGCGTCCCTCGAGTTGCATCTGTCTGGCTAGACTGGTACCCTGCTCTATTATGTTGCAACTCCCGGCTTACCTATAGACTGGTTCCAACTTCAGTTTGCACGCTCATACCGGTTATCATGGACGTTAACACGTCCTGGTTCATTATCCGTGAAGATTTCTTATAAAAAAAACTTTTTTAGTTATTTCTAGTTTTCAAATATTGAAGAATGAGTTGTTGCACAAAAATTGAATGATGGATGCATAGATAATACGATATACTGAATCTTTGATTTTCCACTGTACGTAACAGTGATTTATTATTAATATCTATTAATCTAATCATTAATGTCACATTTAATATACAGCCAACTTCTTTGAGCAAACGAAATGCTTATTTTTATCATATATAATGTATACTGGAGTTGTTACCAGTCTGCCAAGAGTACAAAAGATGGCGTTGTACGCCCGTCTGTATGATTGGCCTAGAGCAGCGGTGCCATAATAGAGCGGGGTACCAGTCTACTGTCTGGCACGGAATAAGGTCAGTGCTGCACGTGAGTGCGCGTGCACCAAGCGTCGGGCCGAATGTTTACATACCAAGTCTAGGACTCTTGTGTTTGATGTCACAGCATGTCAGCTCAGGGAACATTAATTTCTCACTATTACAAATTGTGTTAACAACATATAACAGTGTATGTTTGTGTCGTACAAGTGGTGAGTTTATAACATTAATTGTTTTGTGGAACTAGATTGCCGATTGTCACAGAATGTCAATCTCTCCTATGTAAAAAAAACTGATTCTCAGAAATGGAGGTGATGAATTGACTGGAAAACTTTAAAATCTAATCAAGTGAAACCCTGTGCTGCGGACAACCCTCGCCGACGAACGTCACACCGTCTTTTGCCGACCATTTTTACTATTTACAAGAACTATATGGGGCGGACACCCCACTATAAAGAACATCGAACACTTTTTATCCGCCCAACAATTAAAATCATCCGTTATCATGGACAAATGATTTTTAATACGATTCTAACCTCTTAAAATATTCTTATTATTTAGACAGGTTTTCATCAGTATGAAACAGGAGTCAATTTCACTTAATTTACCTGAAAAAATAGTAATCTGTACCTTAATTACGTCAGTTATTCTAACATATACACGTTTCATTAATAGATTGTCAGTAATGAATATTTTGTAAATCTTGGCAAATGGCGAGTTAGTTTTGGGATTTATTCTTGAGATCAATGTTCGTCATATCAGGCGTTGCTGAACTACAGGTTATTTCAACACGCGACTATCATGACTATGTGTAATAATAAGTATGAGGACCTTTGTCGTTAATCCTTACTTTATTTATATTAAATTTTAGAGGTGTAAAGTGTGACCGACTAGAGATATTATGTTGGTATGCTGGAGAAAATTTTTTGTTTTGATCAAATATGTGAAATTCATTTAGAAATAAAATAATATTAAAATCGTCCGGTCTTACCTGTCCATGCCAAAATGAAGAGCAAATTCACAGCTTTAAGGATATCACGGGTCCAAGACCAAATTACAACAGTGTGAGATACGGCCATCTAATAAATAATAACTTATAATTCCTTCAGCCTACTCAGGGACTAAACAGGACCTATAGATAACAGAGATGTACTCTGGTTAATTCATATTCTAAATTTCAACCTAATAAAGTGACCCCCGCTGCATCGTACGGTCTAGTTAAGTCTCACTCACTTTCTTTTCATTTTGTGGGGGCATTACTGGGGGCCCCCTCCAAAAATTATTTATAGGCGGGGACATTCAATGTCGATGTCCGAAATTCCGCCATTCCGTCATCGAAATAGACGTACGCGATTGTTGCATATTCAAAGTCATATTTTTCGTAAGGTATCTTATATAATAAAAAACCAAGATTTGAGAATAAACACTGAAATTAAATGCTATAAAGTTTTAAAAAATTTAGTAAATTTATGAATTAATGATTTATGTATACTATTTTATTTCTGTTGGCTGAATATTTTTTAAAGTGACTGCTGGTTTATTTAACATTTCTTACTAAGGGGTTTTGTTATCATTTGACCACTAGATGGCGTTATAGTTAGCTCCTGCTATGTATATATTCATGTATTTAATTTCATTATGAGATCAATAGTATGAGTGTAGAAAATTCACTCGGCATTTGAATTATTAAATGTCTACATTTTTAAAGTCAACAAATTTATTCTTAATTTTAACATTATCATGTTTTCCGTTGATTGAACATCTGTGAGTTTTTGGTGGTATCGTCAAGAGTTCCTGCTCAAGTGTTTAGTTATCATTTTGGCTACTAGATGGTGCTGCAGGTTGATCCCGCTTTTAGAAGGGGAATTTGTAGTTTTTTATATCATATTATATTCTCATAAGTTTATATTATATTTTATATACACAGAATAACTGGTATAAAAATATTCTCTAGTTAAAAGGTTCCTATTCACCTATCTTTTATAAACAATATACTCGACTTCTGGCTTACCCTTTGTATACAGTAATAATCTATAGGTATTTCCTGTTAGGACAAGTTTTTATTACGCTGCTGTGCTGGAGATATGAGCTTGTTTACGGAAAAGTTGTTAGTAAACAAAGCCATGTTGACAAGTGGAAAAACCTTAGGTGACTGTCTACATATGTACAGTCCTGAGCTGAAAGTTTATTATATGTTAAATGCAGTGCGCAAAATAAATGCCTGACCCCGGAAATGGCGGGTAGTTTTCTCAATGGTCCGGAAAATGTAATCCAGGCACCGAACCCCTATTCCGGCATTTTTTTTTTTTTTTTTACCATTCATGTTACTCTGACAAAACGACAAGCGACTGTTTCCCGCCAGGGATCTGTTGACGGTTGTTAGTTTCGTGTGTCGCCGAACCGAGAATACGCCTCCCGTTAGATGACTTGTTCCGTAAATGAAATAATTCCATATATAGAATTAACACTGGTAACCTATGATGACGAAAAGTCGTTGCATACAGTGTCGTAGACTGGAAGCACACATCCACTCCTCTGGGCAAAACGTTTTGTTTTCCGCCCGAGAGAAGAAGATAAACAGATTGGAACAAACAAACATGCCGGGTCAGGTGGAATTATGTGGAGTCTGGCAATTTTTTTTTTTTGGCGTCGGACCCAATTTCAGGAGGATAAAAAAGTTAATTATGTGCCCTGAAATGCCCATTTGGAAAACTTTGGTTCATCAGACTTGCCACCAGATGTCTTAGCTGAATGTGTTCTGACTATTCTGACGAACCCAACAAGTGGATATATACAAAATGAACAGCCTGTGTGTGGTTTCATTCGTGTTTTCTTCCTATTATTATGAAATGTTCAAAGGATTTCTTTTACTTGACAGACGACAGGCATGGGATTAGTCCCCTTTAAGAATCTGCCTGATGCAAATGTCAGAATTGAGGATATTTTTTTGTAAATTACGATTGGCGTGTTTAGGCAAAAAGAGAAAAATCCGAACAAGCACAGATGAGGGGACATAGAGTATTACACAAATGTCTTTAATTTTCTAAATATTAAAAATATTATCATCTGTGACGAGTAGGATTACATAAATGTGCCCAACTGTCTTAATATTCAAAATATTAACTTCAAACAAGTTTCTACGTATTGTACCCTAAATATTCTAGAAAGATCAGACAGATAGACTGATTTATTAATTATATATTTTATTTGACTGGGTCATAAATATGGGAGCTAAATGATTATGACTGAATTGTCTTTGCTGCATGTGTTGTTTGGTTCCGCTAATCTTTAATTCAGGATCGACTCATACAATATCGTTACTTATTTTGGGATTTCTACTAATTTGTACACAACAAACAAGTCCATTGATAAATTCTAGAATATATGTCACTAAATATATCATAGGGTGTTTCCTCATGAATATAGCTTTTGCTAATAAAAAAAAATCAAATGTAATACAATTAATAAATTTGGTGTAATTTTACCAAAACATACTATAATCCCATTGGATGAATGGAATTCTACGTGGTTTTACAATGATATATATTTTTTTAGGTCTGGGGTGAACATTTTGTTTTTTTTGAGTTTTTGGCTTATGCCGATTCAGTGTTGGGAATTTATTCTTCAGAGCAATGTTTGTAATGTAGGCGTTGTTTAAAAACGGATGCAACTCCTTGCGACTGAAATTCTTAATTAAGGAGATTACAGAAGAATTTTGTAGCTCCGTCATAATTTTTTCTTTTAATAGGAGAGCCATAATGGCCTCCCTCTAAAAAAATGCATTTGCAGAAAAGACGTTTGAGCACGTCCGTCCGGTGGAACAGCTTGTACACACCATTTGATAATGATTACAGCATTGTTTCCAAAAGGTATCTTTTATTAGAAAGAATCAAATGTTTAGAATGAATGCCGCTGATAAATGTTTTAATATATACAAATTTATGAGTAAATTAGTATAAATATAACTTTGGTATATTATACAATTCCTTTTAACTGAATATATTTCAAATTTGCTTATTAATCAATATTTTTACTCATACGTTTGTTATTATTTGTCATCACAAGATGGTGCTAGAGTTAGTTCCTGCTTGGTAAAGGGAGTTCGTTGGTCTTCTCTTCTCTGATATCTTAAAATATTTAATTATAATAAAGTTTATATTATCAGTCAATATTACTTATGGTAGTTATAATTTATATTATTTCAATTTTGTTATACAAACAAATTCATATTCAGGTATTTTGACGTACGTAATCATTTTATTCCTCCGATATCGAAGAGATACAAAAATACAAACACAATAGATTGCAGTGCAGAAACAAAGTCGGTGAGAAGAAGTACATGAAAATAATGTCATTTCATTAAAGCACATCATTTACCATCCTGTTTACAGTAAGGTGAGTGTCCTGAAGGATGTTCTCAACTAGAGATCAGAAACTTCAGTTCAGAAGGCCATAATTCGCATATTACTGGGAATACATCTTTTAGAAACAGTGATGTTTTATACATAAATAAAAGGTGCTCGGTGTCCGCTATCAGAGGAAAGGCTTTACCAAATAAGATTAGAAATAACTCATCCTCGCTCAAGCTGTTAAGGTACCCAGCTGCAATATGTTTAAATAATCATTTATGAAACACCAAAGTTTCTCTCTATAACCCGCGGTGGCTTCACATACCATCATACCATGGAAGGTTGCATTGTTGTAGCTCCTTCCGCAAAAGTGACATAAATTAAATACATCAGGATCAACCAGCAAATTACAGCATGCAATGAGTTTGAACATGAGAGCGAAACCTGACAGAGAGCTAGGTATGTCTTTAGCATAATACCACGGTAATGAGGGAATCGTGTAATCATTGTGAACAGAATTAAAGACATGGAGATCTGACATCTCATTACACATATTGCCGAACCGCTCAGCTTCCTTAGCCACAATGGCAGAGGTAATAATCTCATTCCATTGTTTCTTACCAGGGAAAGAACCTGTTGAAAAATAAAGCATTATGTGCTCTATTAAATCATATTTATAAAGGATACGAAGCATATCTCCTGTACTACTAGAGTTAGTTCCTGCTTGGAAAAGGGAGTTCGTTGGTCTTCTCTTCTCTGATATCTTAAAATATTTAATTATAATAAAGTTTATATTATCAGTCAATATTACTTATGGTAGTTATAATTTATATTATTTCAATTTTGTTATACAAACAAATTCATATTCAGGTATTAAATTTTAATATTAGGTCAATTTTATGAATTTACAAAATTCACTGGACATATGAATAATTCAATGTCTACATTTGTAAAGTAAAACACGTATATATGTATAATTCTAAAATCTGATATTCTCCTGTTTCCGCTGACTTAAACATCTTTCAGTTTTTTTTCCTGGGATCGTCAAGAGTTCCTGCTCCAGGACACGTGGTTTTGAGGTAGTTTCGCCTAGTTTGGCTGCATGAGGATTAAGGTGACGCCAGCTTGTACGGTTTGTGGCGTGAACATTACTCTTGCGCTGTTTCACTCATCGCATCGTTTCCATGACATACCTGGATACGCTGTGCGGCAAGATGAAATACCTTATTACAGCGCTTTTAAAAAGTGTTTTAACAATTTATCTAGATTTTCAACTGTTCTTGTTTAATCATTGCTTGGGGATGAAGATTATGAGGGAAAATTTAGTTATAAATTGTAGTTGTTGTTCCCAGTACTTCCGACGCAGAAAATACTCATGACATTGGGATATCCTAGGTCAATAGATACATCCGAGCCTATTATCGAGTGACTCGCGAGATGAGTCGAGATGTTCCGATTGATAAGTGGCAAGATGTCGCTATAGAATAGACTAGTTACTCAGAAAGTGGTTTTAAATTGTTCACATGAACATGGCATAAGGTAGGCTATTATTTCCATAATAGTTAATAACGCTTTTTCCTCTTTCTCCCTGAGGTCAAACAGTTTTGGCATTTTTAGATTCGCAAAAAAAAAAAATAATAATAAATAATTGCGAAAAACATGCAGGTGGACAGGGGTGCTGGAACGGGCTACAATCATATGGAATTTATACACGGGACAGCATGATTTTGCTGTAAAATAATCGCCATATTTGTTTGATCTCCCTCTGAATTAATTTAAGGTACACTTAAGGGCACTTTATAAAAAAAAATTATCCCCAGTTTTTTTCCGGGATAATTTTTATACAAGTGAAGCAGTGAAAACCTATCTGGTCGACAGATTACAGGAGCTATTCCGCCGACTCCCTGCGTAAAAATGTCTCACCTTGCTTTGATTTTGTATGAGACAAATACTCTTAAATTGACAAAACAGGTCACAGCGTTAACGACTTTTTCATCGCTGGAGGACCAAGCCAGGCAAACTGATAACAGAAGGTGAAGCGGGACAGATCATTGTGACGTCATTGTCGAACAAACACCACACGCAGCCATAGAAATGGAAAGTGTACCGTGAATGAATGTACCGTTCAGGAGTGCAGGGAAGACGCCGTCCACGGTCCAGCAGCATAAATAGTGCAAACAAGTCGAAAAAATATATTTTCTTTTAACCTGATATATTACTACTTTACACAAATAAGGCGGAATATCAGTACATCTACTTAAGGCTAACGGGCATTTTTAAAAACTATTCGTAAAATAATTAACGCAAAATACAGACATGCGGACAAGTATTTTGGGACGGACTATACTACTATTTCTACTGCCACTGCTACTAAGGCCGACATTAATAAAACTAATAATTATTATTATTATAATTAGTTGTAGTAGTAGTAGTAGTAGTAGTAGTATATTGAGTTAGAAAATGAGTATCGATTTTGCTTGTCATCAATGGGAAGCCTTCTATGGTCGAAAATTAACAAAACATTATTTGTTTACATTTAAATCTTAAATAATCGATAAAATCATAATATTTATACAAAGTATTCTATTTAAAAACACTGCCAGTGTGACTTCCAATATCTATAGCTAGTAGGCTGCTTAGTAATGGTCTTGACCTTTGTGAAACATCTATTGCTTTTTGTGAAAAGACTATTAATCATTTTCGGTTGCTCATTTCCTGGCCTTAAGTCTATATCGATGTTGTTCGTGTCTCAAATGTGCAAATTAAGATAATGTCTGGCTGAGATGTAACTTGCAAAACATTGCTTGTACAATGTATTTAATTCTCTATAAGCAAAACATGAAAATCAACTAAACATTTGCTACTTTGTGTGAAATTCGAACCCTGTTGATATGGAACACCCTAAATAAAATTATTTCTTCTGGTTAATCTATATTTTTATTTTAATAGTATACCTATAGATATTCCTTAGGTATGCTGGAGAAACTTTGTTTTGATGAAATATGTGAAATATTAAAATATGTTAAATATTAAACTAATATTAACATCGTCCGGATGTCTAAACTGTTCATGTAGAAATGTAGAGCAAATTTACAGCTTTCAGGATATCAAGGGTCCAAGACCAGTGGTATGAAGTTAAAATTATATCAGTGTGAGATACGCCTTTAAAGTAAAAAAATAACACATATAACCATCTTCACCTGCACAGGGGCTTTACAACACCCACAGACACCGGATATGTACTCTAATTATTTTTTGACATGATACCTTTTCAATCTAATAAGAACGACACTCCAAATTCCAGTCTTATAATGCTAAATATTTTTGCATCCCGTTCTTGTGCTTTTTCAATTTGTAGGGGCATGCGGGCCGCCTGCTAAAAATTAATTTATCGGCAGGAATAATAAGGATTTATCATTCCGCCATTGCTCAATTAAGTTGTGCATGCGATTGGTAAATATTCAAAGTCATATTTTTCGTTAGGTATCTATTATAATAAAAAAAACCCAAGATTTTAGAATAAACACTGACATTAACTTTAAAACTAATATATTAATGTAAGTCAATTTAAGGTTAAATGATTATTGTATATTATTTCATTTCTGTTGTCTCGATATTTTAAAGTGACTGTTGGTTTATTGAATATATCTTACTTATATGGTTTATTTATCAATTTCACTACCAGGTGGCGCTATAGGTAGTTCCTGCTGACACAGGCGTGTCTGTTGTCTTCTTGTCTTTTCTCTACAGTGTTTTATGCGGTCTTGTATCATATTATGTTATATCTAGTAATATCTGTACATATATACAGTTTTATGGTCGGTATTGATTTCAGCAAAATAACAAGTAAAGATAAACTTCTAAATTACTTCAAAACCCAAGAATATGAAATAATTTGGCGAATCATGTTTACGTTGCACTTTAATTATAAACAACCAGCGCTTCTTCTTCTACTACTAACTGCTCCCAACTGCTCCTAACTGCTCCTAACTGCTACTCACTGCTCTTAACTACTCCTAACTGCTACTAACTGCTCCTAACTGCTCCAAACTGCCCCTTACTGCTCCTGACTGCTTCTAATTGCTCGTAACTGCTACTGTTGATTACTACTGTAAAGTGTAAACTGCTCCTATAACTGCCCATAACTACTACCAACTGCTCCTGACTGCTACTAACAACTCCTTACTGTTAATAACTGTTCCTAAATGCCTAAATGCTAATTACTGCTCCTAACTACTCTTACTGCTCCTAACTTCCCCTAACTGCTACTAACTGCTCCTAACTGTTATTAACTGCTACTAACTGCTCCTAACTGCACTTTATGCATGCTTAATTAGAGACGCTAATCTACTGCCAATACGGAAAGTATTTTATGTGAGGAATGTACACTTTGCCTTGTGATCAATTCTGAAACATGACTTGGAATCATCATCATGGATATTGTTGTAAATCAAAGATAAGCACGATATTATATTAATTAATATTTCTAGTAAGTTTTACGAAAATGAATCTTATTCGTTGAAAGTTATCGCGGCAATTTATAGTGACCTTATTAACTATGCGTGAATTTTGCCTATAATCGAACATGGCCTAATATTATCTATTGGTAAGTCGTTGTGGTGAGTTACGTGAAAATCGAACAAAGCGGACAGACGGACGTACGGTGGGTAAAGCGTAATACGTCCGGTCATAGACAGGCGTATAAGAAGGAAAAATAATCGCTCTCACTAAATTTGTTGTTCTCAGATTCTGTTGAACGATAATTTATTTTGTGCGGCCTTACCTCTCTCGGTGGTGACGGAACATAAAGTCCCACCACCCTGAGGTCAAAGGTCATGGTGGTGAAACGGAAAGGAGGGAGCTAATTGGAGCAAACCCTACACCCCTGCGCCTAATCATGCACACGGCATGGCAAAAATCCTACGTACACATTATATTCTCTTGAAATCATTCCACTGACGCAAGTGACAGGAATTGGGTATTCCTTTGGCAGATGATTTCTCTACTCATTCATCTCTGTAAGATACGTCCAATTTAGTCGCATCAGCGCCGTACATATGCATTTTAGTGGAATAACAGGCGTCAGTTTTCAAGCAGCGTTATAGACATTCGTGCTACATACTCAACACAAACGCACGAATGGAATGCAAGTTTTATGCATCTTTTGACAAGAAAGAACTGAACCAAATTAATTGTCATTAATGCGAACAACAAGTGAAGTGGCCCTCTCTCCCATGGCCCTCACTTTTGAAGACGATATATTATACTCAATAACCCCCCTCAGTCCATTTCAGTAAAGTGATTTGTTGAATAATGTAGAACTGGACCATAACAAGTATCACTAGATGATCACACTACATCATTTGGTTGGTTATATACTCCGGTCGCATGGCTTCATATTCGCGAGGCTGAAATTTCGCGATTTCTTCATTTTGAAAGTTTTGCGAGGGTTTCATTTTCGCGATTGCACCAGATTTTATGAAATCGAAGTGCATAACCGTTATAGTCATTGTATTATGACCTGTATCATAGTCGATGTTTTGACAATTATCATTACGTGTTTGCATGAGAAAGTTGCTGTACCATCCAAAGATTGTGTTGTTGATTAACACACCCAGTTTTCAGAGGTGTGATAACTTGTCCATTTGTGCAGATGCATCATACCCTATTGTTCATCCTCGATAAAAGGCAGCTTATTACCGAGGGTTCCATATTCGCCATTATATCCCATTCGCGAATATCGCGAAAATAAAACTCTCCCGAACAAACAGGCAACCACAGTGTTCGCGGGGGTTATATAAACCGCGAGATTCGCGAAAAAAAAGAACTAACTGTGAAAATTGAACCTGTTTGAAGAAGACGCCCCATCAACGTTGTTGAACAGCTTTTTTTATTATTTTAGTTATTGTGCTTTTAGTAATGATTTAATCTATTTTGTTAACTGTTTTGTTGAATTAGCGCTATAGAAAATTAATACATGCATAATAATCATTATTATTATTAGTATTATTATTATTATTATTATAACAGTCATGTATACAGTACTCACGGTGTCGTCTCATGTACATAATAATTACAATAGCAATAATCAATTTATAGCGTACTTTTATATTCTGATAGTCAAAGGCGCTTAACAATCACAACAGAGTTTAAACAGAGGAGTCTTTAGCCCTGAATTAAACAATTTAACAGACATGTCATCTGTGTTTCTAAGATTCTGGGGTAAAGCATTCCAAAGCCTTGGCATCGAAATCTGAAAGGCAAGAAGTGGATGTCAAGCCTGCAAAGACTCTGTACATGTAAATCAAAGTTTGATATTACAGATGTAATAAAAGTTGTGTGGTATCCTTGTATAATGAACGTCTCGTCTTTGGCCTGCTCAATATAAAGGTTTCTGGATGGCGAGTCAGCAAAAACAAACCCTCGCGAGACACTGAACAGTGGAGAATCGTGAATATTTAACCCCTCGAATATAAAGCCATTCCCCATTATTCATAAATCTTCAACCATTTCTAGAAGCAGATGTATCGGCGTATATCAAAATAGACCTTGTGTTAAAAATGGAGCTGAAGGACACGTGGCTGTATTTTTTTGGTTACTTTATAGCATCTATAAAACACCTGAAGTTTGGGCCTCTTTTAAATAATTTTCAAAATAAATTCTGATATAAAAATCCTTTTTTTGACTGAGATTTTTTTTCTACAGTCAAATAAGGCCAATAAAATCAGGGCTTATGTATCTCATTTTCTCACCATCCTGGTCCAAATGCAGTGAAGCTAAAATTAGCCCTCCGAGCAGCCCCAAATAACCATCCGGACTACATGTCTTTGATTTGCCACGAATTTAAAAATATCGGACTGGTACCATAAATTTTGTGTGAGATTATGCTAAACATACATTAAAATCAACCATAGTTTCTTTTAAGGCCTCTTGCCATAACCGCTAGAGCCAACCAGAGCAAGACAAACCATTCACTAATCTCCTTCACGTCATATAAACATATATGACCACGTCCATTTAAAGACAGCTAATACTGTGTTACGAACAGACCCGAAGAGCACGGGTTGATGTATAAAACCTGCTAGGTTTCACAGGCATTAGCAACCCAAACATGGGCTCGGGGGGGGGGGGGGGGCACTTTTTGGCAAGGGATGGGTGTCAGTGTGGCCCTTCCTTGTGAAATGACGTAAATTCCATTAATTTAAATGGAAAATCCTTTGTATGTCTTTTCAGTCTACATGCTTCACGTGAAAACGACTGTGACTTCATTTCTTAAATGAGTGTGTTATTAATATAGGTCATTATTGTGTAGTTTTTACATATTAAGGAATAAAATATAATGCAATGCAATAGTGAGCGGTTGGAAATATAGGCCTACTTGTATTCGTAATATTTCAACTGATATATACCTTATCAAGAGGTCTGCTTTAGAAAATAACAATTTATTGTATTGTTCAGTGTGTATAATTATATGAATGATATTAAGTCAGTTTTCTGAAAAATTAATGGTTTATGATAATATTTATTTAATATTTACAACCTAAATTTAAGTGAGTTTGAAAAGGATTTATCCTTTGTCTCTCAGTATGCATATATATTTCGTGTTACATGCCATACACGCCTATGGTACTGTGTAAAAAAATAGTAAAGGATCTGAAGTTTTATTAAGAAGTAAGGCTGTGCGATATTATTGATGTATCGATATATCTACGTGATCTTCTTATTCAATATAATCCATCAAGGTCCCTGCGGCCAAGACTGTTACATCCGGGGAGGAATGTGTTAAGATAGTTGTCCCGGCTCTGGGGAACATTGAAAAACATGTTTATTATTTAGTTACGCATTTATTTAAATTATAATATATTTAAACTCTTACATGCATTAAATTTTATCATTCTTACTAGTTATTATGTTGATTGTCATTCAACTCTCAATATTTTATTTCACATATCTGTTCTTTTCTGTAGTGCAGTCAACTGAATCAAGTCTACTGTCGCTGGTGTAACAAACATTGAAAACACTCATCGGATGTTGTCACACCGTGTTTATTGGGTTTGCTCAGTGAATTTCTGATGACGACGTATTTTTTTTCTAAAGACTTCTGAAGTATTTAAATTTTTCTATGTCTCTTAGTCATGGTTCAGTGGAATACTTTGCAATATGTGGATAATTAATAGAAAATTACAACAAAATCAGAGTCTGAAATGTTAAAGGAAAGACGCACCTTTCAGGGGTAACAATGACCCCACATAACTTTTCAGAATATTTTCTACACCAATAGCCAAATCTCTGTAAAGAAATGATGAAAAATTGAAGGAGGACTAAATTGACAAATTCATGGTGCATGGTACTTTTTTTTGTTAAAACTATCATAAATGACCCCCACTTGGTCGCTCTGGGGATATTTACTATTACCACTGATTTCCCATAACAAGTATATACAGAGACCTGAAAATAGCCCAATTTGATTTTATATAGATAAATCAAAAGTTAGATCAACTCGTTTTTTTTAAATGAATATATATTTCTATTAACATACGTCAGCTAAAGAGTAAAATGTTGGCAGAAACCATTTAACGTGAGTATAATTTTTTAAGGGACCTTGGAATCCTTCAGCCATCCTTCTACATTAAAGGGATATGTTTGAGTCCTATTTGCGCAGTGTGGGGATCGTGCAAACACGCGAGCGGCATCTGTCGGCGAAGATTAAATATTGTTCCATATGCTATTTTGACGACGAGGATAACCACAAATATGTTCTCAATAAGCCGATGAATGTTGAATATATAATCAGAACTGTAATTTGTTTTCATTGTGATTAACCTTTTATGCTGTCGTGTGTGACGTTTATCCACTACTATTGTTGTTTGTGACCAAAATGAAACGGTTATAAAGTAGAAATTATTGTAATGTCAAATGCGTTTATCTGCATTAACTGAGACGTCCATAACAGGGACTACTTAACACACATTCTGATGAAACAATTTATTCCGAAATTATTTTCTGCAATACAGATACTCCCAAATTGTTGTAACTTGTATTGGTGTGTATAATGGGCCACGTGAGCCGAGAAACAAAATTGGTGGTTGTGTGTGTGTGCATGCATCCTATGAGCCAACAAGTACATCCATTGACATTGTAGTCTGTATTTCAATTATAATGTAACTATTAACAAAGGTATACTATAGTGAGTTATAAGCATTGGCAGGAATAATCAATAATAAACACAATTTGAATTTAATTGGCAGCTGATGAAAATTTGACACAAGTATGGAACATCTGTTATCTATAAACTGAAAACTAATTATATATTGAATAATGTTTATTAACACAATTCCATATCACACATACCAAACCCTTGTTCCAATTAAATAAACTAAAGTAACCTGTCATGTCAGGACTCTGTTATTAATACATCATCAGATTTGAATTTTACTCCTACTGGCCATAACTCTACAGCCCATTTCAACAGTTTCGCCTAGCGCTAATTTATTTACATGATACTCGACCCATTTCAACATACCGCTAATTTCAAATTGAACCCGACACGCGCACAACACTGATATTGAAAAGCTCTATGCTATCATAGCTTGAACAAATTCCTTTCATTCGCCAGGCACAAGTCATTTTAAACTCAACAATTATCCATGTGCACAGGTTACCCTGACGTCATGGACGAGAGATCCCATGTCCTTGTGTCCATTATAGTGTAGCCCGAACATTCAGCCCCCTCCGCCCGACGTGGGTGGGCTTTGTTAGTCTTACTAAAGCCCAAGATAGCTTCCTAGTACCTCTCTCTCTATCATTAAATAATTATAATTGTAATAAAAGAATTCTCTCATTGGAACCACAGTTTTTGTTCTAAGAGTGGGGAAAACATATTTTGTATGTGTGACCTAATGTTAAAAAAACATGGGTTACATGTTACAAACAGTTGAAGCTGATTTATGTCTCGTTTCATCATATTTGCTCTATCTTGTTTCTCATGTTAACAATCAGACCGGTCTACACTGGTCTATTCAGATCTGTTTTAATTATATAGAGTATATTTTGTTTATTGAATAGTTGATAAAACCAGCATGGTATTCGTTGGCCTTACAAATTGCACTGACACTAACAGAGGGGAACCATAAGAGAGAGAGAGAGAGAGAGAGAGAGAGAGAGAGAGAGAGAGAAGATGCTTCTGATTGGGGAGGGTGTTGGAGGGGCACATCCAATACAACTTTGTAAAGAAAATTATTAAGTATTAAGTTGGAATGAAGAAGGGCACTTTCTTTGGCATGTTTAATGGATTCCAACTCATGAATGCACTGAAATATCATAATTATAATATAATGACCTAATATGCCGTCACATGTTTCCCTATCTTCTTACATCTTGCGTACTGTACTGCATGAAATTATATTGTATCTGTTGACTTCCAACATTAATATAACCGTATGATTTTGTAAAATATATAATTGCGACCCTTCACTAGATCTACACAGCATTGTATTCATAGAATCGATTTCAAAAGAATAAAGAAATGCGAAGATAACAATTTAAAAAAACCCATAATTTTACATTGTTTTTGCTTTTTTAACATTTTTCTTAGTTAATTTCTTCTTCTGCAATTAACTAAGGAGGTTTTATTATTGTGATTAACTGTACTAATAATTAAAATATAAAAATATTTTGATAACTTGAACATAACAAGCGATAATACCGGTCAAAGTCGAGTACTTGTGGTGCTTTCGGCTGGCATAGCTATCGGAACTGTCCTTCTCCTCTCCGTGTATTTAAGCTGATGGGGGCAGGACAGTCGCCTGAATAAATTAACAGTGTCTCTTCTGAATGATGCACCACCAATGCAGTACAGTAGTACATTAACGGAAAAACTGCACATATAAAAACAAAGACACATCTGTTTGACGAAATGCACTGTAGGGTCCTCACCATTCAAACGAAAATCAATAGCAAATGAGATTCCGTATGGTAAATGTGTAATAACATATGACAATATAATTAGCAGTAAAAATTTTGTAATTCGGTTTTCATGTTTACTTCTGGTGGTCGATTGATTCTGTCCGGCTGCAATACCCAGGTCAGTTGAAGATCCCGAGATTGTGCGTATGGTCAGTGCAGAAAATACAAGTATAATCACACTGAACAAAAACACACAAATTACATTGTGTACAACAAGCGCAAAAATAAAATAAACATACATGTGATCTGCGTGCACAATGCAACCATAATCTTCGTCGTGTGCAGAAACAAAAGCAAATGCGGATACCAATCCCCCACTAAAGATGACCACAACAGTTACGAGAATTGCGTTTTTCTTGTAGCTCTTAACCCACAGACATTTCAGCGGATAAGCGACAGCCAGGTATCAAGTGATGGATATGCACACTATAAGCAAACTTGATATGAGCACTGCGGTTTCCAAAACAGTTGAAGTGATTACGCACGTATAAAAGTTAAACCCAGCGAGCTGTAACCTCAGAGCGACTAAATATACGGTATCTGATGTTGTCAGACAGATGAGGAGCAAACCAGGTACACTGCTCCTAGTTCTCTTGGATGATGACATAACGATGATGGCGAACAGATTCCCTAAACTTCCAGCGATAACGGAAACATACACGAATTTCAAGAGGATGTCATTTGCCAGGCCATATAAATACGAGGAATATATTTAAGATTCGTCACAAGTGCTGTTTGTACAGTTCTGGACCATGTTTGAATCATTAGCGATTATTCTATTTGTTAGGAGCGGCCCAAATGACGATAATGGTGTTTCAGGAGTAGACATTTTGTCTTTCAGGATCAATGTTCAGTTGTACGAGATGATGAGTTTATTTCTATATCAAATCTGGTTTTTTTTTTGTGCAAACCATTGTTGAGGATACATTTGCTTGTTTTTCTGATTTTACCTTTTTCTTCGGCCAACCCATCTGTTCTTCTGCAAAATATTCACATGTGGAAATTATATTTTTATCCATGACATAATTTTTAACATTGTATGTCATTTCTATACTCAAAACGAACTTCTTCCAGTTAGGCCGGGACTACTTGTTTCATCTGTAAAACTTAAGAAAAAGACTTTCTGTTTACATTTCTCATGTATATATATATATATATATATATATATATATATATATATGTGTGTGTGTGTGTGTGTGTGTGTGTGTGTGAGGGTGTGTGTGTGTGTTATAGATTTTAGCTTATAATAGAATGTTTACATTCCATGGCCAATACATGGAATGTGTACATTCTATGGACGAAGGTAATAGAATGTGTCGTTCCATGAGTTAAGTCATAAAACGTGTACATTCGAAGACACAAGTCATAGGATATATCCTTATTGGTGGATCCTTTTCAGTGCCAATACAAATCTAGGTGCACTCAATTATCTTATGTGTTTTCCTTTTGATATAGGGAGAATCCACTACTGGTATAGAGGTGCTATCCTGTTAAAATGGGGAGAGTCAAGTTGTGATATAGGGGTTTTACGCCGGGGTGTTAAGGTGACATATGAGTGGGATACATTACTAAAATACATCAATTGTAGACAATGCCCTTTAAAAAGATCGACACAACTAGAGACAATTTCAGCGGTATGCATTACCTTCACACTTCGCAAGTGATTTTAAAACATGTTTGAGGAAAAGTAGCGGACAGGTTAATTATGTGATATAAAAAACATAAGATAATTTGCATTTTTTGTTCAGCCTTGAGGAGTATACTTTCAATCATTCTCATTCTGTAATTCAAACTGGTATATAAGATATGCAGACCTGCAATTTTGGTCAGATATTTAAATGTAGAAATATTGTTCACCTCAGTAGGGAAATTCAAGCGAAATATTCGAGTATGCGAATCTTTTAAAGGTGAACAGATCTTTCCTGTCACAACACTAGCGACATCTATAGGCTGCGATTGACACAAATAGTTCGGGTCCCTCCTATCAACGAAAAAGAGGGTGATTGCTATATATGAAATGGTGAAAACAAAACTATCCTGTGTTATCATTAGAGGTTAGGATACTTACTGCGACTGTGGTATATATCTGTTTTCATGAAACACAACCATGCAGCAATGCTGGCCCAAAGAGCCCGGACCCGGCAGAATTCCCTAACGTGCAGTGCGCATACTCTCTGTACAGGCTTGTTTGGATTGCGTTTAACACAGTACCTTTTCAATCCTTTAAATTAGAAGAACATGAGAATGAGGCTTTGACCCACATAACAAGCCCCGTTACCCCGCTCAGCCATGTGCAAAAACTGGAACGTACCCCCAACATATTTTACAACTTTATAGACGTTTCATACAATACATTGAGTGTACATGACCTCAGTGAACTGGGGTTACTGTATGAACACATTATATTGCTTGGTAAAATCATGGTTTCCCCCATTCACCGACCTTTGTATAAGCTCTGCTGGGTTTACACATACGGTTACATATTCTGTACTATGAAAAACACTCATTACAACTGCATATCATACACGTGTACACATGTACACACAACCACCACACTACTTGTGTCATTCGTGCATGGAATCCCATCATCTATGTGTACCCCACGTTGATTGATATATAACATTAAATCACATGACTCTCTTTCCTTACCAGCAGAGAATATACTAACATGTCTACATTTCATGATAATGTCTATGTATTAAAAAATACACCGCCCTTCAAATGCTTCATGTAGGTAAACATATAATACTTACATACACATGTCACAACATTGATACAAGGCTTGTACACCATGCGTGAATGCACAAAACAAGATATGTTACCCGGTCCATATCAGTGGGGGGGGGGGGGGGGGGCGCACATGATAAAATAACTATTATCATTACAAATATAAGCAAAGGTATGTTTTTTTGGTATCAAATTAAAAAAAAAATAGGTTCTAATTAACAAATTAAGTCCGAGTTGACAACGATCGGTTCAATAGAGGACGTTTAAGGACTTGATAAGCTTGAACCCTTTCTGCACGATGACTGAACTGAAAAGACTAGACGGTTCAAAAGGACGAATTGATGGCCCACTTTGGAGTTCTATATGGTCACACTTGATTTCGTATAATAGACCGATTGGACAGTGGTCAGTCCACGGCTACTAGGCGGCGGTAAAAAAAAAAAAAAACAGGACAAACATCAAACCAAGTATTAATATATATATTTATAAGCTCCAAATCAATAAATGAATCTATTATCCACCTAAAATTGCCATACAGCATGTGGCCATTTTTTTCTTTCAAGATGTTCAAGTGATTTATTATCAATTTAATTACTTGAAATATTTTTGTATAGATTGAAAGAAATATTCATTATTATAACGATGATGTTGGTAACCAAATTCGTGTTTCATGATTACAAGTTTGCTTAAGCCCATTGATGTACCCTCGCGTGTTATTTTTTTCAATTTGTTCAGGAATTTGTCCACCTTAACAATGTAATTTCAACATGGTGCAATGATTAAAGCATTTCCGTTGAGGTTGGTTTAATTTGCTTTTAAATGTTGTTAGGTGCTTTCAAATCAAGAGCTGTAATAAAAATCCAGCCATATTATATGTCGATAGAGGGTTGTGTTTGTAATATAAGCTTAAGTCATAAAAAAATGAGATTAAATTGATTGTTACTTAGTAAGTGTCTAGATGTTTAAGGGAAGTCTTAGAATCTTCTTAAGCAACATCCAGGGAGGTTATAGGCCAATCTCTTTGAAAAGCAGTAATTATGTCATGGTACACAGGCTATATTCTATGTGCTATGAGCAAAAAAAATATGACTTTTAGCATCCAGAAAGATAAGGTACAAATTGTATCTATTTACTTTCCTTTGAACCTTATATTGAAAAGTCTAGGGCAAGTCTTCTTTGAATCCTGAAATCAGGTACCTTAATTCTTATAATACATGTCAAATACAGTCAAATAGGGCATAAATTGTATCCTTAAACCCTTAAATCTTCCAAAACAACATCCAGGGATATCTTGGCAAAACCCACTGGAAATCTGGAGTTTCTGGAAATTTGAGTATCTTTAACGGCAGATGGGTACAAATTGTATGCATTAGACCTAGGTCCTGGACAAATCATAAATTCCCCTCCTCCCCCGAAAAATCGCGTAACCATGGTAACGACAAAATGAAGCAATCATATCTAAGATATAAAAACGAGTGATGGGGAATAAAATGAGATACAGTTTACGTGGTTAAGACCATTTATGACAAAGACAAGAAAAAAAAAACACTTTGATGGCCTTATTATGACCTTGATCTTGACCTTTGCCCGATTATGACCAGAGCCAATTGGCTCCGTATCCAAAATACACGAACACTATCAGTTTCAAAGCGATTGCTTCAAAATAGTGGCCTGCAGATCATCAACAAACAAACAGACAAAGTCACAAACAAACACACGGAATTGGCCAATCTCCGATTCCGGCAAGCAATTAACTGACATGGCACAGGGCGATATGAAGAATGTGAAACGGACCCGCGGACACGTTAAACAGTCAGAAAGCTTCTGACTTAAATTCCCTGACTTAAAAAAGCAGGACCGAACTGAATGCGTTTATCTCATGAATGGGAAAACGGGAGTGCTTTGTTAGCATGTCACGCAAAAAGTGTCTAAAGTTACTTATTCTATGCGGCGAACACTATAGTTTTGCAGTCACGGAAAAGCGTGTTTGTTTTTTACACTAAAACGCATGCGTGAATTCATGCGTGCACGTCTGTGTGCATGCAAGTTTCTCCCGTTTACAAGGTTGATAAAACGTGTGCGGACGGTGTATAAATGGAAACAAGCTAGCAGGAGAAGTTGACAGCAACAGACGAACAAAAAAGACATAATGACAGAATAACACAACCTGGTTGACATATGACCTAACCTCATAAGAAGGCATATATGAATAAAATGAGCTATAGTTTATGTAATAACATGTTGGAAGTTTCAGATGCCCTGGACTTGAACTTTTGACCTATCTTAATGAAAAAGAATTTTATTTGTCCAACCACTGTGTAATATTCAGAGCGATAACTCGAGAGTTGCGGCCTAAAGAGCGAAATAAAATAAAATTTCGTAATATCTCGTTTGACGAAAAACGATACGAGACTGCGAGATTCCGTAAAAATCAAGTCAAAACAGACTCAATGCTGAATGCTGCTTGAAGCAATATATATATATATATATATATTTATTACAGAAGGCGAATGGACCGTTAATGGCGGCAGGGCATTACCGTTTGCAGTTGAAAACATACTGTGGTTGGCTTTATATTTTATATAAAACTAGATCGTGGACACGTCGCACGCTGCGATCAACATGATCGTCATTTTTTATTATATTTATTTTCCACTAGGGCTTACTATTCCAACCTAGTGGCAACTTAAGAGACTATTTTCCCATAGCAGCAAGGTTTCATATCTGTGTGATTTCATTTTCGCGGTTTATCCCCTATCCCCTAATTTTAAAACATCAACAAATAACTAGCCAACCACAGAAGCTCAAGAACAATGATGAATGAATTCACATGTGCTTCTCATTGTGGCCTCTTAATTGTGCGGCCCTTTGTGTTGCTAGGGAAACACTGGCACATCTTTCAAACCAAGGACGGATCCAGCATTTTGCAGTTTAGGTTGGGGTTTAAATATTAGTTAAATATAAATTATATATTAAAATATAAATTATATATATATATATATAATTAAGATATCTCGAAACTTATTTTTCATTTTGAAAATAACCACCAGAGGGCTTTGCAGTTAAAATGCTAATAAATAACTTATTGTGCCATATCTCAAAAACTATTAACAGTGTCACAACTTTGACTATTACGGTGGCTGATTTAGGACACAGAAAAAAATATTTTTCTCGAGATCTCGAGATAACATTTTGAGATAACATACTGTGTTTAACTGAACGGTAATACAATATAATTAATTTAAAATCAATCAAATTTGTATATCCCCTAAGATAAGGCGAGTTAAAGAAAAGTTCAATATAAATTCAATATTCAAGTATTCATATCCGTAAGGAAGATGTCAAAGCCTAAAGAAACTGAAACATTCTACCTGAACGGCGGATTCGGAGCCATGGCTGTTAAATCACTCTAATAGAGATGTTTAGGTCTGCATGCATGCATTGTGTGTACCTTATTATTTTGAGAATACAAACAAATATGAGCTTCTTTTAGAAACAATTTTTTTACAATTTCTTTCAGCTTTTGTTTTTATTGAAATGGTGTGTTGTTTTATGGAATATCGATAGACCATCATAAATGAAAATATGCTAAAAATGATTACTGTGTTTTCGGGTAGGTACGCTTGGGGGGGGGGGGGGGGCGGTGCTTCAGCCCCTAAAGCCCAAGTCTTGATCCACTATAGCTATAACTATAGCTCAGATTACCTTTAGCCAACTTATCTTCATAAATGTTTTATATTCATAAATAAACGGTTTAAATATTTCGATCATCTCTCATCATGATTTTTCTTCAGCAAAATGCTTTGCTTTGGTCTTCAAGTCGCTATTCACCTGCCTTATTTATAGAATCTTTGTAAGACCATCTAACTCTGCATATACATATTAAAGAAGTGAAGATTATCAAGGGTCTTTGTTAGGCTGCCAACACAAAAAAGAAAATGCTCTGATCCGCTAAACGTGAAAATACTTAGATGACATTCTATTGTCGGTTTGTTACAGTTGTACGTATTGCATCGAACTAATCATTACTTATATACTTGTAAATTTATGTGGAGATGTACACCCAAACCCGGGTCCACAGGTCAAACACCAGGTGTCACTGAGTTTAGTAAACATAAGAAGCCTATCTGAAGACAAAATGGTTGGTTTATCAATAGCACTTGCTTATAAATATGACATAATAATGCTCTGTGAGACACATTTAAGGCCTGGATACGAGGCTGATTTTTTTTTAAATTACCAGGCTACCATCCCATTCTTAGGCGTGATCGGCAAACTGGTATCGCAGGTGGAGTTGCACTATCAGTAGCATCTCACCTTTCGATCAAGAGGCGTAGTGACCTTGAGATTCCAGATTTGGAAATGTTGTGGGCTGAAGTGCGCCTCGCAAATAAAAAATACTTAATTGGTGTAATATATCGCCCACCTAGTACGTTAGCCTTTGGGAAGATTTGAGTGACGTCATTTCCGAAGCAAAGGCTTCGGGTCCGGAAACCCTAATTATATGTGGTGATCTTAATGCTGATTTTTCTACTTTCCATGTTAACAAATTGAAGGCGCTCTGCGACGAAGTCCAGCTCACACCATTAGTTAAAGAGCCAACTAGGATTACCCAAAATTCTAGGATAGTTCTAGATCAAATTCTCACAAATGCTCCCCCTCTCTTTCACAAAGTATATGTTTTACCACCTCTATCTACAAACGATCACTCCACAGTATGTGCTGTGCTTCGAAAGGGGGCACATGTCACCGAGTAATTTTTCCCCTGTAAAAAGTGGAAACCCTACATTTTTGAGATCCTTAGACCTTAACCTATACAAAAAAATATGGTGCCAATTTTTCTATTGTGGTTTTGTCATTTTTTCAGGTCAAATTTGATTTTAGAGCAAAAAATGAGAGCCAATAAATATAACTATTTACTACAGAGGGAAATTTAGCAACAAAACACCTCAAAATGGTTAGTAAGATATATTACATCACAATAACTTAGACTAAACACACAAAGACTGCGTTAGGACGTTTATTCTAATATTAGAGAGCATTCATAGAGCACATACCTCCGCCAACACATGGATCCGCATCAAGATCCATCAGACTAACCATGGAAATTTAATCAGTTGTTGTTTGTCCATATTGTTCTACATAATGTCATTGATAAATTCATTAAATAAAATTCATATAGAGACAATTTAAGGAGATATCCTGGGATAGTTTGTGAAATGTATATATGGCGGACCACTTGCTGATTTCAGGCAACCCGTATCTTATATATAGTATGGCTCCGCTTTCCCTGGTTTTAACCAGTGACTAAATATTTGCTTCATTTATACATAACATATGAAAATGGCCCTGTTATGCTTCAATTTAATACGATTTTGCCTTTGTGTCATCCTATATTTCGAATATTACATCACCAACATCACCATTCGCACGATGAAAGTGAAGGTATAGAAACCGCCTCTTACGGTTAGTTTATCCAAAGTATATCTAAAGATCTATAGATAAAAGAGTATGTTTATGTTTTGGTCATGATCCAAGAAATAATTTATAAAAGTTTTAGGCAGATGACTAATTTTTTTATATATATTGTGAGGAATAAACGACAGACAAAAAGGACAACTTTGACTGGATTTAGTTACAGATCCTCACTAAGCCAACCCAAAGTTTTAGGAAATGCTACCTAGTCCACCATTCACAGTGAAATAAAGTACATATTAAGAAACAAAATAATAATAATAATAATAATAATAATAATGATAATAAAAAAATAATAATAATAACATTTTTTATATAACCTAAGCTTTGTGCGGGCAATAGCATTCGTTTGGGAGCAATTATATCTTCTGTGGAGTAGCTATTTTCATCAGTTATTTCACTGTTCATTGATAATCTTTTGCAAGCTGTGCTCATCAGGTAGTTAACAAAAGACAAATATTTACAGAAATTTACAGTAGAATGAGAGATGTAAAGGACAGATAATTAACACTGAATGTAATGCATGTTTTACTGAAGAATTAACATTGAATGAAATGCATGTTTTACTGAAGAATTCATTAGGGAGAGTGTTTTGAAAAACAAAACATAGGGACCTTAGAAGTTTTAGCAAAGTCCTGTTTAAGGAAACAAACTTGGTATTAAATATCAAATCATAAAAAAAAGTGTCATAATTAGTCATAATGTTATCGTACGTGTTTACAGATGTTCTTCTATCCCATCTTCATAACCCACCCCCCCCCCCCCCCGAAGGTCTATTTTTAAAACGATTTTGTTTGGTGGGCCAATTTTGTTATACATTTATGGGAATATGAAACCGAGGCATTCAGGTTTTACCATTACAATAACAATAAAACGGACAAATCTTAACAGAAACTATGGTAAAAGCGATGGTAAAGTTTAAAGAGAACCATTCACCTATAAAGCATGTTGAATTAACATGAAAAAAAGCTTCTTCTCTTTCATTTAAATCTTTACTTGGAAGAAAGCTGTGAAGCATATATATGAAACAACAAAGGACATGTATTTGAGGCAATTCCAATTTAAAATTCTACATAATATTTTGACTGTTAACGAGAAGTTATATATATGGAGATTAACAGATAGCAATAGATGCTCATATTGTTTCATGGATACGGAATCTGTTTGTCATCTTTTTTGTGAATGTTTTTTGACCAAAGCTCTTTATTTCAATATTATAAGTTGGGCCAGTCGAGCAAGGATTTATATGCCAGCATTAACGAGAGAAATAATATATTCAGGGTGTTCAAGTGATGTTCCATACAAAAAGCTAATTGATATGTTTATATTGACATATAAGTTCGTTATTTTTAAATATCGTAAGCAAGGAAGGGTCCCTTCGCTCTTTATATTTATCAAGTATATAAAAGATAAAGAATTAATCGAGCGTAAGGTAGCAGAAAAAGAAAGAGAAGTACATAAATATGTGGAAAAATGGGGGAAAATACTCTCCATTTTAAATACCAAATATTAAATCTGAGGATTGTCGTTTGAATTGTCTTCGTGTTAAATGATTTTGTATATAATTATGTTATTTTGTATTGAACCATATTTAGTTCACTTTGAGCTCGATTTAATGATGGGATGTCGATGATGAAAGAGAATAAAATTTATGAAATATAAAAAAAAATGAAATATTCTGAGGCATTCCAAAAAGAAGATATAGAGAAAAAAAAAAAAATCTGTACTTGTAAAAATATTGCCTTGAAACCGTTTGCTTACTCCTGTAAACGAGTGTTAGAAACAGTGGACCCGGCGCAATCACAGGTGTCAACATAAACACAGCACGTGTGGCTGTGTGCATCGCGGAGCCACAACACGTGTCAATCACGGATGCCCGACTGACTTAGCCCAAAAATGTAATACAAGTTCCCGCTGGATGAAGCAACGTGCGGGTAATATTCGGACATCCGGTCTCACGGCCTTGTTATGGTTAACAGACACAGGTGGACTGTGTTTACCAACACGCAGAGCCATAACAAGGTGTTAAACAGCCGTATGGTAGGACACCAAAGTATAATGAGAGGTTAACATTTTATGGTAGGACACCATAGTATAATAAGAGGTTAACATTTTATGGTAGGACACCATAGTATAATGAGAGGTTAACATTTTATGTTAGGACACCATAGTATAATGAGAGGTTAACATTTTATGTTAGGACACCAAAGTATAATAAGAGGTTAACATTTTATGGTAGGACACCATAGTATAATGAGAGGTTAACATTTTATGTTAGGACACCAAAGTATAATAAGAGGTTAACATTTTATGGTAGGACACCATAGTATAATGAGAGGTTAACATTTTATGGTAGGACACCATAGTATAATGAGAGGTTAACATTTTATGGTAGGACACCATAGTATAATGAGAGGTTAACATTTTATGTTAGGACACCATAGTATAATGAGAGGTTAACATTTTATGGTAGGACACCAAAGTATAATGAGAGGTTAACATTTTATGGTAGGACACCCTAGTATAATGAGAGGTTAACATTTTATGGTAGGACACCATAGTATAATGAGAGGTTAACATTTAAGGTAGGACACCATAGTATAATGAGAGGTTAACATTTTATGGTAGGACACCCTAGTATAATGAGAGGTTAACATTTTATGGTAGGACACCATAGTATAATGAGAGGTTAACATTTTATGGTAGGACACCAAAGTATAATGAGAGGTTAACATTTTATGGTAGGACACCCTAGTATAATGAGAGGTTAACATTTTATGTTAGGACACCATAGTATAATGAGAGGTTAACATTTTATGGTAGGACACAAAAGTATAATGAGAGGTTAACATTTTATGGTAGGACACCCTAGTATAATGAGAGGTTAACATTTTATGTTAGGACACCATAGTATAATGAGAGGTTAACATTTTATGGTAGGACACCAAAGTATAATGAGAGGTTAACATTTTATGGTAGGACACCCTAGTATAATGAGAGGTTAACATTTTATGGTAGGACACCATAGTATAATGAGAGGTTAACATTTAAGGTAGGACACCATAGTATAATGAGAGGTTAACATTTTATGGTAGGACACCCTAGTATAATGAGAGGTTAACATTTTATGGTAGGACACCATAGTATAATGAGAGGTTAACATTTTATGGTAGGACACCATAGTATAATGAGAGGTTAACATTTTATGGTAGGACACCATAGTATAATGAGAGGTTAACATTTTATGGTAGGACACCATAGTATAATGAGAGGTTAACATTTTATGGTAGGACACCATAGTATAATGAGAGGTTAACATTTTATGTTAGGACACCATAGTATAATGAGAGGTTAACATTTTATGGTAGGACACAATGGTATAATGAAAGGTTAACATTTTATGTTAGGACACCATAGTATAATGAGAGGTTAACATTTTATGGTAGGACACCATAGTATAATGAGAGGTTAACATTCTATGTTAGGACACCATAGTATAATGAGAGGTTAACATTCTATGGTAGGACACCATAGTATAATGAGAGGTTAACATTCTATGGTAGGACACCATAGTATAATGAGAGGTTAACATTCTATGGTAGGACACCATAGTATCATGAGAGGTTAACCTTTTATGGTAGGACACCATAGTATAATGAGAGGTAAACATTTAATGGTAGGGCAACATAGTATAATGAGAGGTTAACATTTTATGGTAGGACACCATCGTTTTACGAGAAAGGTTAACATCCTGTGGTAGGAAACAATAGTATTATGACAGATAAACAAATGGAAGGACACAATAGTATTATCAGAGGTAAACATCCTGTGGTAGTACACAATAATTTTATGAGAAAGGAAAACATTATTTGGTAGAACAAAATAGTATTATGAGAGGGGTTTACATCCTATGGTAGGACAGAATACTCGTATGAGATAGATAAACATCTTATGGTAGGACACAATAGTAAAATGAGAGAAGTAAACATCCTGTGGTAGGACACAATAAGATTATGAGAGAGGTAAACATCCTGTGGTAGGACACATAAAGATTATGAGAGAGGAAAATATCCTATGGTAGGACACAATAGTAAAATGAGAGAAGTCAACAATAGTATTATGAGAAGTGAATATCCTATAAGGTAGGACACGATAGTATTATGAGAGAGGTAAACATCCTATGGGAGGACATAATAGTATAATGAGAGAAATAAACATCCTGTGGTTGGACACAACAGTTTCATAAGAGGGGTAAACATTCTATGGTCGGACACAACAGCATTATGAGAGAATAAACATCCTGTGGTAGGACAGAACAGTTTTATGAGAAATGAAAACACCCTATCGTAGGACACAGCACTTTTATTTGTGATTTACCTTCTTTTGGTCACCCGAGACTTTCGGGAACAGAACATACTCATTATACAACACCTGTACAATATACACCTGTACCATGTACAACAATTGTACAAAATACAACAACTGTACCATTTACAACACATGTACCATATACAACAATTGTACAAAATACAACTGTACCATTTACAACACCTGCACAATATACAACATCTGTACAATATACAACACATGTAAAATATACAACGCCTGCATCATATACAACAATTGTACAATATTCAACACGTACAGTATACAACACCTGTACAATATACACCTGTACCATATACAACAATTGTACAAAATACACCTGTACAATATACTCCACCTGTACCATATACCACACCTGTTTCATATACAACATATTTACAATATACAACATCTGTACAATATACAACACATGTAAAATATACAACGCCTGCATCATATACAACAATTGTACAATATTCAACACGTACAGTATACAACACCTGTACAATATACACCTGTACCATATACAACAATTGTACAAAATACACCTGTACAATATACTCCACCTGTACCATATACCACACCTGTTCCATATACAACACATTTACAATATACAACACCTGTACAATATATAACCTTGATCAATATATAACACCTTTGCAATTACCAAAGTATTCATTCACCCACAACGGAAAAGCATACGAAACCTTTTAAAGTGTGGATGATATGTGTCAGCTACCAACAAGGGCCTTAATCTTTACCCTGGTGTTTACAAGACCACTCAGAAAACTCGAGCCAAATGTCAAACCGTCATGCAACAACCCGCGAATAACTAATAACCATCTTACAACAACCCACAAAAAAATCATAAATCGACCAACCAGAAACCATCATATATCCACCTGCAAAAACCATCATACAACAACCCGCTAAGAAATATCATACAGCCACCCGCTAAAAATCATCGTACAGCAAGCTATTCAGAAACCATCATATAGCGACCCGTTAGAAAGCATCATACAGCCACCTGCTTAAAACCATCATACAACAACCCACTAAAATATCATACAGCAACCCGCTAAGAAACCTTCATACCAACCGATAAAATACCATTAAACAGCAACCCGCTAAAAGCCATCATACATCATACATCATACAAAAAACCATTTAAGCAACCGGCAAAAGAAAATCATACAACGACCCGCTAAGAATCCATTATATAGCAACCCGCTAAACTCATCATCATACTACAACCCGCCGCTAAAAACCATCATACAACAACACACTACAAACATCATACAACAAACCGCTAAGGAACCATCATAAAACAACCCACTAGAACCATCATACAACAACCCGTTAAAAAAACTCTAATGCAGCAACCCGTCAAGACCTCATCTAAAAGCAGACTCGCTAAAAAAGAATCTTACAGCGATCCGTTAAGAGGTCAAACCATTGTCTGGCCAATAAAAGTAAGAATTGTAATGACGAGGTACTTGGTTGTAAATGTCAGTCATAAGCAAAGGAATATACACTGATGTTCCAGTCTTTCGTAATTAATTTCGTTGAATATTCTAAAATGATCGGCAATTGGCATTTGTTTCAAATTATGTTAACGGCCAATATCAACTTATGTTTCAATTAATTTTAATGATTTCATTTGGAATGGTTGAATATGGGTTAAGTAAATTCTGAGGCGGGCCTGATTCGGGTACAGGTGTTGGCGTAGGTATGCGCTCTATGAATGCTTTCTAGTTTGACATGTTGCTTACAGTATATGTATAAATCAATCGGGGGCGGGGTTGATGGTAAGAAATCACTCGGCGAATGATTTACATCTATATATACATACGGTTTGACATCTATGTTGGTAATATGTTTCAGTGTTCATATAAATTGTGAAACTAACTTCCGTGTTATTCGAGTGACACACACAGACACACACACTCATGCATATGTAAAGGGTATATAATCCAAAATAACATGATATGCAACACCATATTTAAGCTTATGACACCAAGGCCAAGCATTTATATAGTCATCGAACTAAAAGCCGACTGGGGTTCTATAGAATCCAAACTTGCTGTTTGTGTTTTGGAAGTTAAGAGTTATCCAAGTTCAAAATTAGGAAAGAGTTGAATTTATAGTAATTTAACCGTAATCTCGGTTAGTCATCTAAGGACTATTGCAAATCTACTGAAAATATAATATTTGCTCCATCTAGTGATGTAAAAAATTTTGGCGTGTTTCAAGCGATTCTATAAAGAAACCGGTCAATGCAGTAACAAAGTCCTGGTACTAATTAATACGCAATATCGCAAAAAGATAATACCATATACAACGGCATATGCTTACACAATTTAGGTTCAGTCTGTGGTAATTTCTAGAATTGAATACACGAATACAGACTCCAGCAATTGTAAAAATAAGGTGCCCGACTTACACAAAAACCGAATTTGAGATCACAGAACGCATGTCCTTATTGAATTTCATTGACTGCCCGTGGCCTATGGGCTGCATTATAAGATTTATAATGTACTTTTAAATCACCACCTTTTTTGCACCAATGTGTAATGGTGAACTAGTCAAGCGGTACCAACCGGCTTGGGCACTTAGATCAGTATGTACAGCTAAAAGTGCAAAATAAAAGTCAAGCACTATTACATAATATTATGGCGACATACTTTTATACTCCTTTTCAAGACCAAACATTGCACGGCTCCGGTCTACTTACAAGATCTAATTCATTCGTACACACCTCAGATCGGCCGATCATTACTTACTTTTTTGTTCTACATGCACTTACATGGTTGCTCAAAGGTCATTTTGTGTGGCAGGTCCCACTTTGTAGAATTCATTACATTTGAAACTAAGAAAAGCTCAGAACCTAGCCACTTAAAAAATGCTCATGATCAACTTTTTTGGTGGAATATTTTGATGGCCTGTAATATTGCAGAATGTGCAGATTTTTATTTCTATACCGTGATTTAACTACTTTTTATGGGTTTAATGCCTGTTTTTAAGCAGTTTCATAACAATTGTTATTATTGTTATTTTATTCTAAATATTATTATTATTATTATTATTATTATTATTATTATTATTATTATCCTTTAGAGTTTCACATATTATGGACTGGACTTCCCAGCCAAATCAGATACTTATATTTACTTATATCAGATATATATTTTGTATATCTTTTTGTAGCATGTTATGTTCTTAGTAAAGTACGTTTTATGTATTGTACAACGCCACAGAGCATGGAATAATATTTTATTCACATGACAAGTTCAGTGCCAGGGTGTGTATGTTTGTGTGACGTTATATCCACCAGATTAAGTCAGAGGTGTCCACAAACAGAGGCACTTCCTGCCTTCGATGGATCTGCTTTGTCACTGGTTTGATTTTTGTATCAGTCTACATTCATCAGTATGCACAGTACACAAACAGCTGAGCCATAGCATTTGTAAACATCAAGGTTTTACAGAAATCTATCGTCCTTTTATTGATGACTCTGTATCTATAAGACATCGGCGGAACCTTCTGGGGAGATATTTAATACTTCGGTTTAGTTCTCAAGGTAGTCCTATCAATGAGACCATTAGCCGGTTACAGATAATGTTTAAAGGGAACCAATCATCTAACTGACCTTTATTAACAAAAGGTAATCCATTGGAGCTTTTATTAAAAAAAAGGACAACAAAAAACAAAAGAAACATGTATAACACCACACACAGGCTAAACGTTTTGTTTATATCAACGTGTTTATAATATGTAGGGGCCCGCCATAATAATCAATCGAATTCAACAAAGACATCTAGCAGCAAGTCAGATAAGCCCGAGCTTCGCAAATGGCGTTTAGCAAAAGTGACATTTCTACCTCCGCATATATTCAACCTTCCACTTAAGGTTACATGTTTTTTTTTCCATTTGTCAACATTGCTGTGTTAACTAACATGTTCATACTTCCTTCACGAAGGCCTTCAAAAAACTTTTCTTTTTACAATCAAATTTACCCTTAGATCACATTTGCTGAATTGGCGAATTGACGGCATGTCCCAGGCTTTGTCCGTGCACCTACAAGGTTAAGACCATTTGCTTTCTTACGCATAAACATATTGCAACAGTATACGTTTACAATTAGGCCTGTCTCTGCTGTCTGCATGTCTCTCTTGGTCACTGGTCGTTCTGCCGTGTGCCTGTCTCTATCAGGCACATGGTCTCTCTCTGATTTGTGCCTGTCTCTCTCAGGCACATGGTCTGTCTCTGATGTGTGCCTGTCTCTCTTGGTCACCCTCCATCGGCCTCTCGTTGGCACAGTCTCTCTCTGCCGTTTGCCTTTCTGTCTGGTCTGTGTCTTGTCTCCTGCTATCCGACTTATATTTTGTAAATAAGAAGCCATATTCAATACATATGGGTACAGAACTGATCTGTAAATCAGACAATAACACAATAGTATAATGGAACACTTACCCTAAGCACAAACCAGGTTGTCAGTAAATATTAAAACATCATATACTGTATGTGTATTCACAAAATATTTTGTATATCTACCTGCAAATGATGCATTACTAACTACTAAGCTGAGTAACTGTACGAATTATAAATTACGATTTTATTAATATCATACAAGTCGATAATAAAAGCACATTTTACGTTTACGACACATAAGGTGAAACGGATTTTTAAAGCAAGCTATTCACCTATTCCCTTTCTGTAGAACTGTGATTCTGGCTTACTCCCCGTACATATTAATGAATTATAGGTAAAGACGACACCGTTGTGATCCATGTATGAAATTGTTTATCTATGAGCTGTTAGTAAACACAATCATGAAAATAAACTAACCTAATGTAACCTAAGGTGATTGTGTACATATGTGCGGATGATGAAAGATCACTGGATGTAAAATCCCCCGGAAAAACCTTGGTTCGTCTGACTTGCTGCCAAATTTCCTTGTTCAATGTGTTTTATAATATTTGGCGCGTATCCTACATGTTTGCAAACACTTGGAATTAAACAAAACGATCAGCCGGTGTGCAGTTGGATCGACGTTTTGTTGTCATTTTTTTATCAAAGGCGCAAGGAATTATCGCTTGTTCATTGACGTCTTATGTCGGAATAGGCTCCTTTAAATAGGAACGTCTTCTGAAAGAGTACACGGGTCAAAGAGTACACGGTCCAAAGAGTACTTGGGTCTAAATGTACACGGGTCAATGAGTACACGGGTCAAAGTGTACACGGGTGAAAAGAGTACACGGGTCAAAATGTACACGGGTATAAATGTACACGGGTCAAAGAGTACACGGATCAATGTGTACGCGGGGCAGGGAGCATACGGGTCAAAGAGTACACGGGTCAAAAATCAAAGGATACACGGGTCAAAAAGTACACGGGTCAAAGGGTAAAGAGTTCCCTGTTCAATACAAATTCAAATAAGAATCATATAGTAGGAAACAAAATAAAATACAGCCAGTTCTCGCCATGTCCCCATTTTGTTTGTTTGTCTTGCCAGTGTACCTCTAGATTGTGCCAAGAAAAGATATTTTTGGTAATACACATCCGAAGAAACATGTTGAATTTGTAAAAACATTAAAGGTGCCCATTCATCTACCTTTTGAAAAAGAATTCATGTGATTTCTGACTTTCTCTGTGTATATACTAATGATCTAAGGGTAATTTTGGTTGTAAAAAATTATTATAACGCATTCGTGAAGCATGTATGAACTTGTTTACCAACAAAATGTTTGTAAACACAACACTGTTGACAAACGGGAAAATATGTTACCTAAGGTAGTAGATTGCATATTGAAAGGTCACTTGTTGCAAAACGCCATTTGCAAAGCTCTGGCTTTTCTGACTTGCTGTCAGATGCCCTTGTTGAATTTATTCATTTTGGCGGCCCCGACATATCATTAACATATTAAAATCAAAACAAAACAAACAGCCTGTGTGCGGTGATATCCACGTTTTGTGGTCTTTTTTTATAAAAGCTCCAACGGATTACCTTTAGTTTATAGAGGTTAGATAGGTTATTGTGCCCCTTTAAGGAAAAACAATAAAGACAATAAGAATCGGTCAAGGTTATGAAAGCATAATAAATGTAGTCTAAACGTGTGGCCCCAGTGCTTGTTTCATAATTGGTAACGTGATGTCACTAGGATTTGGATGATGTCTTGGAACCATCAGAAAACCGACGCAGTAATGTGTGAGACAAGTCCAAATATCTGGTCAGTTATCGACAATTGAATTATCGATATTAAATTTTCTCCTATATAGCTATCCCTGATTGTTTTGATTCCATACCTTACATATACAGAAAAAAAAACAATCAAATCATTGAGAAATAGTGACAAGTGCGCTCTGCCAACTTAATTAACGACACCCAAAACATCGAATTCTAGTTAGACGGTGTATTTCATGTCGGGGAGGGACCGCCGTCAGGTTGCCGTTAACGGACTTCTCGTTCACAGAGCTCGCGCGGGTTCTCGTCAACACGTGATCTGCAAAGACCTTGTCCTTTACTTCCATGTATCCGGTGGCAACGATGAATATATCTGAAGAATAAACATGAATATTAAGCACAGATTTAAATACTGACTAATGCTGAGATACTTATAGATTACATTATTGATTAATTTAGACATATCGTATTAAAGAACAAAACGGTGTTACTGCCCTATATCTCCGCCACACCTACATGTACATTCGCCGGGTTTACTGCCCTATATCTCCGTCACGCATGTACATTCGCCGGTGTTACTGCCCTATATCTCCGTCACACATACATGTACTTTCGCCGGTGTTACTGCCCTATATCTCCGTCACACTTTCATGTACATTCGCCAGTGTTACTGTCCTCTGTCTCCGCCACACATACATGTACATCTTACGTTGGTGCCGTCCTCTGTCCCCGTCACACTTACATGTATATTCGCCGGTGTAACTGCCCTCTGTCGCCGTCACATACATGTAGATACGCCGGTGTAACACTCCTCCCTGACCGTCACACTAACACCTACATGTGTTAAGGGGCGTTCACAATTATCATTTTTTTTCCTCCCGCACCCGCTTCCGTAATCCGTCGTCCATCAAATTCGAATAAGTTAAAAAGCAAAGGGCATTCACACCTATCCGCACCCGCGGATACATATATATGCCTGCTAACGGCCACGCCTCAATAACGGTCAATACGTCTATAATGGTCATTTTTCCGGCCCCGAATTTTTTACTATTATATTTCATAATCATTTTGTTGTCAATTATGGTCACTCCTCTATTCCGTACTACGGCCAGGTCTCTCGGTCACGCAGGCCGGGAAACGCCTCGATTACGGTCAGGGGCAGTGACTCCGTGTCATGGGCACAACAAATCGAGCGGCCACTTCTGACCTCAATATCATTACATTGATTGATCTTTATTTCCTCCGATTTCGAATGGTAAATCAATCATTACAAAAGTTATACATTGAAAAAATGAACAGTTGCGAGATTAACACAACGTAATACAACATATGATTTGCTTTATTAACTGTGCAAAAATTGCTTCGCATCTAACTTCAGTAACTCTAAACAAGCAATGAACCAAACACAAGAACTTATAAGAAATTATGGTACTAGCGAGAATAATTAGTTCTTAACGGTTTGTAGTGTTTACGCTGAGATATGGAAGTTAAATGTGATAAATCACAATAAAGTACATATGTATAGTATATAATACCATAAAAGTACATTTATAGACATTGTGACAGACTTGTCGCTGTAGCTTAATTTGTTTGGATATTTGGCTTCAAGACCAGACATTAATTCGTTTTACACTTTTAGAAAACTTAGTTCGTGTGGCCATAAGGCTTCAAGGACTGAGCGAATATCTTTAAAGAATTTTGCACAGTGACTAACAAAGATTTCATAGTCATGTTCATCGATTAATTCAGTTGGCTGACCTAAAAGTATATACAGAAAGTCTATATCTTCAAGACAATTAAGTGCTGCTGACGTTCTAATGTTTAGTTTATCATTAATGTAACACCATAGGTTATTGCGTCCACAACTGGACGCATCGCAGTGAATGGTAAATTGCATTCTGGTAAAAGTGGCCACAAAAGTGACATAGCTCATTTAAGGATAGCTGCTTTATCATTTTATAATATGAAACAAGCTTGACCGCAAGAGAACAGCGCGCAGACAATAAGGCATACGACGAGCACAACTCCAGAACACGGAGTGTTGAAAGCGCTGTGGATGACAACGTCGGAAGCATTTAATTTTGTCGTAAGTTGAAATTTTCTCATTATGCAATGACTCTTCATGTTGAGCAACTGTGTCTGAAATTATTTCCTCCCATGCTCGTTTATTTGGTAGTGTAATATTGTTAAGTATAGCAGGAATATTATGACAAAGGCCTGGGAAGATTCACCAAATGTTATAATCTTGGTTTTATCGACACTGAAATTGGAACGCCACCTTTTTGAGTACTTAAACGCAATGTCTAATATTCTTTGCAGTTCGCCCGGAGAAAATGACAGTAGTGTAATGTCATCTGCTTGGGTTGGACACCCTGTGTATATACACCCTGCAAGAGCACCTAGCTTGTTCTCACGAAAATAAATTAGCAAATCATTTATGTACAAGAGGTACAGAAAAGGAGATAGAACGCCCCCCTGTCTGACAGACTGATTAATATCAAACCAGTCAGAAATCAACCCTTCGTATAATACCGCGCTTTGCATTTTGTGTAAGCATCAACAATCAAACGCCAGAGTCTCCCTTTTATACCGAATTTATAAAGCTTTGTAAACAATCCCGCATGCCACACGCGGTCAAACGCTTTGGTACTGTCGAGGTAGCATGCATGCAACTGCGTCTGCTATACATTCACTGATACAGAAGGAAGCATCCAAAGCCCCAGACCCTTGTTTAAAAGCAAATTGCATCTCATCAGGGAAGGACAATCGTTGAAACTCTATATAATTTTGAATTCTAATAAGAATTACACGCTCTGGTAATTTGTATATACAAGGCAGCAATATGATATCATTACACTAGTGTCCGCTCTCACATATTCCTGTCTGTTAACGAGTGCCTGGATAAAGGTAACCACTCGACCGTGACTGAGTAGTTTGAGGGACCGTCTAAAACGCGTGCACGCCAGCGTGCACGCCTACGTGCACGCAGTATGTGCACGCCGCGTGCGGCACACTTTGCGGACAACAACGTCTGGTCAGAAAAATAGTTATTTTTGGGGGTGTTTTGTTACTTTATGCGAGGTATAAAATGAATATTTTTACTTTTAAAATGAAGATTACAGCTATACATCACAAGCATGAAGGATAGCCGCGACACGGGGAGTTACAGCGACGTAAGACTGCATGCTGCAACAGGTTTACTTGAAAAAAAAGCAGTTGAGGGGTCCATTTTTTATTTGAATGGCAAGGAGGGCGGACGAAAAGTTAAATATGTAAAAATTATGTATAAAAATGACTATACTTGGTGGAAATGATCCAGTTAGTATACGCGTTGCAAATATCGTTTTGTAATAACATGCTACGTATTATTTACCCCGTTAACCTTGTGTCTTCTTCTTTATTACTTACAAAGTTCCATGGCTTTTTATTTCTTCAACGTCATGCATTCAATACTTGTAGAATAAAGATGTAAAAACTAAAAGACAAACATTACCATTTTGAAAGCACCAGTTTATAGTTAAAAGCAATGGCCCAATTTATATATCTATTAATAGTAGCCTACCGATTTTGACAGGAATATATATATATATATATATATATATATATATATATATATATATATATATATATATATATTAATAATGTTATGGTTACATCAGTTATGTACCGGTACAATAGGACAGGTACCAGTTTACATGCATTCATTATTGTCTAAATTTGAAGTTTGGTGCCATTAAATGTTAAATGTGGTTGCCAATTTTGCCACAAATCTTTATAAAGTGACCCCACATTGTAGTTCCTCACTGACTTATTAAACAGTCTTTGATATATTGATATGTAAGGTGTAAAGGTCATTAATTAGCCTGTCAAAACAATCTCTGAAATAATGGCCAATGCAATACAGAAGCTATGATTTACTCAACCAGTCACAGGCAATCAAAACATCAAAGGGTCTAATCATTAATTCATTATTGCTGTATGTATTTAAAATATAAGGATTATTCATATCGCTAAAGTGACCTGCAAAATAACTGAACTGTTATATATTGCTTAATTAAAATGTAAAAAAATATATATAATATTAGCTTAATCTTGGATAGTGATCTTAGATTTTACACTTATAAAAAAGTTTTAGTTATTGTGTCCATTTGAGTACAACTAACTGACGGTATATCTGAAATGATTCAATGTGACAGTTGTGGTAGTGCGGCGATAAGTGCGGACGTGTTTTGGTCTAGCTCCGTTCGAGTGTAGCCGGCAGCGGCCTCCCTCGGGGTATGTTACCTGTTTGACAATATTGTACCACAATGATAATACTATTACGAAAATGACATTGGTCGCTAACTAAGCAGAAACCCCTGTTTTTACGTTTACATTGACTTTTTTGGAGCACAAACTTATCGGGTAAATACTTCGCCTACCATGTGCACTTGAGTGAACGAACTACCTAATACGTGAATTAACTGCATGGCAACATCGACTCCTAAACGTCAGTACTTGTCCACTGGCAGTTCCTCTCCGGACACACCAAAACCTGATCCTAAACTTCATAGGTTTTTCTGTTGTACAGAAAATATGGATAACCCCATCCAACAGCCCTAATGGAGTTGGACAAAAATGCCCCACTCACTATAGGAGTGTTGGCTAATTTTTTAAACCTCCAGTCTGACTACCTTACCAAAATGTTCCAACATCAAATTACAGCTATGGACGAGGTTATAAACCAACAAGGCTGTTTGATTGAAAAATTGCAGTCTGAATTGGATTCTGTCACCTCTGAACAAACAGTTCTGAAAGAACAAAACAAACGCTTGATAGATGAACTCAATGACCTTGCCCAGTACAGCAGGCGCAACTCGATCCGCATATTTGGGCTACCCGAATCATCAGACGAAAATACAGATGATGTCGTGAAAACTTTTCTGTCAGACACATTAAAATTAAACCTAAATGAGAGCGATATATGTCGTACTCTCAGAGTAGGCCAAAAAGGTTCTGGCAAGGTTCGCCCCATCCTCCTGAAACTTACAAGTTATAATTCCAAGCGCAAAATCATGAGATCCCGCAAATTATGCAAACCTGACCTCGGTCGCCAAACTGTTTACATAAACGATGATCTCACAAAACAACGATCAGCAGTGGCATTTGAAGCTCGTCAACTTAAACGAAACAGCCAGATACGAGATACATGGACAAAAGATGGCAACATCATTTTAAATCTCTTGGACGAATCTATCAAGATGGTAAAAACAATTGACGAACTTATCTCCGTAGTACCTACTTTACCTGGTATGTCGTAACATTCACCTCTTACACCCATGGTGACAGCTGAACATGATCCTAATATCAGGGAACTATCAGTGTAATGAAACAAACATCATGAATGTTTTGACCCATATCAATGCCTCACCTTGCATATTATGTGACAAAAGTACTGCTTTATTATGTGTATGTTTCACTTATATATTTATATATATAGATAGACTATACTCCCGCTGATACTACATTGACTTTATATGATGACTAGGTAACATATTTCTCACTTGAAGCAATTCGGTGTTTATAATGCTCTATTCAAACCGGCATAAAGGTCTTATCTCCAAATTAAAAGTATTGGGCATTCGTGGTCATCTCCTTGAGTGGTTTTCGAGTTATCTGAGTAATAGAACTCAACGAGTCATTATACATGGGGTTTCCTCAAAGTGGGGTCGGATAACTGCAGGTGTCCCCCAGGGATCCATCCTTGGCCCTCTTCTGTTTCTTGTGTACACCCATGATATCAGTATTAATATACAATCTAATATTTTCTTATTCGCTGACGACACTTGCCTTTTAAGTGTCATGGATAACTCACAGGAGGGAAACGATCGGTTACAACAGGATCTTACCACGCTTGAAGGCTGGGCAAGACGTTCCAGGATAACATATAATCCCACAAAAACTGTATCCATGACTTTCTCCTTGAAATCGTCATCGCCTGTCTACCCAGCACTCTTGTTGAACGGTACACGTTTATCAGAGGTCAACACCCATAAACACCTAGGGCTTACACTTTCGCATGATTTTTCTTGGTCCCATCACAAAAACGAAGTGAGTAGTAAGGCCCGTAAACGACTTGGCCTGCTGACTCACTTGAAGCACCGTCTTAGGAGAAATACTTTAGAAATAATTTATGAATCATTTGTAAGACCCTTGCTTGAATATGGAAATGTTATTTTCGATAACTGTACAAGTGCAAGCTCAGACGAGCTTGAGAAAGTGCAATATGATGCGGCAAAAATTGTGACAGGTGCCATGATCAATACGAATCGTGATAAACTCCTGAAAGAGATAGGTTGGCCAACCCTAAAGAATCGTAGATTTTTAGCAAAAATGTGCTTGTTCTTTAAGATAAGAAATGACTTATGTCCTACGTATCTGTGCAGTCTAATGCCTCCCCTTGTTTCTAGTATTAGTAATAGAACGCTAAGAACTTCTAGTAACCTGAGACCACCGTTAGCTCGAACAAGCCGTTACAAATCATCATTTTTCCCTTCCTGTGCATCGTCATGGAATCAAATAAGTCCGACCATCCAGCAGTCTCTAACAGTTGCTAGTTTCAAACGCGGATTAGAAAGAACTCTTAATAACCCCAAGGGCCCACCTGTCCACTTTAATCACGGTAGACGTCGTGAATCAATCATTATGACACAATTAAGGCTCGGGAATAGTCGTCTAAACGACCATCTATATTGTCACGGTCTCGCTCTTACTGACAACTGTCCTCATTGCCAACAAACTGAAAGCACTACCCACTTTTTCATTGAATGTCCAAAGTATGAGGTCGCCCGACTGGAACTCCTGGCTAAGTATGAATATATCATGCTTCAATCCATGGAATGTTATACCTTAAACCTTCGGAATAAATCAAGCAGAGCTTTTTTTGTCATTACATGTTTAAACGGTCATCATTGTCTGACCCTTGAAATGAACCTGAAACTTGTCGAGGCAGTTCACATGTACATTCTTTCAAGCCGGAGATTCTTATAAAGCTATGTTAATTGTACATTCTACATATTCAGGCTTCCTGTAAATCTTTTGTTTGTTTACGTGTATGCATATATATACTGACAGCTTGGTTACCCCAGATATCAATGTCACATTACTCTAATGTATGACTCTAAGAAATATGTATGTGTGTATTTATATGTATATGTAAACATATATTTATGTAACATGTACAGTATATAATGTATACCCTGTGATAGGTAAGATTATTATTTTGTTCTCTATGTTGTTGATATGTCAATTGTTGTACACATTGTATGCCATATATATCTTATATGTTGGAAAGTACGTTCATTAGCACTTTGTGCTATTTGTATAATCCAACTAAAATAAATATGTTTAAACTAAACTAATGGTTTCCTTTTTCATGTACTCTTGGATATCCAGAACTAAGTAGAAAAAGGTGGATTTATCACATATGTAAATAGGGTAAATGTAATGAAAATATATATTTCACATTCAAGTTCTTGGTTGTTACATGATCAATTTTTATTTTTAAAGGCATATTAATTATTCTTGAATGGCTAGTGTTTTAGTTGGATTGGTATACGTGGTATATGTCTCAGTAACTGTTATTTTCATAATAAATTTCACTTTGTGCTTAATTTTGCCTGTAATAACAGTAATGATATTCTGTACATATTTATTGTATCACCTATTTCTGTATATGTTGTGTTTGTTGTAAATAATTTGTTGTAACCAGTATGTGGCTTCAGTTCACTTTCTCAGAATAGAGACAACCAAGAAATATTATTAGTGATTATTGTATTCTCAATATGAATTTAATCATCAAATTCCGTCTTTTAAATTAAATGACTGATAATAATTAATTCTTTTATAATTTTTCACATATGAACAGTAAAAAAATATTCATGATGTATACTATTTATGTTAATACCCACATGAATTATATAAATATAATATTATCATAAATCATATATATATATAATAAATAATATAAAGTTCTATCAGACAAATTAACAAAACACACCCGACAATAACTTTTTTCTGGTCAGACGTTGTTGTCCGCAAAATCGGGCCGCACGCGAATTAGGCACTAATTGCTAAGGCAGTCGAAACTGCGTGCACGTAGGCGTGCACGCTTTAGGCAGTCCCGTAGTTTGACACGTAGCCAGCGTCGTACTACCCCGATCATCCCCATTAGTATGCACAATAGTAAGGCATGGGTTCCCACCTGCGAGCCGGATCTTAATCATGGTGTTTGTCACTTAATTAACGAATGACTACAAGCGGGTCCCGATGATTTTGTCATCAGAAAAACGCCAGACAAATTGTGGACCTTTAAACTTTCTTAAATGTCCTTGTGAACACGTACACTAAATGAAAACAGTGCGGCAAACATGATCGCCCAAGTTACTCATACATGAATAATTATTAATGCAGTTAAACATGTATATAAAATGTTACGCATACTCTGTCCCAATCACTTTGACCGTTATGGCGACCAAGAAAAGACATTAACTTGCTCTCAAAGAAAAGGTAGATCTGATCAGGAAGAGTGACCGGAAAATCTAGCAGAAATCAATGGTGTCGGCCGAACTCAAGTTCAAAACATAACTGCTTTCTTTAACCAGATGTAAAGAGTGTATTTTGTGAATGTTCACATATTTCTGCTGATACTTCCGCGCTATTAGTATGCTTTGATGGATACAAAGAGCTTCTCAACATTTGTACAAATATTATGGATATACCATCTGTTTGTAATTTAATAACAAACACTGTATTTGCATATATTGTTGGTAATTGTTATAAATGGGGTTGACGTGATTGTAAATATTTTATTTTTTTATTGATAACAGTAATTATACTAATACTCTGTATATACGTTTATTTTGTTGATTGTAATAAAGATGTGAAATTGGTTACGTGTTACATTTTAACCCCCCAATCCTGGCCAAGTCATGTATAACCCTCCATTCCTGTATTAAGGCCACTTTCATCCAGTCCCGATGGTGACCGTAATACAGGCGTTCTACTGTTGTATATTTGAACATAACTAAGTCACAATAATTGGCTTGTATGGTGAATATTACAAACATCCTTTGTTGAAAAGGGGTTTACAGGATGACATGGAGGCACGCAGGTGAAATCGGTCCCATTTAAAAATAACAGTTCTAAACCTCAGTTACTTGATTTTGGTCAAATACAAGGTTAAGAGGTTCCGTGGTTATAGATAATTTGTTACTAGATCTCGAATCTAGAATAACATTTCCTCATTTCATAAAGAAACATATGTTTTAACAGTAATAATTTTTACATAAAGATTAACATTGCTCAGACGAGGATTCAGGGGGAGCACCCTTTGTAGTCGCAACCTTTTTTAAAGGATTCAGGTCAATTTTTACGGCCTGTCCCCCCCCCCCCCCGCCACACACACATTTACGTTTTTTTTTACATTTGATTGGAGATGGACCCAGGCTCACTCAGCCTGATTTCAGCCTGACTTATATATATATATATATATATATATATATATATATATATATATATATATATATATATATATATATATACATGTAGCGAATGTTAAGTCGGGAGAACAGCCGGCTTGTCTCCCCAGCGTAATATTTCTTCTCTTTTCCTTCACTATGGCATTGTTGGCATTGTCGTCTTGGTGACACTGTCACCGGAAACTGTTTTAATCTCAGTCTCTCTGGTTGACTCCCCTGAATAGAAATAATTTTTCAGATTTATCATTTTAATATAAAGTTCTATATCATTAACGTTTAGATTTATATTTAATATTTATATTTAATAGAGGTCAGAATAAAGGCGTTATCAATACAATTATTATGTATATAGATTCTTACCATCTCGGGGTTTGCCGAAGGTTTCCGATACTGAACGGCTATGTGGCATGAAACCTTCCCTGACCGGTTTTTGAGAAACATAAACGCAACAACAGGACAGGTCGCATGGCATGGGTACTTGGGCATGACTTGGGCATCCCATTAGGAACATCACGTCAGTCCAGCCTCATGTCATGCTATCGACAACACGTCGAATCAGATCTTGTCCACTTTGTTGCAGGTAGGTAAAATTGGCATTATCTACAACATTTTGAAAACAAAGTATAAACTTAATGTCAATATAATATTCCCTAATTAATATTAATATATTTTCTATCTGGGTGCTTTAATTATATATCCTTGTAATATTATCGTTATTACTACGGGACCCCTGAACCTTCGACCTTAGTTCTTTGGTTGCACTGGAAACCCCGTGAAATATTCCTGTAAATCTTTAAAGGGATCCACACCACAAGTCAATATGCCAAATTATTGCTGACCTCTAAAAGCATTTCCACGTGTCCAAATAATTTCCACGTGTCTAGATAATCTCCACGTGTCCCGATGGAATTCCACGAAGTAATGTTACGAAGTAATGTTAAGAAGGGCCAATAAACGAATTAGATCTGTACCGGTACATCTAACCTCCGTTATTTCCGTCTGTCCATCATTTCCCCCCCCCCCCACTCGCAGCAGCAATATTTAAAAATTAGCTTGAAAATGCATAGAATGAGTAAACAGAGAACTTAAAACATAACAGAACTAATTGTAACACTCGTATTGAATAATTCTATAAAATCGTATTTTCTTTTATAAAATATAATGAGAAAATGGGTCTACGGCATAAATATGTGTAAAGAGAAAATTTTTTGACAAATTGAATTACACGAAATGTTAGCGAAATGAATAAGAAATTCCTACAAACGTTCATAAACCTCACATAAACGTATTTTAAACTTAAACCACTTAGCATTGTGGCAGAACTCACTGTGGGAATATGCCAAGTTACTTTCAACCTTCAAAATTTGATCCTTTAAATAAAAGTACAATCCTATGCATTAAAAGTACCAGAACCACTGACCAATGACTGACTCCCAGTAACTTTCCATTTAATTATTGATTTTGAACCTCACCTTTGATAGCCCTGCTGCAAAATTCACGTTAAATTCATACACAACTTTCACCAAGCGTTCTGCGCCTGGCGATGTTGATGATTCGTCACCGGGATCCACCTGTTTACGCACGGCGGCCTCGTTTTTCTGACTCGCTGTTCCTTTTATAAACCATTCCCCTTTTATAACACACATTAGTCCTATTTATTATGTTACTAAGTAATGTTAATATGTGTGATCAACCAAAGATATCCCATACCTACAAGTAAATAAATATTTACCGAGGCAGATTTCTTGAATTTCCTAGGGGAGATAAACAACCATTATCCGTCCCTCCAAATATAGTGGGATACCCCCTTCGCTCTTCCATCATAGACTCCCAGAAAATAACCACCCCGAATGTTTTCACTTAGAAATTTACTACAATCATTGGTCATATTTATATTCTATCGTTTAATAGCATAATTACTTTGAATGATAACAATATAAAACATTATGTACTTAAGAATGATATTTAGCCTAGATGTTTCACATTTGTTTACTTAATGTATGTTATTATAGATAGAAGATATAAACGAAGTGAAATCTTAGTGGTATTGTTTGTGTATAGTTGTACACAAACATAATTTGTGTATGAATAGTAAGATGTAAACAAATATATATTAGATAAGAGTATGAGATAAAGATTGATCGATATGTATAAACAAGATGTAAGATAGTGTGAGATTAGGAGTTGTTTAAAAGATATGTATAATAACATGGTTATAATAACATGAAGATTTCAGGTAAACATACATTAACATATCTTGTGTACTTGTTGCAGATGCATAAATTGCATTTGAGTATATTTATATACATTATAATAAACAGTCCAGTATTTGTAAACAATATATTGAGTACCTTTATGAGAATAAGCAGTCCAATATTTGTAAACAATATGATCAAGTGAGTCCAGCCTCATGTCATGCTATCGACAACACGTCGAATCAGATCTTGTCCACTTTGTTGCAGACAAAGAATAAACAGTTATCAAGTGTCAGCTGCGTATCGTTTACCATTTGTGTGTGCGAGTGGACCACGAACCAGACCCCGTCTTACCGCCCGCCCGCGACATATATATATATATATATATATATATATATATATATATATATTATATATATATATATATATATATATATAAATGCAAATGTAAATATATAAATACAAATTAAACTTACGTGATAGATAATAGTGTATTAAATATGAAACAAGGATGATGAGTGCGGGTGTGTACGGCCAAAACGCAGGTACGTGTGAACAAAGACGACGGATGGCGGACGAGGGATGACGGCTGCGGGTGCGGAAGGAAGAAAAAAAAAATGAATAGGTGTGACCGCCGATTAACTATACTCTGACTCGGTCACACTGACATGTATATTCTCTAATGTTACAGTTCTCTGTTTCACCTTCATGTGTGTGTTCGCTATTACCTTCCTATGTCTCCATAACACCAACATGTACATTTGCCGGTGTTACTGTCCTCTGCTTCCGTCCCACTTACATGTACATTCGCCAGTGTAACTGTCCTCTGTCTCCGTCACACTTACATGTACATTCTCCGGTGAAACTGTCCACTGTCTCCGTCACACTTACATGTACATTCGCCGGTGTAACTGTCCTCTGCCTCCGTTAACCTTACATGTTATTTCCCCAGGGTTACAGTCCTTTGTCTGTCACACTTGCTATACTGTTTACACGATGCCGCCTCTCTCTATCTGATTGACTTTAAAACGTTAATTAAACAACGTGTGACAATTGAAATGCGAGAGGAAAAGTAACTATTAATACCTCAAGCGATATATTATTTTCAGATAAATAAAGATTCGAACATGCATGTCTTTAATTATAAAATATTCAATTTGGTTAGTTTCACAACATTGACCAAATATTAACAGGATTACAAAGTAACCACTGGCTTTTATACATGCTCTTCTATAAACATCTAGCATGTTAACAAATGACAATAACAACATCTTCAATGTAATTAACTGTGTATGGTCCCGACTTATATTTGCTTTCGCCTTCGCCCCTATGGAAACGAACTTTAAATCACATTCACAGCGTCAACATATTATCTCCAGGAAACTGAATATATTCACAGCAAGAAAATAAGTGATATTTATTAAGAAACGTATCGATGTAATTAATATGAGCCTACAGTTGTCCAAATATAATGCATTTTTTTATCAATTCATCTTGGGAGGAGCGTCCAAATCTCTAGTACTTCTCGCATTCGCGTGTGAGCTTCGCGCTTTTGCGGTCGTCACATGTCCTGTTTGGAATGTAAAATTAATATAAAAAAATCACACCTGCCAGCTATCTAGGATAACATCTAATTGTTCACTAAAGGTCGTCTAAGTATAGAATAAGTCATAACTTACATAACTTGTAACCCTCCACGATCTGGGACCTCGCGTTTCTCAGAGTCGAGTACTTCACACACGATCGGCAAGTGTTATCATGTAGTGGGATTCTATGATTTCAGAGCTGTAAGAATCCTATACTCAAACACCAACGATTACATTCGGTCTACAATTTCGAAAAGCTCCGTATAGTATTAGTTTATAGTCAGACAGAGGACATCGGCAATGGGATACAGCGAGTGTAGGATAGGCGAGTAATCTTACATGAGTGTCCACATGTTATTGTTGACAGAACCTGTGTCGTGTGATTGACATTGGGACTGACTTTAAAATAAAAACAAGCTCAGGGGCTTTGACATTTGGCTCGAGTTTTCTGAGTGGTCTTGTACACACCAGGGTAAAGATTAAGGCCCTTGTTGGTAGCTGACACATTTCATCCACACTTTAAAAGGTTTCGTATGCTTTTCCGTTGTGGGTGAATGAATACTTTGGTAATTGCAAAGGTGTTATATATTGATCAAGGTTATATATTGTACAGGTGTTGTATATTGTAAATATGTTGTATACGGAACAGGTGTGGTACATGGTACAGGTGGAGTATATTGTACAGGTGTTGTAAATTGAACAGGTGTTGTATACTGTACGTGTTGAATATTGTACAATTGTTGTATATGGTACAAGCGTTGTATATGGTGCAGGCGTTGTATATTGTACATGTGTTGTATATTGTACAGATGTTTTATATTGTGCAGGTGTTGTATCTTGTACAGATGTTGTATATTGTACAGGTGTTGTAAATGGTACAGTTGTTGTATTTTGTACAATTGTTGTACATGGTACAGGTGTATATTGTACAGGTGTTGTATAATGAGTATGTTCTGTTCCCGAAAGTCTCGGGTGACCAAAAGAAGGTAAATCATAAATAAAAGTGTTGTGTCCTTCGATAGGATGTTTTCATTTCTCATAAAACTGTTCTGTCCAACCACAGGATGTTTATTCTCTCATAATGCTGTTGTGTCCGACCATAGAATGTTTACCCCTCTCATGAAACTGTTGTGTCAAACCACAGGATGTTTATTTCTCTCATTATACTATTATGTCCTCCCATAGGATGTTTACCTCTCTCATAATACTATCGTGTCCTACTTATTGGATATTCACTTCTCATAATACTATTGTGGCCTACCATAGGATGTTTACCTCTCTCATAATCTTATTGTGCCCTACCACAGGATGTTGACTTCTCTCATTTTACTATTGTGTCCTACCATAGGATATTTTCCTCTCTCATAATCTTTTTGTGTCCTACCACAGGATGTTTACCTCTCTCATAATCTTATTGTGTCCTACCACAGGATGTTTACTTCTCTCATTTTACTATTGTGTCCTACCATAAGATGTTTATCTATCTCATACGAGTATTCTGTCCTACCATAGGATGTAAACCCCTCTCATAATACTATTTTGTTCTACCAAATAATGTTTTCCTTTCTCATAAAATTATTGTGTACTACCACAGGATGTTTACCTCTGATAATACTATTGTGTCCTTCCATTTGTTTATCTGTCATAATACTATTGTTTCCTACCACAGGATGTTAACCTCTCTCGTAAAACGATGGTGTCCTACCATAAATTGTTAACCTCTCATTATACTATTGTGTCCTACCATTAAATGTTTACCTCTCATTATACTATGGTGTCCTACCATAAAAGGTTAACCTCTCATTATACTATGGTGTCCTACCATAGAATATTAACCTCTCATTATACTATGGTGTCCTACCATAAAATGTTAACCTCTCATTATACTAGGGTGTCCTACCATAAAATGTTAACCTCTCATTATACTAGGGTGTCCTACCATAAAATGTTAACCTCTCATTATACTAGGGTGTCCTACCATAAAATGTTAACCTCTCATTATACTATGGTGTCTAACCATAAAATGTTAACCTTTCATTATACCATTGTGTCCTACAATGAAATGTTAACCTCTCATTATACCATTGTGTCCTAACAGAAAATGTTAACCTCTCATTATACTATGGTGTCTAACAATAAAATGTTAACCTCTCATTATACTAGGGTGTCCTACCATAAAATGTTAACCTCTCATTATACTAGGGTGTCCTACCATAGAATGTTAACCTCTCATTATACTATGGTGTCCTACCATAAAATGTTAACCTCTCATTATACTAGGGTGTCCTACCATAAAATGTTAACCTCTCATTATACCATTGTGTCCTAACATAAAATGTTAACCTCTCATTATACTATGGTGTCTAACCATAAAATGTTAACCTCTCATTATGCTAGGGTGTCCTACCATAAAATGTTAACCTCTCATTATACTAGGGTGTCCTACCATAAAATGTTAACCTCTCATTATACTATGGTGTCCTACCATAGAATGTTAACCTCTCATTATACTATGGTGTCCTACCTTATAATGTTAACCTCTCATTATACTATGGTGTCCTACCATAAAATGTTAACCTTTATGTCAGACATTTTATGGTTAGACACCCTAGTATAATGAGAGGTTAACATTTTATGGTTAGACACCATAGTATAATGAGAGGTTAACATTTTATGTTAGGACACAATGGTATATGTTATATATATATATACTGAATTTATTAATTTCACATAAATTATTTTTCAGGATAAAACTGACATGTTAACCTCTCATTATACTATGGTGTCCTACCTTATAATGTTAACCTCTCATTATACTATGGTGTCCTACCATAAAATGTTAACCTTTCATTATACTATGGTGTCCTACCATAAAATGTTAACCTTTCTTTATACTATGGTGTCCTACCATAAAATGTTAACCTCTCATTATACTAGGGTGTCCTACCATAGAATGTTAACCTCTCATTATACTATGGTGTCCTACCATAAAATGTTAACCTCTCATTATACTATGGTGTCCTACCATAAAATGTTAACCTTTCATTATACTATGGTGTCCTACCATAAAATGTTAACCTTTCTTTATACTATGGTGTCCTACCATAAAATGTTAACCTCTCATTATACTAGGGTGTCCTACCATAAAATGTTAACCTTTCATTATATTATGGGGTCCTACCATAGAATGTTAACCTCTCATTATACTATGGTGTCCTACCATAGAATGTTAACCTCTCATTATACTAGGGTGTCCTACCATAAAATGTAAACCTTTCATTATACCATTGTGTCCTATAATGAAATGTTAACCTCTCATTATACTAGGGTGTCCTACCATATAAATGTTAACCTCTCATTATACTAGGGTGTCCTACCATAAAATGTTAACCTCACATTATACTAGGGTGTCCTACCATAAAATGTTAACCTCTCATTATACTATGGTGTCTAACAATAAAATGTTAACCTCTCATTATACTATGGTGTCCTAACATAAAATGTTAACCTCTCATTATACTATGGTGTCTAACCATAAAATGTTAACCTTTCATTATACCATTGTGTCCTACAATGAAATGTTAACATCTCATACCAATGTGTCCTACAATGAAATGTTAACCTCTCATTATACTATGGTGTCTAACAATAAAATGTTAACCTCTCATTATACTATGGTGTCTAACCATAAAATGTTAACCTCTCATTATACCATTGTGTCCTAACATAAAATGTTAACCTCTCATTATACTATGGTGTCTAACCATAAAATGTTAACCTCTCATTATACTATGGTGTCCTACCATAGAATGTTAACCTCTCATTATACTATGGTGTCCTACCATAAAATGTTTACCTTTCTCATTAAATTGGTAAATTTAATGTGTTTTTTAATTATTGCTTAAAAAACATGTCAGTTTTATCCTGAAAAATAATTTATGTGAAATTAATAAATTCAGTATATATATATATAACATATACATATACTGAATTATTATATATATTTATTCTAAAAAAATGTTTTTTTTTATCACTTTTTTTCTCTGTGCCGGCATCGATCTAATGCTTGATAAATGTTCCTTTCATTAAGTAACACTGATTTGACCATGGTTTCTGGAACAAAGAAACGTTTGCAAGATGAGCTCAGTTTGATATTCATGAATACGAATACATTCCATCCTCATACACTAACATGAAAGAAAAATTTTAATAAATATTGATCCGGGTTCGGAGTGAAGAATATGTTTTCATACATGGACTCGACGTTCGTGGATTCGGACTTGTTATTATTGAGACAGAATGTGACCTAAAATATTATCAGATTTCCTCTTCATTAGCTTGTTGTCAATGTCTTACATTCTTTAACTAAATTCAACATCGACCCCTCCCCCTCTACCCCCCTCCCCCCCTCCCCACATACACCCACATGCCCTTACGGCGGGGTATACCAGAACCTCCACCCCAATTTTCTCAATATGGTGTAATAATAATAATAATAATAATAATAATAATAATAATAATAATATCAGCGGTGGACCCAGAACCAAGAGTTCTGAGGATAGAAACAAGTATGTTTAGGGAATCGAGACTGTCGATTGTGTTGAGGCTGAGGGGGTTTGGGAGTGGGAGGGCATCCCACTGCGGTGTAAGAATTTTTGTTTTAAATTTCAGTCACAATTTAAGCAATTTTGAAGCAATTTGAGAATAAAATAACAGGGAATAGTATCGCTTCAGAAACCATCAATAAGTAAAAATTGCTTTCCTATATGACACTTTCTTGTTAACAATTTGTATTTTTTTTTTAACTAAATGCACTAAGAGCAAATAGTTATGACAGCAAAAAAGGAAAAAAGTTATATGCTCCGCGTGGTTGTAATTGAGAGTTCACATGTTCCCTCTGTCCTCCCCCCCCCCCCCCGGTTGCATACTCGCAGGTCATGTGACATGTCCCCTCTGTCTCCCACCTTGCATTCTCGCAGGTCATGTGATATGTCCCCTCTGTCCCCCACCTTGCATGCTCGCAGGTCATGTGACATGTCCCCTCTGTCCCCCACCTTGCATGCTCGCAGGTCATGTGGCATGTCTCCTCTGTCCCCACCTTGTATGCTCGCAGATAATGTGACATGTCCCCTCTGTCCCCCACCTTGTATGCTCGCAGGTCATGTGACATTTCCCCTCTGTCCCGCACCTTGCATGCTCGCAGGTCATGTGACATGTCTTCCCTGTCCCCCACCTTGCATTCTCGCAGGTCATGTGACATGTCCCCTCTGTCCCCTACCTTTCATGCTCGCAGGTCATGTGACATGAAATGGGCTTGCATATAAATATACGTTAAAATTCAATAAAGAAATCCGTGCATGTTTACATACTTTGTCAATGAAGACAATATTCACCGGATCCGAGTTTGGTTTCAAAACACGCACTCGAAGAAAGTGGACATGAAGGGGTCGATATACTTCTCTCCACACCGTTTGGATTGGTGTGTCTAGTTTCCGTTTCCGGCAAGCAAGATAAACGGAACTTTAATCTATTACAGTGAAAGCTTCATGGAAAAGGGTGTGGAAAAAACGATTTTGTTAATGAACCGGCGTTTGTTGAGTATCAGGGACTGCAACTGAAAGAATTGTTTCTTTTTTATAAAGGGGGTGTATCGCATTTTTATTTTTTTTTCGTGTATGCTCTCCCCGTCGGGCGTAAACATTGATCAACGAGCGTGAGAGAGCTTCCCTGAGTGGAAACCTGATTGGGTTGAACGTTCATGTAACAACTGTTGAGAAACGGACCTCGGACGGGTATGTCGTGTTCTACAGGAGCTTGTATTCTCATCTTTATTGCTGGTAGGTTAGCTACGTGGTCTTCTGAACTATTTTCCCTGTAAATTGGCATGTATTTTATATTTTTTCTTGAATCACAAAAAGACTTCGATAATATACAAATGGACATGAATCTATTCGTGTATTAAATTATATTTTATTTTGGGATATATATATATGTATATACAGTTGTTAAATATCCAGACAGCATGTCAAGTAAGTTAGAAATGTTAGCTGCTTAAAGATTTGTTTTAAAAAATAATTCTCAGCTGATAATTTTATCATCATTCTCACATTCATCTGATCCCATCTACAACTAAATGGTTAAAAACTTGTCCTTATAAAATTAGTTAAAATTAGACAAAATAGGCTCCGTCTACTTTGGATCATATATAAAATCAGTCTCTGAATGGCAGGGAATGATTACATTGTTCATGCAGCGCCGGTTTCTACAAAGCGCGAGGAATATTTATGCACATTAAACATTCCAATACTATGAATCATTAAAGTAACTTTGGCTAAGGTTCTAGGTTAACTAATTAGTATTCAATTTCCATTACATGGTTAAAGTAAAACTTGCATGAAGAGGTACGGAAACTACATTTCCTGTGAAAATAGATCTGTAGCTATGAAAATTAATGTTTATACTTAACCAAAATGTAAAATACAATGTGTATAATACTTTGATTCCCGCAGTGCCAAGAAGAGCAAATGTTGCGGGTTAAACGAATTCGGGAATCAGGATATGGTTACTAATATAATAGACTTATAAAAGGTAATCGGTAATCACCTCCGCCGACGAAATTTTCAGAGGGCTAGGTGATCAGCTCTGTGTAAGTGTATATGTGCGCTTTTTCGAGTAATACCCATAAAAATTATTGTTGGATTTTGATCACATTTTGTGGAAAGATATGGGCTCAAGAGTGAAAATTAAAGAATTTACTGGAAAATTAAAATAAGGAAATTTGCTCCGTTTGTCTTGTGTCCTCTTTTAGGGGTGCACGATATTATATATATGCACGATATATTTTGCGTATTACGATATCCTCTTCAAATATTCTTATTTTTCGACATTTTTTTTTTCAAACGTGACATAAATTTATAGTTTTTTGGTACAAGTAAGCTTTCTGTTTCTAAATGTCATGATCGCAGTTTCGCGGGGAAAAGAGGACAAACCTCCCCCCCACCCCCCTTTTTTATTTTTTAAGACGAAGGTTTTTACTTCTTGTGTTGTGATACTATGATACTATTCCCTGTAATTTATACAAAAATGTTTTAATTTTGAATCCACAACGCGTGAACTGGATACACCTCCAACGCCCGACGTCGTCGAAACAAACACTCGACACTCTCGCTATTTTGTTTATGTTTGCCGGTCACAGATTGTATTTCTAGATAGACAACAGATAACATTATTATCCTTACTCAATACTGCGAATGGGGTTGGGGGGGGGGGGGGGGTCGGCTTAAATATAGCCTGTCCTCGTCCCTAATTGCAAAATGACCACGAATCGGAAAGGATGCGAATGTCGAAAAAATGGCAAAGTCCAACATTCATGTTTTAGGCTCCAAAAGTTCGCAACACATGCGCGGTTATTCGGAAGCGTCTACAATTGTTCGCGGGAGTCATTTTAGTTCTGCGGGAATTTAAAAAAAAAGCTTCTCGCAAACGTTCCCATCGTCTAGGGTCGTAGGGGACAACAAATAAACTTCATTTCCATTCAAAATTTTTAATATTTTTAGTCCAGTTTCAAAAATATAAGTTAGCTTTATAAGCGCTATTAGAACAAATTAGCAACATTATCTATAGCCCTTGAAGTTATTTCCCAATTCCCATCCCTGAATTAAAATGATCCGTGATGCATAGAATTTATACTTTATTCAGTATACTTTTTTAGTTAAAATAAAAGCTTTGCATATAAACAGACTTTTCTAAGCTGTGCGCAGACTGTTGTAAATCATATTGGCAAATTTGAAAATCTTATATAAGTCAAATTTAATTAGTGATTCAAACCTTAATTGATTCAAGGAATCTGTTCCGTTGAAACAACAGGTTGTGCAACTATCTTTAAGAGCATGTTAAAAATGAGTGTTTGAGTCCAGTCAGTGGTAAATATCTGTCACCTGTGAACATATCTATAGCAATTTTTAATAATACCTAGATTATATATATTTTCAAACACGATATTTACATGAATTACATAATTTATATTTCTTGAAACAAAACATTAATTTAATCACTTCAGCTATTTTTCATCATAACTTAAATAAGTGTATAATAAAATCAAATCATTTTAATCAACCAAACCTGCCTTTGGTTTGAGCTGTACACCATTATATCAGCAAGCCATGATATAAGTAAATTATTTTCATGATTTTTCAGGGCAGAAAAAAAAACAGTTAGCACACTCAGAGAAAAACTTCAAATGAATGAGAAGGTTCAGTAAAGGCGGTTTCACACCGGATGCGTACGAACGAATTTTACGTCCGAACGAAAATTTGCTGTACGAACGAAAAAATAAAACACTTTATTTTATGTTGGTGCATACACACCTAATCCGAACGATGCTATCCGAACGAAAAAAATAGAACATGTTCTATTTTTTGTCGTTCGCATCGGACAAGAATGGCTTCTTTCACCTTCAACACAAAAGAGCTGGAATATTTATAACCAGACTGGTTCATTTGTACGTTACCTTTTTGATTTATATGTAATACTGTACAACAAAGAAGTGTTATTTCCTTGTCCACTGTTTTAAAATTGTGTGATAAAAAAATAAAAAAGGGATTTTTTTTTTATTTCAATCATTTTTATTATTTAAACAGATATTTATAACATTTTTAGCTCCAATGATTTTTCCATTTAAATCAGACTTCTTTTTATATAATATGTAAATTTCCTGGGGGAAAAGTATATTTTTATCAAAAGGGATTCCAATCGCCGCTTGGCCACTTATTTTAATTTACAATCGGGGACAAAACGTTTAGACTTTTAAACCAGGTTTAGATGTTATAATTCATGGTAAATTCTAATTCTTAATATATTATTTGCAATAAAGTTATTCTCTGAAAGGGGGGGGGGGGGGAGGGATGATTACATTGATCATCCCTCCTAGCCTCCCCCCCCCCCCCCCCCCCCCCCATATTGACGCCCCTGAATATAAGTCAGCTTCATTACCAATAAAATGATCCGCGGTAAATATAGAAAAAATCATGGAATAATAACTTTTTTCACGTGCCATTTGTATTATTATCTCAATATTATTTTTAAGTTAACGTTTTGCATTTAAACAGAAGTTTCATAGTTGTGCGCAGACTGTTCAAAATCATATTGGCAGATTTAAAAATGAAATAAAAATCAAACTTAACTGGTGATTCAAAAATCAATTTAACTTGAAATGCAGCAGTTACAACGGAATTTGTTTTCTTGAAACAGAAGGTTGCGCAATTATTTTTAAAGGCATGTTGAAATGGAAATCTTGTACACTCAGAGATAAAAACTTAATTATTAATAATTATAAATTACAAATTAATGAGAAAATCAATATAAACGTTCAGAAATATTCGAAAATTTTGTATAGGTCTCTCTCTCTCTCTCTCTCTCTCTCTCTCTCTCTCTCTCTCTATATATATATATATATATATATATATATATATATATATGGCCATAAAGCCTATATTTTAGTGCATCCGATATATTGCTCATATATCTGTCCAATACGAATTTCGGAGACGAAAATTCCTCTGGCGGAAACCAAATATATCGTTCGGGTTTGGTGTGTATGATAATTTCGGATGCGGCAGAATTTTAGTCGGAGGCACAGAAATATTCGTTCGGGTCATATTCGTTTGCATGCATCCGATGTGAAACCGCCCTATATGCTCAAAATGTTCGCATTTATCGTGAATTGTCCGCACGAATGTTGCTCGAGAATTGAGCGGCATACGTTGTTGGTATTTAAGTAGCGTGTTCTTCGCGTATGTGGACTGGCCATGCAGAGTTAGGCAATGCTACTTACGACATTCGCACATACATTGTGAGAACTACGCAAAACCTGAATGGCTCTATTGTCGCGACAAATTCGGATTAAAACTGCTCCGATTTTAGACCACCTGTTCGCCTACTTCTTGAGAATAGGTGACTTCGCCAGAAAAGCAAAGGCGAGCATTTCCCGTCGCTCGTAAGATAATCGCACGACATATGTACGGATGTACATTAAAGGCGGTTTCACACCGGATGCGTCCGAACGAATATGACACGAACGAATATTTCTGTCGTTTCGATAAATATCCTGTCGCATCCGAAATTTCATTCACACCAAATCCGAACGATATTTTTGGTTTCCGACCGAGAATTTTTCGTCTCCGAAATTCATATTGGACAGTAATATATTGGATGCACTACAATAAAGGCTTTATGCACTACAATATAGGCTTTATGAGCCATATATATATATATATATATATATATATATATATATATATATATATATATATATATATATATAAATATATATATATATATATATATATATATATATATATATATATATATATATATATATAACCGGGCACACAAAAGCGTTCCTACTGGCCTTGCTAGTGAAGCTTGCTTTATCAGCGAAGCGGTAGAACGTCTGACTTGTGTGTCACAGGTTACGGGTTCGAACCCACATTCGGCCTGGTTTCTATTTTCACCCGTTACAAATGGTGGCCAGCACGGGGGTATGACAGTTGGTTGAGTGACCTTTACCGACTAACTGTGATCAAAACCTAGGCACGATGTATGGACTGCCGATGTATTATACACGTGAACACTAAGAAAAGTACGTTAATACTTGGAGTAATACTCGCAATGGCGCTCAATTATCTAAGCCATGACTATCACCCGAGACTTATGAAACAGTAATATATATGAGGGCAGGTGGTTGTTAACAACTGTCAAAGTCGAGATATAATAACGTGAATACTCCCATTAAGTGAGTTAACTGTTACTAAGCAAATTACTAACTGATCTATGAGATTATAACAGAATATAACTCAGAATATATGACTCGAAAGTAGACAAAAATGAATGGTAGCTATTAACAACTTAACTGAGTTAAGTGAGTAAACTAAGATGCAACAATGAAACCCGTTTTACAGTACCAGTTGACCTATGAGGCTATACACGTACTGGCACCATTTGTTCATGGAGTGTATTTGATCCAGAATATGACAAAGGTATTAGACAATAAGGAATGGTGGTTATCAAACTGTCAAAGTAGAGTAATAACAGCTTAAATGAGTAAACTATGAGACCTGTTTTACAGTACTAGGACTCTGAAATTACAACAGCCCCCTGGTGGCCAGTGACTGAATGACATAGTCAAAGTGCTCTCCCCTGTTCAGGTATAGTATAAACAAAATAACGGAAATCACTTGAGCTACTAATATATAAATCGAGATAATTTATGAAGAAAAATACCAATAATCAGGTTATCAGTAAATGTCAAAGTTATAAAAAAAAACAAATTGTCTTTGATCTTTAAATCAGAAGATTAATATAAAGTCCGTGTCTAGAGTGTTATTTGTCGTAAAAGCACCCTGATATCTATTTTACCTTGATAGCGATAATACTTCAAGATTATTTAAAACCATATAGGGGTAACTTCTATTTGCCCAACGACTGAGGGTAACCGAAGGCAATCTCGTATGTATAAAATGATTAATTTTTAAACAAAACTAGAATATCGAAAAACCGCTTGAGCACTGGTAATTTTCTATATTGTTTCGATTCATATACATGTATATTGTTCTATATTGTTTCGAATCTTATTGCCTTTATACCGTCAATCAGTGGTAATTGGCCAAATCACTAAGCAATATGCATAGTTCACTATGTAAATAACAGTATCACGGATTACAGAGTACCAATGTACATTCAGTGTTAGATAAGTACTGAGAATGTCAACTGACAAATCTCAACCAGTGTACATGTGTACACCATAACAGAATCACATTCGACCAGCGACTAAGGGTATACAAAGGCAATCGTATAGTGTTTATTTTAATACATAACCAGAGGGACCGGAAATTCATAGTTCAATATAAATAGGCTGTATAAACCGGTCTCAATATAAATTTAACGGTGCCACACTTAAAATTATTTGTAGAAACATGGTGCTCATTAAGAAGGCATACACCGGTGGTGTATTACCTGATTCATGGTCATCAGTAGCTTTCGGCCCTGGTAATAAGTCCAAAACAAAACACTGAAAGTTCCTCAATTATATCAATAGTCCCGGCGCACACAAATTCCTACAGTCTCTTGAAAAGAAGTGTCACAGAGAATGGGGTTGTCCAAGCATGGCCTGCGGAGCCAAATCCACATTGTCACAGGCTCACGGTCGCACCACAACGCACAGACACGCCACAATTTGACCAATGGGGCTGTATCGGTAGTCGACAACCAGAAACCTCGGCCCTCGTCTTGTTGCTCCACTTGGCAGGTGGCTGTCACTACCAGAGGGTCCCTTATCGGGTGCCATTTTGTTACAGGGTCTCCCAAACAAACAGTTTTTTTGTGTTAGGCTGTCACGGTTCAGTAACCACTCAGGTCACATGCAGATCCTTTATTAACTGCAATTATAGTACGTGCACAGAAAGAGAATTGCCTGCCAAGTCATTTATAACATATATACATCAAGGTTTCAACACTTATTCGTATGACACAATACAAACAATATTCACACAAATATAACGAGTAATAATTCATATGACACAATACAATCAATATTCGCACAATCAGTAAAGACTCAATCTAAGTTACATACTTGGCTACATTCCCTTAGGGATGAACATATACTGAAATAACGTCTCCGACAAGAAGGACTGATGGTTCTACAGAAATTATCAGCCAATGGCCAGTTTACATAGATGTCTGAATACGGGTTTAAAAAAAACTTAGTGATGTATGAATATCTAATAACGTCTCAAATCAGACCGACTGACTTGTCATTTTACAGAAAAAAATCTCAAACGTATAAATCGTACTATTCAGAACAGTAATCGACAAAATATATTACTTATCAACACAGTAAGAGAATTGCCTGCCAAGTGACGTTGGTTGGCGGGAAAATTACACAACCTTATTGTTATTTTACAAATCAGATCTTAACTAGCAATGAAACCCGCGTGTTTATTACAACTAATAAAATAACATATTTTCAAAGACCTCAGTGACATTTTAGTACTTTAATAAATTATTTCACCTGATAATATTGTTTTAATTGGGTCACTGTCAAAGGTCATTTCACAGGTGTTCGGCGCGAAACATTAAACTGAACGTAATTAGGTCTGGGTTAAAGGTCATGTCTTCCAGAAGTTTGGCGCCAAGAAAACTAAATACACTCGGCCCCCAAGGAACCATGATTACCTTTGGAAATGGGTCGAGCATAATTGTCTGACTGTAACCATCATACCCATACATTAATGATCCATACCGAGTCAGTCTGTCGCATACAGACAAGAAATAAAAAGTACACAACCAATCTGTCACACACACACACACACACACATAAAAATATTTCTGAACTTGTGAATTGATTTTCTCTTTAATTTGTAAATAATAATAATTTATAATAAATTTTATCTCTAAGTGTACTGACCTTATAATTGAAAATATGGGGCCTTGCTAGGTACCAGCTATAGCCATGAGTTCACAGGTGACAGATATTTACCACTGACTGGACCAAGATTTCCATTTAAACATGCCTTTTAAAACAATTGCGCAACCTGTTGTTTCAACATAACAGATTCCATCGCAAATCATGTAAAATGTAAGTAAAATTAAAGTTTGAATCACTATTTTAATTTGATTTTTATTTGATTTTTCAAATCTGCCAATATAATTTAGAACAGTCTGCGCACAGCTTTGAAACTTCTGTTTATTTGCAAAACATTGAAGTAAAAATAATACTTTGATAATAATAATAATAAAATGACACATGAAACAAGTTATTGTTGCATGATTTTTCTATATTTATTGCAGATCATTTTATTTTCGGGATAGAATTTGGTAATGAACACCACGTCCTGAACTCAATGTTGCTCATTTGTGTTCACATCGCTTACACAGCTGACTTATATTCTATCACATGATTTTAAAACAGTGAAGAAGGAAACAACATTTCTTTGTTGGACAGTATTATATATCAAATAGGTAACGTACAAATGAACCAGTCTGGTTATAAATATTCAAGCTCTTTTATGTTGAAGGTGAAAAGAAGTTATATATATATATATATATATATATATATATATATATATATATATATATATATATATATAATTGTAGACCTATATAGATAAATGTCGAATATTTTTTAACTTGTAAATTGATTTTCTCATTAATTTTGTAATTAAAAATAACTAAAAATAAAGTTTATCTCTGAGTGTTCTGACTGTATAATTAAAAATATTAGGCCTTGCTAGGTATCAGCTATAGCCATGAGTTCACAGGTGACATATATTTATGCCACTGACTGGACCCAGATTCCCATTTCAACATGCCTTTAAAAATAATTGTGCAACATGTTGTTTTAACAGAACAGATTCTATTGCAACTCCTGCATTTCAAGTTAAATTCAAGTTTGAATCACTAGTTTAGGACCTATATTGTTTACTTTATATTCACAACCCCTATCTCGAATAATATCTGCACATGATTGTTCTTTTCATAAGTATGCTTAAGACACTGAACTGTCAAAAGGTAGTAAACCAGGTGAGTTCAGCTCTGTCAAGTTAAGCATACAAGCTTTTATTGAGGATATACTATCATGGATGACCAGCAACAAACTTAAATTGAATACTGACAAGACTGAAATTATGCCTGTCGGATCTAAACCCCTTCTAAGGATGACTGACAGTGAGTCTATTAGCATTTGGGACTGCACTGTTCCTTTTCAAAATTCAGTGAAGTATCTAGGTGTTAAGATTGATCATAATCTTTCAGTGCATGATTATATTAGTAGTATATGTCGTGCGGCCTTTCTCGAGCTCCGCCGTATAGCTTCAATCCTGCGTTTCCTCTCTATTAATGCGTGCTGTCGGCTCATTTGCGCCACAGTAATATCTCGCCTGGATTACTGTAATTCAGTTCTTGCTGGGTTACCTGCAGAGCAAGTCTCGCGGCTACAGATGGACCAGAATAATGCGGCGCGTCTCATTCTTAAGAAGCGTAAGACCGACTACGTCACCCCACTGCTCAAAACAGCTCCACTAGCTTCCCGTCAAGTACCGTATACAATACAAATTGCTGTTTTCGTTTGATAACTCACTTCCATCATATTTGACTGAAAAAATAATAACCTATCGGCCTTTGCGTACGCTGCGCTCGGCTGGCGGAAATCTTCTTAAAGTACCAAAGTGTAATATGAAAATCGGTGAACGTTCCTTCCGTTTCATAGCCCCAAAAGTTTGGAATTCACTTCCCATTACACTTAAAAAAATCTCCAACTCTTGTATCATTTAAAACTAATTTAAAAACGTATCTCTTTCGGCAAGATTTTGGTAATTAATATGCATTATATTATTTTTTTTTCTGGGTTAGGCACAGAGAGTAGATTTCCATGAAATTGTATGTGGGTATGTGTGAGTGTGAATTGCGCTGTGAGTCCGACCATCGGAGAATATGGCGCTATATAAATACTATATATTATAATTATTATTAGTTTAGTTTGATATACATTTGATTTTCATATCTGCCAATATGATTTAGAACAGTCTGCCCAAATCTTTGGAGCTTCTGTTTATATGCAAGACGTTTAACTAAAAATAATACTTAATAAAAATGACTCATGAAAAAAAGTTATTGTTTGATGACTCTTTTTCTTAATTTACATTTTATTTTCGGGGAGGGGTTTGGTAATGAACACCAGATCCTGGAATATATTACTTATTTGTGTACATATCGCTTGTACACCTGACTTATATTCAGGGGCGTCAATATAGGGGCGGGGGGGGGGGGGGTAGGGGGATGATAAATTTAATAAGAGAATAACTGTAATGTATCGCAAATAATATATAAGAATTAGAATTTACCAATAAATATTATATCATAACCTGTTTTAAAAGTCTAAATGTTTTTTACTCGATTGTGTATTAAAATAAGTGACCAAGAGGCGATTGAAATCCCCTTTAATTAAAATATTATTTTCCCCCAGGAAATATACATATTATATAAAAAGAAGTCTGATTTTAATGGAAAAATCATTGGAGCTAAAAAAGTTTTGAATATCATAAAATTTAATTATCCTTTAAATATTCTTTAAATATCAAATGAATTTGATTGAAATAAAAATAATCCTCCTTTTTATATTTTATAACATATTTTAGAACAGTGGACAAGGAAACAACATTTCTTTGTTGTACAGTATTATATATCAAATAGGGAACGTACAAATGAACCAGTCTGGTTATAAATGTTCCAGCTCTTTGTGTTGAAGGTGAAAAGAAGCCATTCTTGTCCGATGCGAACGACAAAAAATAGAACATGTTCTATTTTTTTTTCGTTCGGATAGCATCGTTCGGATTAGTTGTGAATGCACCAACATAAAATAAAGTATTTTATTTTTCCGTTCGTACAGTAAATTTTCGTTCGGACGCATCCGAAGTGAAACCGCCTTATATGTTGCACGGCGTTCGTTATTCGCTCCCTCGTCAATATCAAAAGCTTTCTATTTATAAATGCATGGCCAGTTAGGGCAGGTTTGAGAGCTTGCTGGTCCATCCTGTGGTCATCAGTGACCTCTGGACAAGAAATGATGCTGGCAATGCATTTCAAGGCATTTATATACTGCACAAGTCGGATCGCCGGTCGCAAGATAATCGCGCGAAATATGTACGAATTTAGCATGTGTGGCACTTCATTTGTCCCAGTCACAGACCCACTTGCCTGGTCAATAAATGTGAAAAAAAAAAAACACGTGACTCTCGATGCCTTAGCACTCATTTCTAAGGTCAGCATGCAATAATGGTTAATTCATCTTTTGCATAAATGACCACAACGACAACATGCACTAGCCCCTTGCTTTTACATCAGTAACAATTCTGCAAACAGTTGTATCACGTAAACTATCTAAAGAATCACGTGCATGAGTTTCTGTTTAAATTTACAGTTCCGCGTCACGGATGTAACACCGCAAAAAAGATCCATAGGTATATTAATATATAAAATATGTTTCACGGACAAATACCTTCTGTTGGTTTTATTTGGCATAGATTATTACTCTATAACAATTCCATTTACTTAATTGTTGTAATTAGCACTGCGTGCTGTGTAAATGAATATGGACAGGTTTTCCTTGACATTCATAGATAGGCCGTCTGTGTGGAGAATGTGACACAATGTCAGCAAGGACATTACTCGGCCATCAAGATTTATCACCTTTAGTGCTTTTCTATTTTAAGTACATCAATGATAGTCCCTACAAAACAGATTATTCCTTACATTGAGTGGTTTCCCGCCTTAAATATATAATTTGTTCCTACAAAGCACATTACACCTTACTTTGAATGGTGTCCCACCTTAAACATATCGTCTAGTCCCTACAAAACACATTATTTCTTACTCTGGATGGTTTCCCACCTTAAATACATCATTTAGTCCTAACAAACAAATTATTTAGAAGTTTTTATCTCTTTTACATCTACCGTCTACCTATTGATTATAGGTTTCCATTGAAGTGTCATTTCACCACACACTGTCCGGAGGATAGGTAGGCCTACTCAGGGGCGGATTCAGGATTTAGGAAAAGGAGGGGTCGAAAACAGGAGGACCAATGACAATTCCTATAAAGATCCCATAGGTCCTACAAAAAAAGGGGCGGGGTGTCCAGGCCAGAAAAATTCGCCTGGAACCCATAAAAAAAGGTTGCGGCGGGTGAATACCTTGGCTACGCTTGTACTACTAACGGGGTTTGCGTTTTCCCGTTTCTTTCTTTACGTTTAATTCATCTTTCATATTTTCATATCTTTCTTACATCAATCAATTTTTGTACGTATAACAATAATAATATATGTAACCAGTCAAATATCTTTGAAAATTCGAATGCCCTCGTTTCATATTCCGGTTCGCAAATAAAAACATCATCCCTGACCATGTCTTCAAGGTAAACATACCGATGTATGAATATCTTGCCACGAGCACAGCGCCACAAATTAAATGTAAAAATATTTGTCCATATCTTTCTGAGAAAGTACTCAACTGAAAATCCATATTTTATTTTAACTTTTGCAATAAAAATTAGCCAACGTTCCTCATCTCATTAAATACAACTTCCAACCCCGATAAAAAGCCCGGTTAAAGGGTTTGTCAGCTAGTCTATATCAGTATATGTGTGTGTATACTAGAAAACACATTTCCGGTGAACTGATATAATGAAAATATCGCAATACGTATCGCAACAACGTAGCACATATCGCAATATATTACAATATATAAATTCTAGGCAACACCAAGCCCTATCCTGTTTATTATCAACCCCCTCCCCATCAAAAAGAAATACGTGGTCTTAAAACCTGGTCCGTCGTAAGATTTGACGATTTGATGTTTGCATCCATGATCTTTGTACAAAATATCTCTTGAATGCATGCAACCTTCGGCACGAAACGTTACAGGACTATTGGTCATGTGACTACTGCTAATTTATTTTGAGCTACTGATGGCACTATCTTTGTTGAACTACTTTATGTGGGCCAAAATGGTATTTCCTTCTTTGTCCCAAGATAAGTAATAAAATATCAACAGTTTGGCTTTTATAATAAAGATTAATGTTCCATATCGGAGGGGAATTAAATAAGTATTAAATGTGTCAGCTTGCTTTCATAATGGTGTCTTTGCCCGTCTTCAAATTTGGCCAATCGCAAAAGGACTTACAGTTTGATGTGTTCACATGTATGATGTCATGTCTTTTAACATCAAGAAGAGCGGAAGCCCAGTGTGAAAGCTATCAGATTAAGGTCACATTGTCTGTGTTGAACGGTGTTCTGCAAAGCCAAAATGATCTTTACATTTCCTATAACGGTAATGTCTATAGAGCAAGTGAAATGAGTTGTAGACAGTGAATATAATTATTTTCAAAGCTCTTTGGAATTTAAATGTAAAAAGCCCAGATTGTCAAGAAAATCAATACTATTGGTAAATTCACATGAATCTTATTCCTTCATCTCTTTTACCTTGGACGCAACTTAGTTTTCCAAAGATTTAAAAACATGAGAATTGATGGAATCTTGCATAGTATTGTAAAGGTTAGAAAAGGGAATAAATGGCGTTTATTTCATAATAAGAAGGTAATTTTCCGACGTAACCTCGATTCCTTTTGCCCACATACAGCATACTGCCGCTAGATTGGATTAGGGAAACTGCCATTTCTGAGCATGTCAGTCTGGACTGAAGATTCAAGTTCAAGTTATCGTTCCTAAAAATAAGGTATCTTAAGGTATACGAAAAAAAACTCTGGAAAACTATGGTCTGAAAAATTTCGATATCTTCATGTGTGCCGAGGAACCGTTCATTTAACATTATGTTGCTGTTAGATAGTAGTTGTGTGTGTGTGTGTGAAAGGGGGGGGGGATGATGGTTTTCTTTGAAGCCGGGTACCGGGTGGCCTGTTGTGTAGACCTACTTTGTGACTGAGGCTGCTGTTACATGTGTCGGCTTCGGCCTTCATCTTGATTTTGATCTAGCGTGACTAGTATCTGTAGAAAAGGTTCACAGACACGCAGTCATTTCTTACAGTTGTGTCACATCAAGCCTGCAAGAACCAAATGCACCTAATGCAGATGTAAGATAAACAAAAAAGTAAAACATGTACCGGCAGGTGGTGTGGCAGGATGGAATGTTCTCCGACACAGATGTACCCCCGAGCTTGACCTGGGGACATGTATAGCCGTCGGTGTAAAAGAAGTGACCCTGCAGGAAGCCATCACATACTGTAACAAGTCGGGCGGGGCCCTCGCAAAGCTTGATGATGGGTCGGGCGCCTACCAACCAGTCAACACAAACAGATTCTTCGAATGTACAGACGTGTACGGTGAATCATTTACAATCAATCTGTTCTCTTTTCCAATCACACATTTGCCTGTGTCCCGTATTTAAATGTTTGTTGCTGAACATCAAGCGGACTTACCATCCAAATTGTTTGTTTCTTTAATGTATCATATCTGTAACTCAAACAATGAAGTTCATGAAGGTAATATTCCTTCCTCACTTTCGTTCTCTGTTCGCTTAATTGCTTGTAATTCCCGCTGCAAAATATAGTTGATTGTTAACTTAGATGACGAATACACGTCTTCAACCTCTCCGACTTTACCGTGATGAGGCTGTTATCTGGAGGCTGAATCTGATACGGTTATTACATGCAAGGCAGATTTAAAATAAAAAAAGGATATCATTCAGATGTGAACATTAACGTCCTTGATTATTCTTTCTTCCAGATATTATATAATATCTGTGCATATGAAATATATCTGCACTAGTATGCATTAAGTCTTTTTTTCTCTGCCACTTCTTCGCCCAATAATATTACTTTTTTTTAAACTGTCTCTCGTGGCGCAACAGTTAAAGAGTAAATCTGTATGAATTTCATTTACATGACTCGTTTTCAACGTTTTTTCTATAAAAACGGGATTTCATTTTCTTGATTGAGTAACAAAACCATAATCTTTTTCTTCCTTGAATGTACATGACTTCTGTATATAGTAATATTGTGGGCAGGGATGCGTGGATAGGACTGGACTACGACGCTTCGTCAGCCAGCTATAAGTGGATGGATGGTTCAGCCATCAGCTCCCAGGACAAGTCGTGGGTGAGTGCACCGTTAGCTTCTGCGGACAAAGCAGTTACTGCGTCTAAGCATGGGTGGAGGACGTCCAACAAGACCGAGGAAAACCGCCCACTCTGTCAATTTGAATACACAGGTAAACCATTTTTGAAGCTGTGATTTTTTGTTGTTTGGGGTAGGTGGTACCCAAAACGTCGCAAAAAAAGGGGCGCAAGACTTTTCATTGACCCCATATAATGTTTGATTTTGAAGAAACCCTGAATATATCAGTAATAGGAATGATTCCGGCCCAAACTTTACCAATACAGCTATCACGCCATCCCTGTACCACAAGTGTCACGTCATCCCTCTGCCAAAGAGTCACGTAATCCGTGTTCAATAATTGTCAAGTCATCCTTGTACCACAAATGTCACGTCATCCATCAACCAAAGGTGTCATGTCATCCCTGACTAAAAGTGTCATTTCATCCTTGTAACACAGGTGTCACGTCATCCCTCTACCTCTAGTGTTACATCATCCCTGTACCATAACTGTCATATCATCCTTGTACCAGATATGTCATGTCATCCTTGTATTAGAAGTGTCAAGTCACCCCTCTACCGTAAGTGTCAAGCCATTCTCGTACCACAAGCGTCAAGTCATTCCTCTACCACCATTTTCACATCACTGCTCTTCCACAAGTGTCAAGTCATCCTTGTACCACAAGTGTAAACTTTTCCCTCTGCCACAAGTGTCATGTCATCCTTGTACCACAAGTGTAACGTGATCCCTCTACCACAAGTGTCACGTCATTCCTTTACCACCGGTATCACGACATCACTGTAACCCAGGTGTCACGTCATTCCTGTACCACAGGTTTCACGTCATCCCTGCACCACAGGTGTCACGTCATCCGTCTACAAGAAGTGTCATGTCATCCCTATACCACAAGTATTATATTATATATATATATATATATATATATATATATATATATATATATATATATACACCGGGGTCAGGTCGGAGCCCCGGAAGGATTGCCAGACCGGATTCCGGTCGGAGCTCGAGGCCTAGAAGGATTACCAGACCGGGTTTAGGTCGGAGCACTGGAAGGATCACCAGATATGGGTTAAGGTCAGAGCCCTGGGAGGATTATCAGACCGGGTTCGGGCCTGGCCTTTGAAAGATTACCAGACGGGGTTCGGTCGGAGCTTAAGGCCTGGCAGGAATACCAGACCGGGTTTAGTTCGGAGCCCTGGAAAGATAACCAGACCGGGTTCATGTCGGAACCCTGGAAGGATTATCACAACTGGTTCAGTTCGGACCCCAGGAAGGATTACCAGACCGGGTTCAGGTCGGAGGCCTGGAAGGATTACCAGACCGGGAACCTTTGAAACCACTCCGAAGTACTGATGTCAGCGTCAGCGACTGCCGGTGAAATTCTTTTCAATATACTTGGACAGAAGGTCAGTCTCGACAGTACAAGGGTTAGGCAGGAATCTTTGAGAAGCAACACTCATGTTCCGGTCCAGGTCCTGTCTCATAGTCTGCATCAGGCAGGGTTCGCATTTCCCAGGTTAAAACATATTTTTCCCAACCCAGTGGATAAAACTTGTTTGTAAGTATTTTACTCAAGTTACCCGCATTTTAATATTCTGGTTTTGCCCAGCTGAAGCTTTATTTGTTAATGTTTAACATGAAATTTCATAAAGATTAAAACGGTTATAAACTCACCATGATAGAACAAAGAGTTAGAATTTCACAAAACATGTGGGTAACATACAGTGCATTATTTTTTTATAAGATAAAAAAATTGAAAGATAAAAAAAAAATACAATAATTGAGAACGTTTACATAAAAACCAGTTTAGACGTAATTTAAAACTATTATAAAATAGACATTTGTAGATTTTAAAATTTCCATCAAAATTAAAATCTTGAAGATACAGCTTGGGATATAAATTTGGTTCAGCACAATAAAAATGTCCAGTAAGATGTTATGTTAGTTTAACTTAATAAAACAAATAAAATAAAGGAACCAGTGACTGGTGGTCGATGACACTTAACTGACAATCATTAAGATTTGTTAAGACTTTAGAATTATATATATATATATATATATATATATATATTATATATATATAATGCTTTGGCTTTGGTGTACTTTGGTCCTATACTCAGACATTTTACATTCAGACATTAACGAATTATATAAATGGATTATATATTGCATCCTGTTACACGCAACACTTCTTCCTGTAACAGCTGCATCGCTCAACAAAACAATTTAACTTCAATTAGTAAACAATAAAAGAACTATAAACTTGATTTTGAGATTTAAGCAGTTGAAACAAATAAGTACATAGACTAATCATATTTTAAGGGCATGTTACATAGGTAACTTGGAGATGTATAATTCATTAAAAGGGTGAAATATAATCCAAATGGGGGGAAAAAATGTTAAAATTTTCTCTGGACAGGTCCAGCTAGTTTCTGCTCCTGGGACCCACGTTCAGGGGAATGTTTCTGGATTTCTCCATGGCAAGGGGACTGGAACGAGGCCAAGGGATTCTGTACGTCACTCGGGGGCAAGCTGGGACGACTTCACACAGAGGAACTGGTCCAGTTCATAGAGACAACACAGCTGACTAACCTTGATCTCAGAGTGCCTGCCGGAACATGCAAACCGTATGTCACACACACGTACACAATCATACACACCAACACCATACCCCCCTCCAAAACCGAAATCCAAAATGGCCGCTGTCCGCTATATGTATATACACACACACACACACACACACATATATATATATATATATATATATATATATATATATATATATATATATTCAATGGTTAGGCCTGCAGTACTGTTCAATCTATGGCTTCTTGGGTATGGTTTTTGGGGTATAGAAATCTATATTTGACGAGAACTTTGTGATTTGAACTCTTTTGAGCTTATAATCCCAGACGGTATTTTTTAACAGGGAAGGTTTATAAGTTAAGTTTGAAAACTACAACTGGAAACTAATACGTGGGCAGATGACCCCGTGACATTGATCTTTGACCGTGTGACCCAAAAATCCATCAATTTCTTCCACTCTTGGCATGTGAGCAATATCTGGCAGATGGAACGTTTGAGATTAAAAGTTTGAAATAAAAAAAAAAAAATCCACAATATTTTTTAAAGAAGTTGGTCCTGTGACCTGGACCTTCGATCTTATAACCCTAAAATCAAAGAATGTTCTTACAGCATTAGTTGGTGATACATCATTCAAGTTTGAAAACAATATGTCAAGCCAAACTGGAGTTATCGTCTGAAAACAAAAATGCGAACAGATGGCCCCTGTGACCTTAACCTTTGACCTTGTGACCCCAAAATCAATCAGGTTCTCATCCTATTGGCATGTAAGCTTTATGTGCAAGATGGAAGGTCTGAGGGATAAAAGTTTGGCTTAAAATGCATCAACAATCTTTCTTCATATGTTAGTCCTTTGACTTTGACCTTGACTCCTGAACATCTTTTGGGTTTTTGCGTTATGGTGGGCCATACATATGTCAAGTTTGAAATCCATAAGTTAACACAAACCCGAGCTTTGATCAGGAAACTAATTTGACGGATATACCGGCACAGAAAGACAAACATACGAACAGATGGACCGACAGGATGATGTATGTGGGACTTCCACCTATTCAAGGAGGGCCCTAGTAAATAACCAAAGATTTAGGGGACGGAAGAAACGACAGTTGCAAATCTGATAATATCAATATAATTTTGGCAGTCTTAAAATACGTGAGAAAATATATCAAGGACAGAAAAAATACGGGTGGCGGCACCTGTCTGCAGAAACTTAATTAATAAATCATTACCAATGAACACACCTGGTTTCAGGACAATGGAAGAAACCACAACTGAAAAACTGGCATAATTGCTGTCATTTGACGGTCTCAAAAACAGGGAAAAAATTGTACATATTAGAAAAGACAGGTGGGAACTGACAAAAATAGTCATAGTTAATATTCAAGGCAAGATTCACGGCAATTCTTTCATTAATTATCAAGACACTGGATGTTCTGATTTAAATTCTTAATTATTCTTGGGGGTATTTCAAGGCCCATTGCTCGAAGTATATAGGTCGCACTGACCAAATATCAGGTTTCCCAGGAGACCTACCTGAATGAACGCTTAGAAGTTTCAAGGTCCAGTTGTTACGATTTGTCCCCTGCTAAGGGAAGGTCGCGCATCCGGACGCCCGAACGGCCAGACGGACGATGAACAAACACCATACCTATACCTTCGTTGACTTCCAGTAAGCTGAGCTAAAATGTTTGCTGTCCCCCATTTTGAAAAGTACTATTTTTACGGTTTCAAAAATTTTGTATATGGATTCAAGTTTTTTTGAGGTCGAGAAATTCATTTATATTAATATAAATAACTCAAGGCGCAGAAGCGTTAATGAGAAGGTGCTATGGAAATATGATGTTGCAAAGCCGTAAAGATATTATACTTCAAAACTAAATGTAATGTAATATATTACAGATCTGGACCTAAGTAGCAGGTTTCTTTTATAATATGTATTTAAATATGTCATAATATTTAAGGTATGTCGTAAATAGATTTTATTTATTTTAAGCTTTTTTATTTGAATTCAAATAAACCACACACAAAACCTCTTTTTCAAACAAATCACCGGTTTCCTTCGTTTGATTAACTAATGGCACCTTAAAATGTCCCTTTATACTAAAAAAGTAATTTTATTCAGCGAAGGTAGTGAAATAAAGTCTCTTTGTTTAATGTAATAATTTCTTTAGACACTGACATGCTGTGTACAAAACAGACAGTATTTCTCAATACATTTAAAAGAAAATCGGAAGTAGATTCAAGTAGACTTTATCAGGCTTTATTTGCATAACATATAAGGACCTATATACGTTTAAAAATACGTTTAAATTAAAAGTATGCGTGAAAAAAAGTGAAATTACTTATTACTGTCTCCCAGTTATTCATCCTCTTTTTTAATAATATACTTTTATAAGAATCGAACTTTGACTCTGTCCTGTGTTTGAAAAAACTCCAGGACTTTGAATTTGACTCATCTGGTCTGTTCTACCTGCACCAGAACTTTGATGATATAGAGGAGACAATGACACTTTAACCATGACAATAACAGTAATTTGTCAAATAAAGAATCTGTACACTGAACATTGAAACGATTGTTCTAAAATAAATTTTAAAGTTCGAGCTCTGACAGTTTGAACCCTCACATTTGGCAGGGTCACTCCCGCAAAATTTAAAAATTACATTCATAGAAGACAAATCCACGGAGAAACAGTCCGCCCAGTTCTTAAAATGGATGCTGCACGATGAGTTTGAGGAAGAGTAACCTTTCGGAGCTTAAATCGGTGGCATCATGGATTTAAAGGGTCAAAACAGGTCAAATTACTTAATTTACATCAAACATCAATTCAATGAAATCCAAAAACCCAAACACAGTATAGTGTTGCAGGCCAAACAACTGGAAAATTAATTTCAAAATGGCTGACATTGGCCATTTTGGATTTTAGGCCCTGACAGACTCCGTCAACACTTTTTCCGAGGGGACACCAAATTTTTTTAAGTTAACCTTCACAGAGGAAAATCCACTGAGAATTCGACCTTCGTTGTCCACGCTAACGAAAGTGTCAAGATAAACCAGCTAAGATTTTTCTTCGTCATTTTCTTCAGTATGTCAGTGGCTCGTAGAAGCAGGCCGCTCACTACATGCATTTCTAGAGCTGTATTTCAAGATTCCAAGAGATGTACACGCCTGGTTACAAAATCGTGTAGTGTGAGACCCCAACCAACGCAGAAAATTGCCGTTGCCAAAATTCTGGCAATGTCAAAGGAAAGCGGCCGATCTCATGGGGCACAAGTGGTATTGTGAAGTGAGCGCACGGAAGTGAAAAATCGGAACCCACATATACATGAAGCTGCACATTATTTAAGAAATGTATCGACGTGACTTACAAAATTTACGTAGCATATAATCTAAACAGGTTAGCTAAAGCCAAAATATTTTACTTTCCATTATTATAATTTAATTTGATGCATATCAAATTTTTGTTTAATGGATGTGATCGTCTTGTTTATTTCATCAGGGAGTATTACGGCAGTGCTATCAAGAACGGCAGTAACTTCGTTTTTGTTGACCACGCTGAACCGTTTGCGACACCGCGAGGCTGGGACGGCAGTGGCACTGGAGAGTGCACGTCGTATAAGTTTGCAGATCACACACTGGACCCGGACACGTGTACATCTTCCAGGCCGTTCCTGTGTCAGTTCGACGGTGTAGGTTGGTACTCCAACATAATTGACTTTCTATCTTTAAAATATACTCTTGGTAAGTTTTTTCTCTATAATGTTTTCAGATCCCACTATTTTTATTAAATCAGTTTAAATTGGAAAATGAACAATTAACATAATAAATATGTACATGATCGTGGAAAATCAGGTACACCCACATGAACAGACCTGAAACATCAAGAACAAATAACACTGTGTCTCTATGCTTCAGACCCCACATCCGAGCCAGCGCCCAACAATAGAGGTTCTCATAGCGAAGAACCATGCCTGCACTATACGAATCAGAATGTCACAGACACATGTAACACTCCTGCGCACAATAAAACAGACACCTGGAACAATATATATATATATATATATATATATATATATATATATATATATATATATATATATTTATATACACGAACGATAGGACAAGAGCACCCTTTTTAACTATAATTAATTAAATATTTCATTGAACTAAATACTAGGACAATAAGACAAAATAACAAAGACAAATAGTGGAGTATTTTATTTACAAACAGCCATGAAGAATCAATGCGTGCACTCCCCTGTGACCGGTGGTTGCTACTGGCTTTCTCCTGACACCGAATATACTTGGAATGATGGGATATCCGTGTGTCATTCACACGGTTTTCGATTGGCGCAAATACATTCAGAAGAGGAAGCATTATTTGTGGAAAACTATTTATTCGAGGATGGAGTGAATCCAGGGTGAGTGAACTTTTGTTCTGTTTCCAAAATGTCGTACTTATTCTTCTTTGAGCAGTTTGTGATATATATATATATATATATATATATATATATATATATATATAAATATATGTATATGTATACCTTCGAAAAGCGAGGAGGAGCGAGGGGGGGGGGGGGGGCGGACATCCCCTTCTCAAGTATCGAAACAGTTTGAAAATTAAAGCTCTAATGCTTTTAATGAATTCTTGGGTGGTTTAAAAAGCATTTTGATGCAATATCCCATCGCGGGCTTCGTTAATTAACATGTTCTTTCTATATCCAAAGAGCAATTCTCGGTGAAAGAGGGAGCGCGCTTTTCTTTACATCCACTAAATCCGCCCAGGGTCACTATGGTTTAGGTACACAATTGCTTATAAATGAAATAAGGAATTGCCGAGTCTCATTTCGTGCTTGGCAGAATCAAGTACTGGTTGGCTCTGAGCAGCACTGCAGGCTTGGACTACCGCTGGAATGACAACGTCTCTGTCAGCTGGGAACACTGGGCTCCGGGTGAGCCAGCCCTGCCTCAGGCCTGCGTGGCTGCTGTGGCCAGCAACTCACATAGATGGGTCACTGAAACCTGCTCCACCAAACTAACAATTCTTTGTGAATATGGCGTTCTAGGTAAGATTTATAACTGTTACAGCATACCAGATAAGGTAAATTTACATATTTCAAGATAGTCAGAACATTAACTTCTTTATGACTCTTTTATTTCTAGTATTTTAGTGGAGGTAACCGCCTCCTTTTTCTGAGTTAACATAACTAAGTGAACATATCCTCATTATCTCATTTCGGTTTGGGATTACGTGACACGGCAGGTGCACTCGCTTCCTCTCACTTTATATTCTGGCTTCACCAGGTCCGATAGCCAGCTGCGGGTGCTGGGTGTTTAATCATCCCATCTGCTGGGTAACACCGCTGAGGAACTCGATACGAAGTGTTCATTTGCGAGTAAAATATGGCCGTGGGGCACGGCCTCCCCAATGAGCTTGTAGAGCTCTCACCCCGGATGCTCCTCGGCCTTAATTATTTTGTATTCAGCTTGTGTTGTTGCATGCCCTAGTGTACAAGTCAAATGTTGTGTTAAATTTGTTAACCATGTGGAAAAACCTTTCTATAATATTTGATCACAGCTTCACCACGATAGATTATGGTCGTTTAAAATTATGTTTCTTCCATATTTTTTATGTTGCATGTCTATGTTTGTTAAAGGTGCCCATCCACCTACCTTTTGAAAAAAAGAATTTATGAGATATTAGGCTTCCTCTGTGTATATATTAATGATCTGAGGGTAATTCTGGTTATGGAAAATTCTTATAAGGCCCCCGTGAAGGATTTTAGAACTTGTTTATCAACACCATGTTAGTAAACACAGCAATGTTGACGTATGGAAATGCATGTTACTTATAAGGTGGTAGCTTGCATATATGCGGAGGTTGAAAGGTCACTTGTTGGAAAACGCCCTTTGCAAAGCTCTGGCTAATCTCTTGCTGTCGGATGCCCTTGTTGAACTTGTTTTGATAATTTTGGCGGGCTCCCACATATTATACACACATCGAAATAATATACATGCAACAAAACAAGCAGCCTGTGTGCAGTAATATCCACGTTTTCTTGCCAATTTTAGTAAAAGCTCCAAGGGATTACCTTTAGTTTATAAATATCAAATAGGTTATTGGGCCCAATTAACAAGATCTTAACAAAGTCTTGAACATATACTAATACTACCCCTTGTAGTATGAACAACGAGTGTGCCCTGTCTTAGGTATGCGTGAACGTTAACCTATTCTATCTTTCAGTCAATGGGTCCTGGACAGATTGGACGGAATGGTCCGATTGTTCCAGGCCATGTCGGAAAGGATCAAGGTCACGCACAAGGTCATGTACTAACCCTGCCCCTCAGTATGGCGGACAAGAATGTGAAGGTCATAGTGCTGAAGAACAAGCCTGTCAGGACGTCGAATGTACATGTGGGTAAAGTCAATATAGATAAAAATACATTGATTCAATAATAAAACGCGCAATTCTGAAGGCTAATAAAGAGCTGTCTGTCACCTGAAATGTTAGGTTTATTATAATAATAAGGTTTGCATTGAAATGTAAGATTAATTTTCACATTTTAGTTGAAAGATATAGGTTTTTATTTAGAAAAGTCTAGAATCCTGTTCGAATGGATACACCTGTCCAGTATATAGGATTTTACTTATATGATGTACCTTGTAGTCAATCTTCTCGTAGCCACCGATGTTTGTACTGATTTTTGTTAAAGCTATCGAGAATCGCATCATCCATCTCGAATCGATTGATGTATCCACAGGCGCTTGAATTGCTATTAGTGGAGATTTCGGTTAAATTTGTTACTTTTCTTGGTCATTTTCTTATAACTATTATTTATCTGACATTTTCCTAGCGTTTTTCACACTATATGGTCCATCTCTTCAGTATTTGGCACAGCGGTTTCGGGATAAATTTGAAGGACGTGCGCTATTTGATGAACCGATGTTACGTCAGCTGTGTATAACCTCCATTAGTAAACATATCAACCAATCAGAAAGCGCGTCCTAGGTTGCTATGCCATGGCTGTATGATTTACCGACGGGGGCTTCTTGCCTGCATATTCCAGTTATAAAGTAAATAATAAAAAGATGGACCATATAGTGTGAAAAACTTTATATGAAATCTACAGTAATAGCAATTCAAGCGCGATACATTGCTCCGGTCCTGGTATCTAATAATCATATTTCGTTCCACCAAATTTTATTTAAATAAGATTCTTTACTTCTAGATGTTTTCTTGGACGGCTTCCGTCATGCTCGAGTGAAAGGTAGAGTCCTTCAGGGCTACACGATTTCCAGGCAAGGTGTCAGGTCAGTTGTGGAGTGCATATCGCGGTGCGCCCAACACTGGGAATGCGTCTCAGTGAACCTTGTGACCTCTGGCGGCCAGGAGAAGAACTGTGAGCTGAATTACCAGTACGCAGATGACAGCGGCAGTAACTTGGTTTTACTCCCTGGCGGTGTTTATATCGGTTTGAATTTCACTGGTATCGCCTGAGTACCTGCACTATATGCATAATGAGGAATATCAGACATGTTATCTTGGTTGTTTTTAAATTCCGTAGTTTTCGAGTGACGTCACGTTTAGTAAGTAGGGTTTAAAGGTCACCTACTTGTAAGGAAAACATGTTTCTGATTATTCTAGTTATGTTCCTGTTGATGCAGTTGGACTGTCCCCGACGCTATAGATAATAGGATTGAGCAGTTCATCTCTATAATAGATTATATGGATATATAACAGAGATTTTAGTGTGAACATTACTATAACATGGATATTAACAACATTAAATGTCTCTAAAAAAATACCGGAATTGAAACATGAAAAATATTTCTCAAGACTTTAAAACATCCATTTGTCGTTAAATCTGAATATTTATCAATAAAAAGCCTATCGATGTCTCTCATACTTACGTTATGTCATAACTGAAAGAAATGATAAATGGGATGTCCGATGAGAATATTTATCCCTGAAGGTAACTTCTGTCTGCTCAATTGTTGTAATCATTATTACGGCATTAACTGCTATTTTGTCCTTATCATCATTAATTTTGCAACGTCAGCATAAGCAAAAGGTTTTTGCGATCCCTGAGTTTCCCACCGCAACAACCAGTTGAACGCCCCCTGCTGGCTGAGAAACAGACTATCGGAATCTCCGGAGAGATAACCATCATAATGTGTAAGCTCGAAATACTAGTCAGGTTCAAGGCTGTAATGTAATCACAAACCTGACTCTCGTCATATATCTGTGTTTGTGTGCCTGTTTGTTGTTTTGTGACCTCATTACTGCCATCAATTTCAAACGTAAATTCACACAGGCACAAACATGTTCTTGATTGTTGAAAACCCTTTGTCATATAACAGAATATATGATCGGTCTCAACGCAGTAAAGTTAGCGCGTAATTCCGTTACCTTGGACCTGAACAGATTTACAGAACTCGCATACTGAGATGACTCAATCTGACAATATAATTCTACAAGAAAACGGGGTCGCGTATTGTGTGGCGAGACCCGTAGGACGGCGGACTGCCCTGACCCGAAAGGTAGCGACGTCTGGTGGTCGATAAGAACCAAACAATATACGTATTTGTGGTAATGGGCAAAGGTGAAGGTTAGCCGTATTGAGCGGTGTGATCTCATATGACAGACCTGCGATGTGATCATGCTGCCGGGAATTCAATATGCAATTGGAAGGGACAGATTGGTGTGCATTCTATAAGTTAGGGCATATGACTGCAGACGCTTCTAGCATTACTGGCCAACTGTCATGGCCCGTTTCTGGGGGTTTAGCGGGACAGACAATTTTAGTAGAATATGGATAGATAGATAGATGCGGCGGCTGACCGGCTGCGGTAGTGTAGTGTTTAAACCACGTGGCGGCTGACCGGCTGTGGTAGTATAGTGTTAGAACCATGCGGCGGCTGACCGGCTGTGGTAGTGTTAGAACCACGTTGCGGCTGACCGGCTGTGGTAATGTAGTGTTAGAACCACGCGGCGGCTGACCGGTTGCGGTAGTTTAGTGTTAGTACCATGCGGCGGCTGACCGGTAGCGGTAGTTCAGTGTTAGAACCATGCGGCGGCTGACCGGCTGTGGTAGTGTATTGTAAGAACCACGTTGCGGCAGACCGGCTGTGGTAGTTTAGTGTTAGAACCATGCGGCGGCTGACCGGTTGCGGTAGTTTAGTGTTAGAACCAAGTTGCGGCAGACCGGCTGTGGTAGTGTAGTGTTAGAACCATGCGGCGGCTGACCGGTTGCGGTAGTTAAGTTTTTTTAACCAGGCGGCGGCTGACCGGCTGCGGTAGTTCAGTGTTCAAACCATGTGGCAACTACGCGGCGGCTGATCGGTTACGGTAGTTTAGTGAAAGAACCACGTGGCGGCTGACCGGTTGCGGTAGTTTAGTGTTAGAACCATGCGGCGGCTGACCGGTTGCGGTAGTTTAGTGTTAGAACCATGCAACGGCTGACCGGTTGCGGTAGTTTATTGTAAGAACCATGCGGCGGTTGACCGGTTGCGGTAGTTTAGTGTATGAACCATGCGGCAGCTGACCGGTTGCGATAGTGTAGTGTAAGAACCACGTGGCGGCTGACCGGTTGCGGTAATTTAGTGTTAGTACCATGCGGCGGCTGACCGGTTGCGGTAGTTTAGTGTTAGAACCATGCGGCGGCTGACCGGCTGTGGTAGTGTAGTGTTAGAACCGTGCGGCGGCTGACCGGCTGCGGTAGTTCAGTGTTCAAACCATGTGGCAACTACGCGGCGGCTGATCGGTTACGGTAGTTTAGTGAAAGAACCACGTGGCGGCTGACCGGTCGCGGTAGTTTAGTGTTAGAACCATGCGGCGGCTGACCGGTTGCGGTAGTTTAGTGTTAGAACCATGCAACGGCTGACCGGTTGCGGTAGTTTAGTGTAAGAACCATGCGGCGGCTGACCGGTTGCGGTAGTTTAGTGTATGAACCATGCGGCAGCTGACCGGCTGCGATAGTGTAGGGTAAGAACCACGTGGCGGCTGACCGGTTGCGGTAATTCAGTGTTAGTACCATGCGGCGGCTGACCGGTTGCGGTAGTTTAGTGTTAGAACCATGTGGCGGCTGACCGGCTGTGGTAGTGTAGTGTTAGAACCGTGCGGTGGCTGATCGGTTGCGTTAGTTTGGTTTTTTAACCAGGCGGCGGCTGACCGGTTGCGGTAGTTCAGTGTTCGAACCATGCGGCAACCACGCGGCGGCTGATCGGTTGCGGTAGTTTAGTGAAAGAACCACGTGGCGGCTGACCGGCTGCGGTAGTTCAGTGTTAGAACCATGCGGCGGCTGACCGGCTGCGGTAGTTCAGTGTTAGAACCATGCGGCGGCTGACCGGCTGTGGTAGTGTAGTGTTAGAACCATGCGGCGGATGACCGGTTGCGGTAGTTTAGTGTTAGAACCATGCGGCGGCTGACCGGTTGCGGTAGTTTAGTGTTAGAACCATACGGCGGCTGACCGGTTGCGGTAGTGTAGTGTTAAAACCATGCAGCGGCTGACCGGTTGCGGTAGTGTAGTGTTAGAACCACGTAGCGGCTGACCGGTTGCGGTAATTTAGTGTTAGAACCATGCGGCGGCTGCCGGCTGCGGTAGTTCAGTGTTAGAACCATGCGGCGGCTGACCGGCTGTGGTAGTGTAGTGTTAGAACCATGCGGCGGCTGACCAGTTGCGGTAGTTTAGTGTTAGAACCGTGCGGCGGCTGATCGGTTGCGGTAGTTTAATTTTTTTAACCAGGCGGCGGCTGACCGGTTGATGTAGTTCAGTGTTCGAACCATGCGGCAACCACGCGGCAGCTGATCGGTTGCGGTAGTTTAGTGAAAGAACCACGTGGCGGCTGACCGGCTGCGGTAGTTCAGTGTTAGAACCATGCGGCGGCTGACCGGCTGCGGTAGTTCAGTGTTAGAACCATGCGGCGGCTGACCGACTGTGGTAGTGTGTAGTGTTAGAACCATGCGGTGGCTGACCGGTTGCGGTAGTTTAGTGTTAGAACCATGCGGCGGCTGACCGGTTGCGGTAGTTTGGTTTTTTTTTAACCAGGCGGCGGCTGACCGGCTGATGTAGTTCAGTGTTCGAACCATGCGGCAACTACGCGGCGGCTGATCGGTTGCGGTAGTTTAGAGAAAGAACCACGTGGCGGCTGACCGGCTGCGGTAGTTTAATGTTAGAACCATGCGACGGCTGACCGGCTGCGGTAGTTTAGTGTTAGTACCATGCGGCGGCAGACCGGCTGCGGTATTTTAGTGTTTGAACCACACGGCGGTTGACCGGCTGTGGAAGTTTAGTGTTAGAACCACGCGGCGGCTGATCGGCTGCGGTAGTTTAGTGTTAGAAGCACGCGGCGGCTCATCATGACCGGCTGCGGTATTTTAGTGTTTGAACCTGAGGCGGCTGACCGGCTGTGGTAGTTTAGTGTTAGAACCAAGCGGCGGCTGACCGGCTGCGGTAATTGAGTGTTAGAAACACGCGGCGGCTGATCATGACCGGCTGCGGTAGTTGCAGAGAGAACAGGTAAAAGACAAAGACCATGTGAACGTGACAAGGAACAACTGAAGTTGACTCTCTACTGTAAATGTTTCAGTACTTTTACTGCCAGTGTATTCCACCATTGTGTTCGGGATAACCTTCATTAATACACCGACGATCATTATTTTTCCATAACGGCTTATGTTCATCGCACCTATTCCTAGAATAATAGAATAAACATACGTTCCTTGTTGCTAATTAACAGTAACGACGCTACGACAAAAATTACCATAATGATAGCGAATTCCTGTCTGATCCGATGTCAGCCGAGCGTGAGTGATAATTTGAAGGTAACTGTAAAGATGAGAGGTAATCGAGATTAATAATGATGCCTTGGTACGAAGGGGCCAAAAAAGGTATGCCGGACTTTATGCGCCTCACAAGGACGTAACTTTCTGTTGTTATTTGAATTGTCGTGGTGATCCCAAGGCCTGGTTTTGGACATTTTAACTTTGTTTCGTTTGAGGATGGACTTTATATCGTGAACGCCTCCTACGCAGCCCCTGGGGCCGTACCTGCACTTGTACATGCACTCGCACTATGTGATTTATTGATCGGAGGCACGCCTACTACATTTCAATTTGAGCTAAGTATTCTATCATATGGGTGTCTCACTTGGACAGACCTTTATCTGAACCAAACATTTTGTATTCTTGATTATATTGTATATAATGATTTGTCTATGATAAATATTATCATTCAAAGAGTCTTTCTTCAGTGGAGTTGGTTGCATGTGGAACCCGGTTGAAAGTTTAGTTACACGTCACACTGTTCACAGACTCACTAAAGCACCGAGAACTCCCCCTTTGTCTGGTTTCCTTAAAGTCAAACTGAAAATGTAAAGATTCCTATTATCCTTGTCCAAGACTCCTCTGCAAAAACACCTGCAATTTGGTGAATATACAACAAAAGCTGTGCAAAACGACGCCTGTAATGTAAATGTAAAGAGTGTCAAATTTTCCGATATCCAAATGTTAACAGGAAAGGTTAATTAAGCCACATGAGAACTTACAAACGCGAAAGCACGCCCGCACACACACACCACACACATAGCTGCCAGTGCGTGTCGGTAACGTGATCGGGAAATTTTCTGTAGATTTTCCGGTTTCTAGTACGGTTTCAGTTATGTAGTTCTTATCACTCCCCTATGAGTTTCATCCACAGACTTTTATTCAACAGATGCCCCATCAAGGCTGTTGAACTTGACCCCCCCCCCCCCCCCGCACATGCAGGGAACGGGTTATTACAAAAAAAGATATTTCTACGGTTTTGCAAGTTCACATATATTCCGTTGTGCTGATTTATCACCCTTACTAGGCTTAGCCTAATGGTGAGACTACCAGATGTATACCACGATAAAGATGCAATAGGATGAAAGGCCGTTGCAGTACAATTTCCCGTATGGTTAATGCCAGCATAAATACTGACTTCATTACATCATGTGTCTTTATGTCAAGTTCAGACTCTATGTTCTTTTAATTGCTAGGACACCTTGTGTATAACTAATTAAGACATAGGAGTATAAGGCCTGCTGAAATTTATTAATCGTAAATGCGTAACAATGTTTGATAACACACATCCACACCCAGGATCAGCAGGCAGACACTAGGCGTGGATAGCATCCTGATATAAAAGTACTAGCGGGTGCTACCGCCATTACATATACTTTCAAACCGAGATGAAACTCTGCAAAAGTTAAATTTAAGAGGTCATGATAAACATGGAGGCGGTTACCTCCAACAAAAAATTATCTGTAACACATCAGTGATTGACTAAAACCATGTCAGGCTCAGTCTTTATTTCAGAATATTGACCAAAAAAAGCATTGTAGAAAACCATGAATAATTTTCTGTATTTAATCGATGCTATTTCAAAAAGATGTTTTTATTGATATGTACGATTTGTATGTTTTATATGATTATATATATACATATATACATATATATATATAAATTAATACATGTTACATTTTGTATATATATATAATATATATATATTATCTATAAATATTATACATATATATTATCTAAATCAATACAGTTCCACAGTAAAACAACAGTACAACAGTTAATCAATACAAGTAATTAAATAAAGTGTACAGTTCCTAGATACCACAATTGTCACAGCGACAAAAGTCCTTTAAAGCATATAATCCAGATGAACAGTTCACATAAATCTTCTCAGAGATTCAATCACAAAATCAATTTGTTGTAATCCAAAAGTGAAGTTCTTGTTATAATCCAGAAAGCAAATTGAAGACTATATAAGATACGTCACAAATTTAGAAGAAAATCTATAACTGCCGCACATATCGCAAAAGGTCCACAACTGACTTACACTCTTCTGTGTCCGCTGGAATATATATCTCCTCTCTCTCGGCTCTAAATCACAGCCCATTATTTATAACTTTTCACCTCAAGCCGAGAACTTTCCATTTCCTGATAAATCTAAGGAACCTAACATAATACACAGTACACACGCGCCCAGAGAACAAACTAGAACAAGGAACGCTGTATTTCTACATGTCATGGCTCACAGGGCACAGGTTAAAACGAGCGCTGTGTAGAGTTCACGCGTAGCCAGCCCGGCTCGTCAAGGCGAGAAAGCCCAAGACTAGCATGACTGCTGTGTTTACATGTCAGACCCCACACGTGGGCCGGGCTATGCCGCCATAGCAACAGACAATGCTAGCGCATATATATATATATATTGTTACGGAACCTTATAAAACCAGATCACATAATCGTGATCAGCACAAATTTTCTTACGGAGATAAAAAAAAGTCAGATTCTGTAACACTAGGCAGCGTGAAATGTCTAGGGGAATGAATAAGGAAGCCAGTTGTTTTTTGTTAACAAATAATTATAATTTATTCTAAGAATAATCAGTCTTGGTGTCAGAGTTCAGTTTTCGATTATCTGTGCACATACGGTAACTTCCACCAGGTTTGGGCACAAGAATACATGGTGAACTCAAGTAACTGGTACTTGGTTCTATAAAATAATTTTCCAGCAAATATTGAGCCTCATCTTTTTGATACTTTTGCTTTCCTGGATTTAGTCTATAAGGTACTGCTTGACTGCTCCTGCCTCGCCAACATTACGTCATGGCAAAACATGTAAGTTCGCGTTGGAATGTCACCAAACAAATATTCGTAATTCCGCAGCAGGTTCTTGAGGTCTTGTTGTTCGCGTTGGAATGTCACCAAACAAATATTCATAATTCCGCAGCAGGTTCTTGAGGTCTTGTTGTTGTTGTGCGGTAAGGTGTGACAGTTTGGTTTCCAGGGTTGTTAAGCACGTCTGAGTTTTTTAATGGTACTGTTCCACACTGAATGTCTACATCACACTTACAATCAGTATCTACTTAAATGGGTCAGGGTCAGTTTTTACAGCAGTAATATTATGTACAACATCTGATATGCTATTTTTGTCATAATATGGTTTCAGCATGTTAACATGGCTAAGTTGTTTTATTCTAACGCCTATCTAGTGTTAACAGAATGTAATTTAAATAACTGACTTTCTACATACCAGGGTCCACACGTGACTCACGACCAGGCGATAAAGCACAAGGCTAGCATGACAACGATAGTTCAACCAGTACGGATTAAACTGCGAATGTAACAAACGGCCCGGCGAGGGTGTCACAACACGAGGTACGCCCGTGTCACACAATTAAAAGAGCACCTGTAAAAATATATCAACAGTAAATCTTTTTGAGACATATACAACACAAATAAATTTAAAAAAGGAACAAGACATAAACATATCGTGGTGAAAATTACATTGATAAAATATCCATAATTGGTGACCATTTTTCCGAATAAAGTTTACTTTTGCCATTTCTAGAGTCCAAGAGATATTCGATGTTGTATACATATTCTAGCTTAAACTTAATCATTTCAAACAAATTCGCGTTTTCATTTTCCTTTTTGGTGGTTAGTACGTATCTGAAAATGAGAAAGAATGTATTATTAAGTCTACTGTTGCTACTGTTCGGCAACTAACCATGTAAAATATTTAATTTTGAAATCTCTGGTTAAATATAACCTGTACTTCCAATCCACTATTTCGACCTTAGATAACCGTTTGTATTGCAATAATTAATCAGAGGACCAATCGACTCAAATTTAATAGTAGTTATACCTTGAACTGTCCTATTTTTATTTTACAGGTAATATTTGTTGATAATCTTAAATTGGAATTCACGTAGATAAGTGTCAACAATACATTGATTGACATGTTCATAAACATATTGTGAATTGCTATATCCAATATGACAAAGTCTGTTAATATTTGTTGGTACCTGATTAACTGTACTGATACAAACCTTGTACATCGAACTACTGTTCAGTATTGACAAACCTCAAACTAGACGACCATAGGTCGAGCGCTTGCCGGAAGTTGAACTATAACACAAAGACAGGTAGACAGGGGAACAAATGAAAACAGTAATTTGAATCAGCAATGTCCCGTGAGAGCATAAAGACTAACACCTATATGTATTTACGCTAATATTGAAAAGTCGTGGACGAATGGACAAACAGACAGTACATATTTCCTGAGTTTTTTTTCAACTGAATGGCTTTCAGAAGCATTGGTAAAACAATGTGGACTCCAGAATGACATATGGAAGACAAAAGACCAAGCTGGCAGTGTTTGACAAGAACAGACATACTGACAGATTGACACAACCTGGATGACAGATGACCAGACCTTATAATGGGGAATGCACAGATCAATTAAATGAGCTATTGTTTGTGTGGATAGGACAATTTTTGACGAAGTTGTGAGCAAATTAAAATGTTTGTTTTCCGGTGACCTTGAACTTTGGCCTGTCGCAATTCAAAACATGAGACTTGGAGGGGCATTTGTCTATCAATTGTATAGTTTATAGAGCGATTGCTTGAAAATTGTTCACTATAGAGTGAAAAAAGTGAAATCTCGTGATATCTCGTTTGACGAGAAACGGTACGAGATTTCACGAAATTCTGTAAAAAGTCGTGTTAAACATACCCACTGCTGTCTGACATCTCTAGCTTTAAAAGTGACAAAGAGACCCCATATTTAAAAATGTCATGAATTTTTCTAAAAAAAAAATGCGTTACCATGGCAACATCAAATTGTAACAGAAAACATCAGAAGACCGGCCATGGAATGGCGAGACCATAAGCTATAGTTCATAAAGCTATGATAAATTCGACCAAGAAATGAAGAGAAAATGATTTTGTATTTTTATGACCTTGACCTTTTACCTCTTGACATTAAAAGATATCAGGCGTCTAGAGCTTAAGGAGTTCTATGCACAGTTTAATATTCAGAGGGATTGGCTAAACACTTCTGTCTTGTGAAATGTCATATGTCAAACGAAAGTACAAGCAAGCAGGCGAATTCGACGACAACTGACAGACAGACGGACATACTGACATACTGATACATCTGAGATGACAGATGACCGGATCACCTAATGGAGAAAGCAACGACGAAAAAAATGAGCTATAGTTTCTGTAGATAGGCCTGTTTTTAACGAATTTATGAAGAAAAAAAAAATTTAGTGGACTGATTTTATGACCTTTACTTTGATCTCTGACCTATTGACATTAAAAGACATTGGGCGTCTAGAAGTTCAGGAGTTCCATCCACAGTATAAGATTCAAAGGGATTGCTAAAAATTCCTGGCTTCTTGAATGCCGTAAGTCAGACAAAAGAACAAGTAGGCAGGCGAATTTGACGACAACTGACAAACAGACGGACATACTGACACACTGACACCTCTCAGATGACAGATTACCGGATCATCTAATGGAGAAAGCAACGACGAAAAAATGAGCTCAAGTTTCTGTAGATAGGCCTGTTTTTGACGAATTTATGAAGAAAAATAACGATTTAGCGGACTGATTTTATGACCTTTACATTGATCTCTGACCTATTGACATTAAAAGACATTGGGCGTCTACAGCTTCAGGAGTTCCATCCACAGTATAAGATTCAACCGGATTGCTAAAAAGTCCTGGCTTGTTGAATGCCATAAGTCAGACAAAAGAACAAGCAGGCAGGCGAATTTGACGACAACTGACAAACAGACGAACATACTGACACACTGACACATCTGAGATGACAGATGACTGGACCATCTAAAAACAGAGACAAAAAATGACCAACAGTTTATGTAGATAGGCCTGTTTTTTACGAAGAAATGAAGAAATCAGTTTTTGACGTTTTTCGATGACCTTGAACTTTTACCTATTTACTCTAGAAGACTTCAGACTTTTAGAACTTTAGGGGTTCAATCAACAATATAACGTTCAGGAGGATTTCTAAAAACAGTCTGGCCTGTGGAATGTCATATGTCGTGAATTTTACGGCAACTGACAAACAGACGGACATACTGACATACTGACACTTCTGAGATGACAAATGACAAATCCATCTCATGACGAAAGCAAAGAGGAACAAAATGTTTATGTAGATGGGCCTCTTTTTGACAAAGTTATGATGAAAATAATATTTCGACGTTTTTTCGACGACGTTATTCCTGACCTTTGACCTATATTGACTAAAAACAATAGGGTTCAAGCACTTTTGGTTTTCCAGCAAGTTTCAGATCGATTGCTGCAAAACTATGGTCAGTGGAACATTAATCCCAGACTTATCCCAAAGTATAAATTTTCTGTCTGCTTTACATTTGAAGCGTTTGATAGTTATTACCAAAATAAATTAGTGTTCAATGACAAGTTCCACCGTGGGAGCTTTATGCAGTTTTTACAGTCCTAGAAATATTTTTACCCTGTGCTCACATTGGGTTATTAACTCGCTCCCAGATGGCGATGTGAGATTTGTAGAACCCTAGACTTTAAAGGTTCAATCTGAAATATATCTGATTGTTCAAAGATACGGATGTTAGGCAATTTGGTAAAAAAATTATAAATGAATTATACATAAAATGAAGCCCTTTATTATAACTGTAACACCACTAATAACATAGCAGAAATATTAACAGATAATACAACATTCTAAAACACCAGATGTGACACAGAAACAAGATTCAAACATCTGTGCTAATTATTCATATGTATGAATCAAAGCCGAGGAAAATGTGCGTCACGGTTCACCTACCTTATGATTGCATCGCAGGCGAGTTCTGTCAGCCAGAGTAAGGGCGGTCCGCCTCCCCCAGGTCAAATGAACTGCCTTATTTCATAGTCGTCTAGAATCATATAAACAAAGCCAAATTATGGTGGTCCACGTTAACTCCAAACTTTAATAGATTGTTCCGTTGAAGTTGCCCACACACGTACACACCTTTTTATCATATGAGTCCATAACCTTTTGAGCAAACGATACAACTAATGACGATAATAAAGGCGCTCCGGCGAATTCGTATATAAAGAATAAAACACAAAATACACCTGATTGTTTAATCGCAATACACTTTTCTTAACTTCAAAGGTCCTTCACTCGCAATAGACCTAATCTTTGCAAGGGACCCCACGCACCCCCACATGCAAATACTTCCACACACACACACCATCGCCGACACAAACACCATCGCACGCACACACACAGGTGACGTGATCGGGAAGTACTCTGTAGATCCTCAAGTTTCTAGTGCGTTTTCAGTTATGTATCCTCCTGTCACTTTTATTCAAAGGCCTTTATTTGATAGATGTCCCGTAATCAGACCTCGCCGGCGTTGTGCCCCACCAGGGCCGCCGCTGAAAATGCCCCCAAGGCCGGGTCGTTTTTATTGTCAATGAAGGAAGCACCACATGACCCCTCAGAAATAAGGAATCTGTCGACCCGTCAGAGTGCAATGCCATGTAATGTGGAGAACCGCACAATAATATTCGCCGTAGTTGCAAATGTTCTCGTTATTTTTTACACCGCCTCATGCAAGGCCTACAGATATGCCGTCACTTAATAAGAAAATCCGCTCGTTATAGATATTTTTGTATACTTTCTGAAAACGCCTATCATGTGCGATAAAGGTTTCGGTAACTCAGCATGCATGCATGGTAAACCCTCAGGCCGCTTGTTGAATTTCTGTCCACATGTATACAACATGCTTCTCTCCTGTTGAAGCTGGGTGATGGCCAGCTTTTCCGTAGAACATGCATGAAACGGAAGATATTCTACACTGTTTTGCAAGTCCACATGTATTCCATTGTGTTTATTTATCACCCCTAGCCTATAGTTTAGATTACACGATGTTTACAACGATATAGTTGCAATAAGATGGATGGCCGTTGCAGTGCGATGCCCCGTATGACTATCATAAACAATGACTATTTAGTATGATTACATCATGCATGATTATTTTTAATTTAGCTTTTCTCTTATTCTGTCAGATAAAAAACATTGGCACAACTAATCAAGACACAGAAGTGACAGACCTGCTTAAATTTTAATAGCAGAAATGTGTAGTAATGTTTGAAAACACACACAGGAGGAGCAGATGTGTTACACACCGGTCGAAAATGACACCAGGACAAACTACACTATTACGGAAGGCGGTTGTTACAGCCTTTTCACTTAGTTCTAAACCGAAATGGAACTCTGCAGATGTTATATTAAATTTATCTTGAAAAAGTTGGAGGCGGTTAACGCCATCAAAAAGTATCTGTAAACCATCAGTGATTAAATAGAATCATGCATGGTCCAGTCTTCATTTAAGAATATTGACCATTAAAACCATTACAGAAAATAATAATCAGTATTTAATTCTTTTATTTAAATTAGATATTAAGTATGATATATATCTTTATAATATATATATATATATATATATATTATGATGATTATTTATATGGCATGTCTTGTAAGGTATGACCAGTTTTACTACAGACATTTTTTATTAAGTTCAGTACGACCATGCAGAGACGAGAACCGGCTAGCACCCGGATGTCAGTTTTATAACTCTATTCCGTATATACACGTGTTATTGCTCCGGTCGAGATATTTAATGTTATTTAAATGATATATGATTAGAAAAGCCGCCTGTCATGTGTAGATTATATCAAGCCATACTAAACATGTACGTCACGACCATATTCGCATTATAGTGGTTTACCTACGTGCTGAGTATATACACTCATGAAATATGTACCAGGTCTGAATGTGCCAGTAAATCAAATAGGCATACTACAGTGCTCAGGGCTTTTCTTTTGTAAAAGGGATTGGGGTGGGCATGTAAATTAGTGTCTGTTGGTTCAATGCAAACTACTATTAACAAAGACATCCCGTAGGCGTCTGTTTTTATTGATATTTAATAGCGGAGCCGCTCACAACTTACAACTGATAAAATATTCACTGCAAAATGTATATGTTAAAACGAATTTCAGTTAACTATTTCAGGTGACAAGAATTAATGTAATCTGGATAATGCTGGTTACAAAATCCTGGTATATATATATATATATATATATATATATATATATATATATATATATAAAATACAATATATTTTAACTTATTAGAGTTTATTATAATTAATCATTTATGATAATTTTTAATAATTTGTTATAGAATTAAAATTTATTACTATTAATTTTAATTTATATAACAGAACCGGAACTAGATATGTCGTGGCTACTTATAGGAAGTAATGTGCTAATTATATTAGACCTATATACCCTCCGTGAAAAGTCACACCGGGAAATGCCAGACCGAGTTCGTCTGTTAAGGCGCGGGGTAATATCGACTTACTGTTTGCAGGAAGGATTTTCTTTTCGAGTTCGTACAGACATCATTGTCATTGGGAAAGGGCTTACAAAGTGGAAAAGTATACACACAAGAATCCTGGCGGTCGTAATTTTCCATTCCGAATGTAAATCAAACTTATCTAAAGAGTAGACACTGCATCAACTCACAAGTTTATATCATTGTCATTTCGACAGGCTCTGCATATTAGCATAACATCGAAATGTGTGACCTTCAAAGTACATTACAACCATATTAAAGGTCAACGATATACAGACGCCCGCGCTCGCTGTATATTTAACACATTTGTCGTGATGTTGGCTAGTCAATGGACGGATACAGTTGTGTACTTGTCAGAGGAAGCAAACGATTTCCCCGCATACATGTTTAGGCTTAACGAATGGTCATATTAATAACGGTTTCTGATTAAATGTTTAAACCTACTTTTCATTCGGGTTGTTTTCGCCGAAAAATTAAAAATCCAAGAAAGATATTTTAAAGTAGAAGCTTGCCAAATGCTGGGCTTATATTTGTATAACTGTCTCCCCCCCCCCCCCCTCTCTCGGACGGTCACATACATATACGTTTATATAAAATGTGTATATATACTATACATGTATACACATTCTAGATGTGTTCATATACACATACCTTGTATATACATATATTTTCATATATTTACATATATTTACATATATATATACACACATATACACCCTTACACACACATACACATATATATACACACATATATATATACATATATATATATATACATATATATACATATATATATATTTATATCTATACATATATACATATATATATATTTATATCTATACATATATACATATTTATATATACATATATATATATATATATTGTAAATACATTATCAATAATGGTAAAAAGCTGGTGCCGATTCACACATTATTTCATCAGGACACCACATCGCATTACAATAAGTAAAACTAAACGTCAATCTGATCGATTTGCAAGTTTCCTGGTTAAACAAATCAAATAACAAGGAAAGCAACGGTGAGAAAATGTAACTTTTTTATCAGCAGTTTAAACATAAACAATTTAAAACTAGAAAAGAATTGGGCCTTAAAAGTAATCAATTAGCCCTCTGCAAAGCCCTCTTCCTCAAAAATAGCAGCCTTGTGCGATACTGGATTTTGACTGGTATGAACTTTCGATACCGCGCATCCTCTCAAAGGCGTCTTTGGTAAACTTTCCTGGCAATCAATTGAAAGGTTCTTAAAATAATAAGCGCGAGATGAATTACGAAGGAGCGACCATATTGTATTCCTAACAGTTTTAATTCAATTGCCCATATCCTCTCATGGGTGTCAATCACCGTAAATGTTCAATGCAATCAGTGGAACGGTTCTTAAGATAACCATGAAAGAAATTCCAAAATTTTGACGGGTCTGAAATTCAATAGTGCACATTCTTCATTGATGTAAAATGTTCTCGACAATATCTTGAATTTTTCTTAAGATGACGCTAAAAAGACTGACAGACGGACTGACTGAAACCCCGGTTACTATTGGGCGCCTGTCACTAAGAGAAAATGCAAGAGTTCTCCGCCATACTCCAGGTGGTTTGGGTGCAGGGCAGGCAAATCTGATCGACTGGTTATACGTCTTTAAGCTGCGCTTTGCTACCCAACAGATCACGTAAATACAATACACGTTTCTGTTTCATGTAACAACTCATTAGAGCATGCTTTCTCGAGGTGAATTATGAAAATGAAAATTATGAATGAAAAAAAAAATGGAAATCAGAACGGAATCAGAAACACTATACTGAGGCCGAACTAAGTACAGAGTGGAGAATATCTACTGCAGTAATATTTATAAAGCTCATAAAAAAGTCGCACATCCTCCAGTACATCCGTTAAGTCGGCATCTCTGTACAGTGGACAGTTTTGCCCAGTCTCAATTGTGCCCACAGAGCGATTATATATATATATATGTGTGTGTGTGTGTGTATGTATGTATTTGTATGTGTGTACAGGTGAACTCAGAAATTCGGATTTTATGCCTCGCATTCCCAAAAACAATCCTTAATATATTGGGTTTGTTGGAGTAACTCTTCTTCCTCTACACAAATAATTAAGGATGTCTTTTGACTGCTTCCATTGACCGCGAATGTAATGTGTATGCTACTCATATTGTGGAGCATGTAATGTATATGTTTGCTCAGATTATCTTATAATTATTTACTTAACATGCTGCTCGTAATATCGAGTCCGCAATATGTCAGGTGCATGGATGTTTCAGTTTATACCATATATACTGTTCGTAATAGCGAGTCTGTTCCCTTTGTATTGCATGTATGATCCATACTATATTTAACAGGTTGTTCGTAATATCGAGTGTGCAGTTAATATGACACTCCGATGGTAGTCGGTGATATATCGTAAGGATATTCAAGACAGTATCATGGGTAAATGGTTTACATTTTGTTAATACGTCTTAACAGAGTATTTCTTAGGCCTCATCTCAACACTAAATATTATCAGTGTATCCTCACACCTCCGGCCAGTCTAAGGGGTCTAGTCGTCCGGATTTGTAGTCATATTGACGTGACGATACCGCCCATGCTTCTTGCATATTTTCCCCACTTGATGTAAGCGAGGCGAAAACGCGAGCTTTACGAGATAAGACTTGTAATAGGTTTTTAGGTGGAAAGACGAAAAAATTGTTTATATATAAAAATTGCAGGTTTTCTATTTGTTTTGGCATGAAGCCCGATATTAGAACGTCTTCACTCATGTACGAAGGCGAAAACATGGCTTCCTTATACAGCACGCGCACAGCGTCACGTGACATGACATAAGCAATTCCAAGACAATACGGGGGCCACACAGGACTGCCTATGTTGCTGTCACATCGGCCCAGCAGCTGATTCCGCTGTTCGCATTTTGGAATGATGTGACCTCCGATGACCTTGCAGGCGAAGAACGGATACGGAAGTGGGGGAATATCATATTTCAGATATTCCAAAAACGGATATAAATTGAGAAAAACATCTATGTCGATTTTCAGGTAATATTTAGCGTTTGGGCAGTGCTTACTAGCCCAATCTAACATCATCACCGATTTGTAAGATAAGTTTCGGTAAGTATCCATGAACTCTTGTTGCACGAGGTCGCCATATTCTTCTTGCTCAGCTAACAGTTTTGCTTGGGTTTGTTTGCTCCACGGTATCCCAACAAAGAATGCCCGCCGAAACACTGTGCCGTTGAACAAACTGTGGTTCCCGTGCATCTTTCTGATGATTCGGCGCCTTTCGAAGTCGTCCGTGGCGCTACAGAACATCATCATAAGAAGCCATTCCTTCTGGCCACTGCAGATGTGTTTATTTTCAATGGTATACGTGAGCCCGCAATGCGGGGGCTTTCCGCCGTATGGGACCTTGCGGGCCAGCTCTGGGATCGGGAGACACTTTGGCTTGACCTTTAAGGGATCAAGGTCATCAACCTTCAGTGGTTTCTGCAACGAAAAAGCCCGAGTTAATAAATGTCTTTCATGAGCACTGCGTGGCGTTAATTGGCAAGCCGTGTATTCCCCTTAAGTAATAATTCCCTTTCTCTTGTTAACACAGTGTATATTATTTTTTTAGGAAAAGAGGAAGAGAACTAAAAAGTATGCACACAAAAAATAAATATAATATTGCATTACTTCTCGTACGTGAAACCGACGGCATACCATAACGTTGAACTCAGCCGTTCCACGACAGAAAGCCGACGGATGATGTAAATATGACGTAATTTTTTGACGTAGGTACGTGGAACCTTTGCGACATGTCTGCGCTATAAGAGAGTACATTAAAGTTAATACGCAAACACGGTAAACGTCTGCTACAGGTATGTAAACAATCTGAGGCGAGTGTTTGTTGACAGGATACTTTTCTTAAACCTGGCTGCCACTGGTGAAAACCGTTTTGTATATTAAACTGCAAAATTACATGTATGAGTTATTGTTTAAATACACCATGTTAATATCTTTAAAAACAGCAGACTTTAAAATGACAGTTATTCTCACCTCCTTAGATGAAGATTCTATCACCTTGATTTCTTTGTTGTCTGGCCATATGTACGACTGTCCACTACGGTTGAAGACAAAGAACGCACAAAGACCCAACACACCGAACGTCAGCAAAAACCGGATTAACCGCACTTCCTTCATATCTGTTAAATATAAACTATATATTTATAAACATATTAAGTATACAGTTTATTAGTGACGTGGAACTAGAGGGCGGAATAGGGCTGGAGTCTGGACTCGTCCCATTTTTAAGTAACGTACTCGGAGGTAAAGACTCGAGAAATCTCGATTTCACGTAGAAAAGAAATCGATATAACGATGATACTCATGGGGGAACTACTAACAGAATATAACAACAAATAAAGACTATAAATATTAATATTAGCTATCTGCATCAGGGGCAAAACATAATTAAACATTTAAGTAAAAGGCATTTATAAACTCACAAATTTTGCAAGACTATCTCAAATATCCTTTTTAAATTTCTTTTAATAAGAATGTTTGGACTTGGACTCAGATTTGGACTTGTTCAAAATCACTCTGACTCGAAGAAGGGAAACCTTAAGGACTCTAATTTGGACTTTGACTAGAGTGGCTTGGTCTGGGACCTGCACTCGACTCGTACGGTGTGGACTCAACTACATCACTGCAAGGTAGATTTAAGGTAATTTGTAGAAACTGCACAAACTTGTAATCAAGCGTTCCCCGTCTGCACATGAGACCGAACTATAAACCCGCTGAAGGCCAAGGACCAGAGTCATCAGAGAAAGAGGAATTTTCATTTTAGATTGAACCAGTTGATCTGGAGTTTGAAAATGGCTTGTTTATATAATACTTATATTTTTAACGTACGAATAACAATGGCCCATTGGCCATGATGCTCAGCTAATTTCAAAGAACCTTGAACGATGGGTACAATGACTCCTAGAGTGCTAAATATCACGCATTTTGCAAATAGACCTTAGATATAGAATACAGTTACTTTATTTTACATTCCTGAGCAGCTGCCACCAATTGTACCCATCTGATTAATAGAGAGTAACAATCATGTCCTTCCTGACAGCTTGCAGAAAATAGGTCACAATGACATTATTTCAGGTTTCCAAGGAGATTTTATATGGACCTCCCTGAAAATCATGTATTAAGATACTAGGCCAAATGGATACAATTTGTTCCCCATCTGACTCACCAAGTGCTTAAAAATCACGTTTTCTCCCCTAATTCGCAAAATGTAGGTCATCAATAGGTTATCAATTTCAGGTTTCCAGGAAGATTTTTCATGGACCTCCCTGGATGTACAGTTAGAAGTTTCTAGGTCTAACGGTTACTATTTGTGCTCTGCTAACTGCCAGACCGACGACTGACAAAAGGTGTTCGCTATAGCTCAGATTACTTACAGTCAGCGGAGCTAAAAATGACAATTTATATAACATGATTGCAGAAATATAACAAACATTTTTGTTTGCAAACGCATAACGAGCCTATTATATAGTGTCTAGCTTTGATATCACTTATCGGTGAAATTCACATATTTACTCATAGGTTGAAGTGGATTTCCGATTTGTGACGGGATGAAAACCTTTGAAGTTCGAGAATCGATCGACAAATACAGATTTACGATTGTACATATTTCATTGATTACTGTACGTATAGGTGTCATCTGCACCTTCAATACTGAAAGCATAAGTGGTCAAGGTACTGTGTAACCTTGAAATTATGACAACCAACGGAATCATAAAAGGGTGGTCGTTATTTTGAGGTGGTCGCTATACCTAGGTGTTCGTTAGGGGAGGTTTTACTGTGTATTCGGACGTGCAGTTGACCACAGTTAGGCACTTGTTATTTTGGATTTGTGCAGTTGCAGTTCTAAGTTTAGGAGTGTTGTTCCAAACACAGGCTGAGATTCCACGAATAAATACATGTAATGAATTTTATCATTTACACACATCAAGGATATCCCCGTTTTTTGCCTTTTCCCAGAATTTATCAACATTTATTAAAATCATTTGGAGCTACCGTGAAGCCTGTCTGAAAACCGCCTGTCTACTACGACCACCTGCCCAGAAAGACCATCTATCAATAAACCATAAACATTCATATTGGTTACAACGGAACTGTATAATAAAAGCACCTCTGCATTAAGACTATACTTTTCCCAAGTAAAAAGGATAGTCTTAAGGTTCGACTGAATGTACTAAGCGGAAAATAAAACGGAACTCTCGCACATGACAGTACTGTGAATGTCAATTAATGTTTGTGGAAATATTTTCATTTAGGATTTCTCGGTATATCTATAATGCATTTATTGTCAATATTATCACCAATTTGTTGATGAATTATGAAGATATATTGTGCAATGTGGTAATTAGGTTAGAGAACAATTAGGGACCAGAAGTCGATACAGGTATTGGCGGAGGCATGCGCTCTGTGAGTGCTATTTATTAGATGAACAAGTGTCCAAACAACCTGATGTATGTAATTCCACATATGCGTTTATATAAATGACACCGAGGATCTTAATAAGAATGAGATAACTATAGGTGTTAGCATAAAGTCTCGATCTGAAATTTAGAATCTGGACACGGAACAACCTTAAACACTAACTGTGCATGGAGTAATAACGGACGATGTATATCCATAGGTTGCTATTAGCAGAGTGAACAGTATAACAAGCGAACGTGTCACAAATGTATCAACTGTCAATGATTTTCCGATACAAATATTCATATATTCCAGAAGAAAATAATCAGACGTGATTAATAAACTATATCGCAAAATAATAAATGCATGGAAACATGCAATATTAACTTCACGGGTTCCACACTAGCTGATTAGTATTCGATGCATTATATTTTGAAGTGAACACACATACCTTTTATAAAACAGAAACAATATTTGGCACAAGTTCCCTTATACGTGATTACATTGATGTAAACGCCGAGGAGAAATACACGTGTGTATTTAGTGACGGCACGGTGACCATTGGCGCAAGGACCCTCACCCCCCCCCCCCCCCCCCCCTTCACTGAACAGGATTCTGTAGAACCGCTATATAGTTACGAAAGCCATTCAATATATAACAACAGCGTGCCTTTTCCCAAAAACACCTTAGAGTAGATTGTTTATATAGCTCTGCAGGCGGGCTGTCCCAGAGAAAGACCTAATAAAAGCAATGTGTCTGACCGAACGAGTGGCGATGTTTATTCAGAGATAACATTAATATTGGTCATGAACAGAAATAGTCTATTAGTATAGATTGGCACAAGTACCATTAGTAATTGTGAATATCTATGTATTCACTCATTAGAATTTCACTTTATGCTGGGAAACTGCATTTATCATTTATCAAGTATAGTGCTTTATATGACGTAGAGGCTAGAAAAGTAACATGGCAAAACGTGTTCATGATGCATTTAAATTATCATATACTAATGTTTCTCATTATATATATATATATATATATATCTATATATATATTTATATAGATATATATATATATATATATGTATATATATATTTATATATATATATATATATAATTTTATCGGAGCAATAGTCTGTTGTTTTAATAATAGTGCACGGAAAGCTTAGATAGTCAGATGGCTTAAGAACATGAAAGGAATAAATCTGTGCCGAAATTTCTGGAGAAACCAATGATGTAACTGTGGTATCCATTGGAAGGGGAGCGCAAAGGCCCCCCCCCCCCCCCACACCTGTTTTATTCTGATGACACTTATGCCAGTAAACTACTTGCAAGTGTATTATGTTTGTTAACTCATTTATTTTATGCCAATGTGGCAATGGAGTCGCACTGTCATTTCTACCAAGGCAAATAACTGTCACTTCTTTTCATTCGTGTTCACCATATATATGAAGTCAATCATAAATTAAGATAACCACAAGATTTCTGGCAATTTCAGATTGAAAAAGAAAATCAATCTTTAGAATATGTGGTTGATTGGTTCCTATTTTTATTTATTCTTTAGTGCTTGTATACTAGTCTCTCATCAATATTTTACTTTGGAGTTCTCTGATAAGGAAAAATCAGCACGAGACCATTTCATCTCTCTTTGTCTATGTGAAACAAACTTTAACACGACACGGTGCCTTTTTTCTGGATCCTTAAAAGTACATCGAATATATATATATATATATATATATATATATATATATATATATATATATAATATATATATATATATATATATATATATATATATATATATATATATACATCCATACATCTATTTATAGCATACCCAATTTGGTACTTCGACGTGTGCATCCTCTGAGTAACCTATTATACAGGCTACTTTGAAGATGAAATATTGTTCATGTTTAAAAAGACCACTTGATTTATTCTTAGTTTAAACGTAATAGATGCCCGTTTTCTCAGGGGCCATGGTGTTAACCCCCAAACCCCCCAGCCCCCCGCCCGGGCTTTTTTTTGTTATTTTGAAAAAAACCCTGTAAATTGTTCTCTTTATTTAGAATATCAAGAGTTGACAGAATTAATTATGATTTAATTTTTATTTGCTTTTTTCGCACGGCTTCACCCTTCGTTTATAATTTGTTGTGATCATACCAATGTTTCGGCCCAAGGGCAGTGCCCGATTTGCTCTTTTGATAAATGGACCAGGAATTTCCATGCATGCAGTTCACCTCGGAATCCATTTTTTTTAAATACCTAACTTGTTTTACTCTTTGGTAACAATAAGTGTGAATGCAACAGTTTTTATAAAGCATACCTGTATTTTTAGTACCGTTCTTGCTTCCTGTCCAACTGAGTTCGAGACCATGTTATTCATATCCCTCTGTTAAGAGACACAGGTGCCGGTCATTTAAACGGGACAGCCTCGCTCTCGCCAAGACTGCGGCGCTTCTAAATACTCAGTCGCAAAGCCCCCGACTGCTCTCATGTATAGGTCTTTGAACCGGTGAGGGACTGCTGGCCTTATCCATTTTCTATAGAAACCGCGCGTTTACTAATAATATGGGGGAAACCCATTCAACAAGCAATACGCTAGGCACACATATAAGCAGCGTCCAAAGCAACCATTCATACCTGCCCGGTGTTGTGTTCATCGAGTCCTCGGTCAAGCGTGGGACGTCGCGTCACATATTTCTTTTCATAAGAAAGGCACCACTCCGTGACCAAATTTTACAGGCGAGATTGGCACCCAATGGAGTGCATACCTCCGTTCAGGTAAAACAATCCTCCTGGCCCCACCCATTTGAAAAACCGGATTCGCACTTAACTTTAACAGGGTCTTCCCTTGCCCATTCACTACCCTATCACAAAATTTCGGTGACACTCAGATCAGTAAGCTTTGTATGATATGAGGGACTCGTGTACCAAAAATAAAGTAAAAAAAAAAACAAAAAAAAAAAACAAGCACAGATTAAAATCATAACTTCCTTGTTGTTTGAAAAGCTGGACTATTTGAAACAAGTTATTCACCTGCCTTTTCTATATGATTGATCAAATAAAAAAAAATTGTCCATAACGACCATGTGACGGACGTTTGAGCTTGTTTGTCAAAACACGACAATTTTGACAAAAAGAAATAAAAACACGGATACAAGGATGGTTGGTTTCATATGTGGGGACGTTTATAAGGTGACTAGTTGTAAAACGCCCTTTGCGCAACTCTGGTTCGTCTAACTTGCCGCCAGATGGCCTTGTTGATAATGTGGCACCCCACATGTTATAAACACGTTGATATAAACAAAACGAATTGTGTGCTATGGGATCGGCGTTGCTTGGCTTATTGTCATGAAAGGTTCAAGTGATTATCTTCATAGTTATTAAATGACTAGTGTAGCATCAATACATCAAACAAACAAACAAACACATAAGGAAACATATCCTCCTTTTCGTATAAAATTCTGGCTTAGTGAAAAATTCTCGTCTATTTCCTTTGTATGGAATTTAATATTGTATACATGGCCTGTTTGCAAAGTCATTTTGTTACAATATAATTATTGTTCTGAAGAAAATTGGGCTGAATCAAGTGTAAGAATGAGCATGAAAACCAGTAATTTGTGTTTGCACTTCTCCTACTTTTTAATGTAAACCCCAACACCCACAAAAAAAAAAAAAAAAAAAAAAAAAACGAATCAAACAAAGATAAGCCCAATTGGGATTTGCAAAATTTATCTCGGAAGTCTCAGCTAAGTGCATGACAGTATATTATATTTATACATGTTTCTGTGGACCCATATGGAGCTCTGGCTGTCAATGTTAAATGCGTGCATTGGGAATTACCCGCAGAGACAGATACCCATTGTTAAGCACCCGCTGTCTTTTTCCTCTCAGCATGTTGTAGTATTGAGGTATAACTATTCCCGGTCAAATATTTAAATACAGACACTGACCTAACCAGCATTCCGCCCGTATATGCTATAACACCTGATCTGAGCGCTGACAGGTGCCACCACCACACGTCAAGAATCTATATTTTTATGCTGGTTTTATACTCAATACAGCATAATTTTATATATGTATTATATATATGTATATATTGCTTTACCTATGTTCTTACCAGTCAGTCTGCAACCAACCATCTCTGGGTAATCTCAGGGTAACCCTATTAATGTATTGACTTAAATTGAGGATTTCAAATACAAAAGAGGCCAAAACGCTGGTTTTGTTTTATATATGGTAAATCAGAATACCCCCTGTGACTTTGAAACAAACCCCCCGGCATAATTTTCGATGCAAGTTGGATTGTGAGATTTCCGCTAGATGGCGCTACATGCTTGCTCGTGTGCCTCTCGCATAAGCATGAGAGAGGTGTCACAATCAATCCAGATTGGAAACAAATAATAATTATTGATAAAATTGTCAGTGTAATAGATGCTCATAAGCATCCATTTAGTGATTTCTTAATTATTTTGAAGAGTGTAATTCTTTCATTTTTTTTAAATTAAATAATATGATTCATGCCTCGTGTAGTATATACTAGTAACTGTATATGCCTCGGGATTACTTGGGTTATATTGAATTGAACAAGAAATATATGTTGTACGCTTGTTCTTGATTATCAGAAGTAATACATACATGTATATGACATCTGTACATAAGTTCACATATACATACATATATTTGTTTTCTGATTTAAAAGAATCTGACACTGGATGCCTCAAGTGTCAAACTTGAAAATCAGAATTGAAAATTATCACGGTTAAAAGAACGTTCTCTGTTTATCATTGAGCACTGATTAGGCAAAATAATGATAATAATAATAAAAGGTATGGTTGACAGGCACCTCGCGCATCAATTTTAACCCCCCCCCCCCTCCCCGCGCATCAAAAATATTTATGTTTATTTTCAATAAGAAATTGTAAATTTTGAGTTCCAGCCGCTCACACATTTCTTTCTAGAAGATAAAACAATACAATTTTGATCTCCTTCGCTATGTAATGCATATACTAGTTCAGCAAAAAATAATTATGTCATTATCACACTTTTCCCTGATCATATGGGATCGTTTCATAACATACAAACAAAGTTTAAAAAAAAAAATCGCTTGCCCCACTGATTTCTGAAAAAGAGTGCCTGAGAACCAAATCTTTTTTTTGGCCTTATTTATCCGATACGTAGTATGTCCTTACCACAGAACTTCCATGTTCATGTAATTTGCCTTGAAACAACACTTATTTCTATATGATTTTAACGGAATGCATTGCAGTCCTCACAACATTGATACCAAGAAATAAATGTATTTAGAAGCCCCAGTGCATAGTGGGGAAAGGATTTCTTTCCCCACAATCCCTATCAGTAAAACTGCTTTGTTATACTAAATATTATTTTATTTTTATCAAAACTAATGATGTTTTACTTGTGTTAAAATGGAAATTTAAGGCCAATAAGACTAGTGAGACTAGTAACAGCGATTCTAATAAAAAAAAAGACAATAGGACTTTGATACAGTTGTGAACTTTTTCAACGAATTAACTTGATTGTAAACATTGTTCATTGGTACACACTTTTTTAATTCTGTGTTACCTTCTGTGGCAGCTAGAATTTAGGGTCGTGTCAAGGCCCATGTGTATAGACAGTAAAAATCAAGGTCGTGTCGAGGCTTGTCTGTACAGACAGCGAAAGTTAAGGTCGTTCCAAGGTCTGTCTATATAGACAGAGAAGGCGAAGTCTTTATCTGTACAGGGACTGCATGGAGCTGCGCTCAGGTCTCAACGATTTCACGGTTATACGAGACCGTGGCCTGGACCTGTATAAGCTTTGGTCATGCTGATCCAGTTTACTTGCACTTTCCCCCTTTTCTTCGTTAGCTGTCTGTGTTTTGGCTGGAACGTTTCCCTCCCAGTCAGTCTCCGGGCACTGGGCCACCATACCTCCATCTTTAAATGTGCTGTACAACGTCTTATTCATATTCCCTCTCTTTCACTCTCTCTCTCTCTCTCTCTCTCTCTCATAATAACCCACACATCAACACACAATCACTTTCTCTGTCTGCGTCTGCTGTGCCCTTCTCGCCCCTGAACACACACAAACTGATCTACTGACTGTGTCCATGTCCCTGTCTCACAGTCTCTCACGGTCTTTGTATATTTTAATATCATCCAGCTAAAACGTGATATCCTGATGCTTACTGCTTAAAATAATGTTTTTTTTTTACAAATACATTTGTATCATTATATGAAAACATCATATGAAATGTGGATTACATAGATACATATTTTATTAGAAATAAGGTATGAATAGGACAATAAATTACATTTCTTAATACTATTTTTAATAACATTTTGGCTTATTTATAATGAAGGGGTGTTACTCAATGATCCTATTTAAAAATAAAGTTATATATAAGACGTTATATATATATATATATATATATATATATATATATATATATATATATATATATATTAGTGGGAGGAATCGGTTGTAAAACCATATTCGATGACTGAAAGATAAAGAACGACCGATTATCGATTATTAATCGATTACTGGATGATTTAGCATCTGTATTACCATTAAGTATAGTGTATAGAATAAAAAAAAATATTGACTGAGTAAATTCAGTCTAACATGTCTATTACGCTAACAGGTCAAGATAATGGCAAAGTTGTTGACATTTATTTGTTGCACAAGGATCAGTTTTAAATGATGTTCGCCGTTTCGTGCCCGTATTTGTTATATCTCTGACAGAATATTTTTTGGGATAATATAACTTTTTGAATGTGCATACATAATCTTTTGATATCGATTATGCAAATATTATGCAAATATGCAATCGATTTAATCGATTATGAATGTAAACGACGAATCATCGATATAAAATAATATATATATATATATATATATATATATATATATATAATCTACATTATAAATTTAAAAAGATCTTATCAAAATGAAACCGAAAATATCAGTGCATTCCTTGCCCAGTACCGTATATATACATTACTACACCATTTTCTTATAGAATCGTGTAGCATACTTAGAAACAGGATTGCACCCAGTGACCCCGTGGCGCTCATCACCGCAATTTCACTAACTACTCGGCTAGCAGCCAAGTATACATCTGCTGATAATTCAGTCAGCTGGTCTGTAAACATATTTATATACATATATCCTATTCCTGCATCAAGAGCTGCAAGTGCATGGAGCTGTTTCCTGGCCAGTCTTGATTCTGACTGTGTCTACCTGTAAACCAGCCTGTACAGCCCGGCTTGTCTGGCGTCAGAACTGCTAACCTGAGCTCAGAGGAAACGGGTAATGCTAGCGGGAAGAAACCCGTATCAGACCATCTTTGTTTGTGTAATGAAGGGATGGAACTAACGTCAGCCTTGCGCAAGTAGTTCAAGGAATTAAACTTCCGGCGTGGTTCTCGCAGAATTCTACCCAAGTGCCAGCTCATATTTAATAGTTAAAAATCATTATTACTTATTTTTAAGGTTCAACTCGCGTGATTCTTTAAAGGACTTCTAAACAAGCGCGGATTATGAACCGCGAATATAGGAATAAACGGCGCAAATAGCCATCACAAAATTCAGAAAACTGTGATGTCGTATTCAGCAACGTGAATGTGTACTTGGATTAAGTGTCCCAGAGAGCAGTTGTTTAAGAAGTTGAGAAGAACAAACAGAGAAAAATGAAGGTAAGCTCTATTAATACATTTAAATGTGTCGTCCTCTGTGCGTAACTGTACAGGCAGCAATATGAATGTACCGTGATTATTAACAGAATCAACAGTTAAAAGTATTTATGAGTAAGTATGCGAGTCGTTCATTATACCGAAGAACAGTCCAAGGTCACATCTGTTTCGGGAGACTGTACGTCACGGCACGTGGGAAGCATTGTGACGTCATTTGTGCCATGATCTTAGAAGTCTACATGAATAGCTTTTTTTTCTGTACTAGGATAAAACAATTCTATTTAGGCTGACGGGGGGGGGGGGGGGGCAGTTAAAGGTTAGTTAATACAATATACATATCTTGAGTTGAGATCTCTGGATGAAAATTATTGAGGCCATATTAACCCCCTCGAAAATTGCTAAACATTAAATTATACACCAACCTTAATTGAATATATAAGATTATTCTTATAAAATGAATTTAATTGGTCAAAATTATAAAATATTTAAGTGATTATTATTAAGGAGTATCGCATGCTTGTTTCCCCATTTTACCCCATTATACAAACAGTTAAGTATATCTAAAGTAGGCTTTATGGAGTATAAAAATTACAAAGTTTTTTTTTGTGTTTGTGAGGCATAACGATTAGGCCTACAAGTGAGGTCTACATGTTATAGTAATTGACTGAGGAAAAACACAGAGAAAAATTCACGAAGACGATCAATAACTGGTACGTTGTTAAATTTTGAAATTAAAAACGCATTTATTAAAAAGAAAATAAAAGTTTAACTTTAATTTAGCATACCTTATCGTTAATAAAACTGGTTTTTATAACTTTGAGTGGCTATTTATCCAAAATATGCTGTTGTCCGCTTTAAAACGCCTCAAATATTTCTTTTCAGACATTTCGTAGTTTAAACTTCCACTGGTACCCATAAAAAGGAGAATAGTATGAAACCTAGTACCTTTAAACGTGAGGTCACGCAAAGACTTTGTCTTAAATGTTGGTGAATATTCAAATATTTAAACACTAGCCCATGCAGTAGTGAAGATGTCTAGAGAAACACAGGACTGTGCACGTTCATTAGCATAAATAGGTTAACCTAAAGGCCGGCGAAGTATTAAGACTGCACTGATTTAAATTCAGAAGACTTAAGAACAGCTGCATATTCACGAATGCTTACGCCAACAGTGCCTAGATGACTTGGTATCCACACTCAAAAAATAGATTGGTTAAATATGTAACCAATTTAATTAGTTAAACCAATTTTGGTTGTTTTAACCAAGATATTGTTTATCTTAACCAGCGCATTGTTAAAGTACTAACCAAATCAGTTGGTTGTCCTGACCAATTTTTATTGGTTAACAGAATAAAAATACTGTGTGTATAGGTTTAACCAATATATTGATCAAATGATAACCAAAATATTGGTTACCTTAGCATACATATATGACCAGTTTGGTTGGTTGAGATGATATTGGTAGATTTAACCAACACATTGGTTATTTCAACCAACTTGTTGGTTATGTAGTAACCGAACTCATTGGGCATTTTGACCATTTTTTAATGGTCGACCATTTGGTTCTTTATATTTAACCTGTTTTCTTGGTGGAGTTAAAAACTGGTTAATCATGCCAATATATTGGTTATTTACCAACTGATTGGGCAAGCACTGACCAAACCGATTGGTTAGTTTTAACATCAGACACAAATGTGCTTCAAATCAGTTATAAGTTATGCAAGCTTTACTGGCTGAGGGCCAAAACGTCTGACTTGTATGCAAACGGTCACAGGTTCGATCCCGAGATCGGGCGGAATTTGTGTTTCCCCCTTGAAACCCACACCAAAGCAACCCGAAACTAAAGAATGATTTGTAAGAAGACTTCCAATCTGGAGAATAAAACAACTGAAAACTGAAACAACTGAAAATTGCACACATAAATGTGTCCACTAAGTTAGTCTTCACCAACTGGAATTGGTTCATATGACTAATTAATTATATGATTTAACAATTTTGTTTTGGTTGACCTCAACCAAAGTACATCGGTTAAGATTAACCAAATTATTTTTGTCAAACTAATCAGTTTTGTTGGTTTAAATGAGCTGCTGTGTTGTTGCTCCGACCAGTATTTTGGTTGATTTGACCAATGCCTGTTATTTGATTTCAACCAAATTAGATTGGTTGCTCTAAATAATAAATTGTTTGCACATATTTGACCAATTAAATTGGTTGGATTCAACCAATTTTTTGGTTGATTCAACCAATCTGTTTTTTTTAGTGCAGCGCTAAATTGGCCAGTATATTCTTTTCCAATCCACTATCAATATTTATATTGCAATGTTTTTCTTCCAAAACACTCCCAAACAGCTTCACATACATAAAAGCAGACAAAATCTCCCAACGCAACATTTGTCCGTTATACCAATTTATGAGTGGCTGAGAGTAACAGGGACTTATAATTTATTAATATATTATAATATATTAATAGCTCTAGGTATCAGTCTGAGGAAATAACCCTTTGAACGCATAATCAATACGAACAAAGATTTCATTCTTGTATACTTGTATTAAGTTATTTAGCACCTTTTCTCAAGAATAGTAAAAAATCACATATACATGGTTGAAACAAAAAAAGACACACTTTAAAACACACCAACGGTTTTAAGAGGCACTTGTACGGGAATACCCCTTCACTTCGCCCCAACTGGTTTCTGAATAAATGTACCTGAGAAACCGTTCTGGCCTAAGTTGCATAATTATTACATCTACTCCCATTATAAATAAATATATATATATATATATATATATATATATATTAGAAACTACTAAGTAGGTTCAAGTATACATATATGAGGATAGCCTATGAAAGGTGAATAAACGTTGATCAACCCGCTTGGGAAACATCAGAGCCTGTTAACCTAAATACATCATGGCCGTTATTAGCTTAGTGTAGTGCCTGAAAGTGCATCTTAACCAACAGTAGGGAAGCTGGCAACATACGTCAGGGAAGGGGAGGATCAATGGATTTTGAAAAGAGGGGGGGGGGTTATAATCATATCAAGTTCATGAGGTCCGCTTAAAGAGTGTGTGGGTGGGGGGGGGGGGGGATGCACGGTGGTCTTACAGGCCGCAAAGATGGGATTGAAACATTAAAAAATAAAGCTGATTCGGCTGAAAATGGGGTGCCCCCCCCCCCCCCATCCCCGGTCAGCTACTGCAGAAGCTGCCAATCATGCTAGAGAGGTATAGCGCTGAGTTAAGGTTCTTCGTGAGCGCACCTGCTCGTGTCTGACAACCCATCACGTACCGTTAGCGAGTCAGTGAAATGATGCTCCGGGCGATGGGGGCTTTCCGCATCTGGTTCGCGTGTTATTATTATCTCCACTGGAAACTGTTAACTTCTGGACTTTCTGCTTTCTCACTTTCCAGATTCACAGAGCAGGCGGATGGGTTAACCTATGTGACCCTTACCTAAGAACAGGGCATTAGATCTGCTCTTTGGTGCTATTTTTGTAAAATCACTCCGGAATGCCCTCTGTCTGACCCTGCCACCTACGGCTGTATTATGCTCTCCTTCTTAGATTAAACTTATTATTTGTATATCGGTGTAAATTTCATGTTCTTCTTAAGTAAAAAAAAATAAAAATAGCCCAGAAAGTCACATAAAATTATAAACTATAATAAATAGAGGTTATGTCACTCGTAGTATTTTTTTGTAATATAATTACATATGTAAAAGTGAAGGTAACGTAATTACCAATTTTACATTTCGTGTAACAGAATATTATCATTAAGGGACAAGGTAACGTAATGTGCCATATGTAAGAGTCCAGGTAACTTAACTAATATAGATATCCATGCATGTAATATGCATTAAATGTTACAGTCAAGGTTACTTTATTACACGCGTAACAGTCCTGGTAACTTAATGTCATATGTTACAGTCTCGATGATATATATATATATATATATATATATATATATATATATATATATATATATATATATATATATATATATATACAGCCCCGGGGGTAACCTGAAATAGCGTTCAGACAGCCCCGGGGGGTTATCTGAATCAATTTTAGATTACAAGGGGATAACCGGAAGTCTTTACAACGGGCTTTGGACAAAGACCATCACGTGGGACCACAAAGTAGCTTGCAGCCTCCGCCAGAAGGGTATGCGTGCACCCTGATCGTGTTTATGTGTTTGTGTGTGTATTTGTTCACAACATAACTCAGGCACTCATTTACGGAATCTCATGAATATTTCATGGGCTTTCCGGGAATGGGAGTGGAGTATCGATTAGATTTTGGTGTGGGTCCGGTTCATGATCAGGATTCAGGTACGGTATCACTTCTACACGACGGAACCTGGAAATATGGGCCGAATAAGTGAACGCAGTGAAACAAATAGCGCCGGCTTGCTTCCCTCAGAATGCGGATATCTGGTTTTGTATTTTGTATCGCGGGTTCTTGTGGTCCTGGTCAGGTAACGGCCAGTTTTTTTCTTTAATTTCTGTAAAGCTTACGAAAATTTGTAATAGAGGCGAGGGTAGGAGGACAGTCAAACAATCGTGATTATTTGTCTATCTCGTAACCGCAATGTCATAAGATATACGCCAGAGAACTCAATGTCATACGAAACTTTAACATCATAAATGGAAATACTATATTCAGCATAACCTACTATTCATACTTTTATTAAACGGCTGCTGACGACTCCGATATGCACAGGGATCTCGGTTACCAGCTGCTAGTGAATGGAAGGTTTGTGTCGTTGAAAGACGTTTCACCACTATATAGTTACTGGCGAAAGAATAGTTTTACGAAAATCAGGATTTGAAAAGCCATAGCTTTTGCAAAGTTTTATGGTTTTTCCACACGACTGTTTTATATTTCGAATTATTGTACGGTAAAATTGTCATGGGCAAAACTTTCCTTGACCCCCATCCATCTGACATGCACGGTTCGCCCATGGATTACGTCAATAGTGTAGAAAATGCTATAGGCCGTCCAAAGTTGGGGAGAGATGAGGTTCCAGATGTTCCAGATGGTTTAGATGGACCAGATACATCAAATACTTCTGTCCTAGTGAGTTAGGAGTGCATGAGATACATTGTACAAACAGGTATGTAAAAAAAGCTGGCTATTGCTATTCATCCTCAATCTTATTGGATTTTTTGTGCAGCTCAACTTTTCGTCTTTTTACGTCCATTCATATCCTTCTCCGTGACGTCATACACGGTCGTTCACATGGGGAATTAAATGCGTCCCACGTGGTTCAGAATATCTTACTGCGTCAGGCTAAAAATTGAGAAGCTGCTCAGCCCTATACATACAGATCTCAGGGCTGTATGTGACAGTCAGTGGTTCAAATTTGGTTGACTTTTGTCTGTTGATCTTCAGACATTGGGTCCGACTGGTCGCATGTTGGCTAGGACTAGGGTCTAGTTTTGAGTCATTAGACAGACACAGTTGAGGTGATCTGGGATCACCGCCCCGGTTGTCTCTTTAGAGTATGAAATTTTGCTGAGCCGATAGACGTGATGCCCCAAGCCAAGCAAGCGAGAGCCAAGAGAGGTCGCCCGAGGATTTTTGGGGTATTAACATGTGGAGCCGTTTAGAGTAAACACGTCTTGTATATATGGAAATAATAATAATAACAATAATACCATTATGACAATTTTGTTTTGAGTGTGTAAGTAAGATTATCCTTTACAGAGCCAATAAACCCGCGATAGAGACACAATACAAGAAATTAGTAAGAGACAACAACCTCCTCCGCCAGGATCCTGATCAGCTTTATAAAGGATATGTTGTCACGAATCACCAACTCCACAGGTCAACTCTAGAACAAAGCCGATCTTAATACTAATCAGTGTTCCTGGCGGTCAGGAAATACCGGTAAGCCGAGTTACAAAAATAATACCCACACTGGCATAGAAACCTTTAAAAGCACATCCAAATCCAAAGATAAATAAAAAGTCACCCAATACGTTCAAAACCTATTTTGAGTAAAGTTACAAACAGACAGAAGAATTAGCCAACCGAGGGTTACACGTAACACTTACACATCTGCATGGCGGAGGTAAAGTTAAAATATACCTTTTCCATGAGCATGCGCACTGCGCGCGTTCGCGCAGGGCTCGGGTTTGCAGGTTTCGGGTCAGCTGACCTCCGTATGTAAATAGACAGGCGAGACGATGAAAATAAAGTATTCAGGTGCTTAATATTAATAAACATGAGGTACAATGCAACTGTATTAAAGCTTTGATACTTCATTTGTATATAATATGACCATAATATGACTACAACTTCAAAATCTGGACATGTCTTTTCGTGTACAACAATTTCAGATTAGTAATTGGCGTAAGTGTGGGGTAGGGTTTTACATGACCGGTTTTAAATGCTCCATAAGTTTAGATATTCCCTACAATAGACACATATATATTTGATTTCAATACAAAAATATCAGTCAAGTGCAAATTATTTTTTAGTCCTTTACATATGTTAAATGATAATCAAATTTAATCTCATTTGCATTTAATTTATTTGAAATATTTGCACTGGGTCGCATTTGAACCTATCCTTGCATGCAGAGTAGTATGTATTAGTTCTTGTTATAACTCTGGCGCGTGCTTCCTCTAATTACCCTAATTTGTTGACAGATGTCTGTCCTGTTACTCGATCAACGGCTAGTGCTCACGTAAAATTATATGTCACGATCTAGAATTTAACCGGTTAATTTAGAACGTGTAACAGATGTCTCGGATTGTGATCCATTTGAGATGTGTGTCATCCGTATAGTATCGGTACATGTATAGAGTTCTCTACACTCAATAAGTGGACATGTGCGAAAGTCACAGGTAAGGGATTAATTTTACCTGAAGGCATTCTTCCCTGGCTATATTTAAAGGGGCCCAATCACCTGTCTGACCTTTATAAACTAAAGGTAATTCCTTGGAGCTTTTATAATATTATGCCAGACAACGTGGATATCACAGCACACGGGCTGCTTGTTTTGTTTATATCAACGTGTTTATAATATGTGGAGGGCCCGCCAAAATCATCATTTTTTCAACAAGGTCATCTGGTAGCAAGTCAGATTAGTCAGAGCTTTGCAAACGGCGTTTTTCAACAAGTGACCTTTCTACCTCCGCATATATGCAACCTTCCATCTTAGGTTAATGTTTTTCCTGTTTGTCAACATTGCTGTGTTTACAAACATGTTGTTGATAAACAAGTTTATACATCCTTCCCGAAGACCTTATAAGAACTTTTCACAACCAAAATTACCCTTAGATCATTTATATATACACAGGGAAAACCAGAAATCACATAAATTCTTTTTCAAAAGGTAGGTGAATGGGTACCTTTAATAAAGATATTTTATAATAAACAGTGAATCTTAGTGAGCAAACGTCTATTTGGATTTGTTTACAGGCTCAATAAAACGTACTCAAAACTGACATCTAGAACATCCTTACATGTTAGATTCTCTATGGTCAAACACACTGCATATTAATTTTGCAAAAATATTCATATAATTTTTTTAAAATGCAAAAATCCTAATAACCCTTACCAGACCCTCCCAGTAAGAACTGTTGAAAATTCGGTAAAGATGTAACAAAAGCTGAAAAAGATATTGCCTGTAATGTAAATATAAAGAGTGTCAGAATTTGTCGGAAATCTTAAATAGATATAAACGGGAAAGGGTTTAAAATGAAGTTCTCCTGCCCTAACACAGGCAGACACACCTTTGTACCCTGTTACTAGCCCATAATTGACTCCTTAATTGAATTTTCTTTAGTAACTGGTGCAATGAGGAGTCCATAGGTTGCCTCTGCAGTTACCTGTGTTTTTTTACACTGTATACACAAATGTACACATAAACATATATCCATTGATAAATGTTCAGTACATCTATATGCGTAGCAGCTTTGTTATACATGTATTCTTAAAATATACCATAATCCAATCAAGATTTATATTAAACCAGTACAGTAAAAAAGAAAATCCCTACTGTGGATTATTTGCAACAGCATCTGCAAATGATTTTCCTTAGGGGAATAATTGATCAGACTGATCTATGAATTAAAGAAACTTTGGCTAACAGGCAGTTATTAAATTTTTTTAATAGCAAAACTTTATTATAGAACCCTCTGCAGGTAAGGTGGTTTATTTTACCACGGGAAATGCTAGTCATGGGTTATTTAACATATGCAGAATGCCCTCGAGACAAACCGTGCCCTGCATGTGTTCATGGATTATTTGTGCGGCCTCAGTTTCGTTTTTCTGGCGACGGGCATTCACCGGTTGCTCGGCCACCTAAACTCCGTGCGAGCAACGACACAAAAACTGCACAAACCACACATGCGTTATTTTTATGAGGAACACACACGTTTACATGTATAAACACACAGGTAGACTCCACACGCACACGCACACCCCAATATATATATAAAAAAAAGTTAATATAAAAAAAAAAGTTTCATGTAGTCAAACGGTAAATAATTAGTTCAAACAAATCTATATAACACAAAAGTCAGGTAGAGGATTTAAGCTGACTACTGTCTGTTGTTTTCCTATCAATGAGCAATACAGATAAATAAATACGCTCCTCTCGCAGCTGTTATACACTGCAGACGTCCTAGATCTCCTTATGTTTTAACCGCGTTCAATTACTGGCCATGTACCAGAACCCGTGTAGGCCAAGACCTTTACTCTCCAAGTTATCCTGACCCGTTTTACTTAGTTCGGTTCCTCCATTGATTTATTTCTGAGTACAAGTATTATTGCAAGAAAGCCAATTTGTAGTTTCGGTGAAATAGCTTACACGGTTGTTTGCCAAAACTTGTTTTAGGCGACAACTCGAACCCTGTGTATGAGAGAATGCTATAAAAATGTTCCGATTCGAAAGAAAACTACTTTCGGGATATATACCTAAGGATTCACGCGAATTTAACACTAAATTGGCCTTACACGTGAGATACAAGTGACCCAGGGGTCATGACGCTCAGATGACTAGGAAAACATTCACAAAAGGAATTTTATAAAAAAAATAATTCAGGTTTCCAGAGAAAATTTTCATGAGCCTCCCTGCATGGCAAGAGAGAAGATTCTAGGTCCAGTCATTACGATTTGTGCCCTGTTAACAGATGACCGCATCTTATGAGGTCTCAAAAATAGAGAAAACAATTCTGAATGGACAAATACAGGTGGCGCCACTAGACTGCAGAAACTGATGAAACATTCCATGATTCCAAAGATTCATGGCAATCAATGCAATAGTTGTTTAGATACTTGAGCTATTGTATCACATTTTCCATTATTCTGGGGGGTACTTCGGAGCCCAATAGTTCCCAAAGAGACTTTTTATAGGCCTCCCTGCGTGTCAAGGGAGAAGATTCTAGGTCCAGTCGTTAAGATTTGTGCCTGGTTAACGGACAGACGGACGGACAGACGGACAGACAGGCAGACGGACGACGCTACAGCTCAGTTGACTTTCAGTCAGCTGAGTTAAAAAGAAAAAAAAAACGAACAGAAACGCATACATAGAGGAGAAACGATTTGAGGTGTTGGCAACGATCTTGTGTATGAGATAGACCTATCCAAGATCGGCGGACATGCAACTTTCCGAAAAATTCACTAAAACACTCCTGGAATATGTTTTATTTACAAAAAACGCACAGATGGACGCCACGCAATGACGAAAAATTAAAAAAAAAAAAAAAAAAATAACAAGGCACCAGTTCATGTGTGACCCTATAATGATAGTTATGTCGTTTCCGAAAGTTCTCCTGAAGCGAATATGGCGGTGGTGTCGGTAATAAAAAATAAAGTATCTGCTTAACACTGTTTCGGCTTATACAATTTACAGTTTGGCATGAGTTAAGGGGAAAAAAACAGAATCATATACGTACCCTTAATTATAGTTATGGAGCTCCGAATAGGTCGAGCAGCTGCATGTTTCTACATCGACAATTGCTGCGCAAAGGGAAGGTCCCTGTCAACTTATCTCCGCGCATTAAATTAATATTCTGACCATCAGAAAATAAAAACACATTACACTAGTTGGCAAATTAATGTAACTGCCTTCATTTAGTTTCTTCTCCACTCTAGCTCGTTAGCATTGTGTGCATATTCATAATGTACTACAGTCTAAATAAGTATTGCCTTCCTTGATATCGGAAGTAGATAAATTAGGTCTGGAAATGTGTAATTATGTATGCATGCTATGGAAATGTAGCCATTCAGCAGAAAATGATACCTTTGTTGAAACCTATACATGAATATCAACAAAAATGAACATTTCTAAATACTCTGTTATGGATGTTACACTGTCTATGAACAAAACACATGCAATGTTGAAAGTATAATTAAAAGCTGGAAGGTTAACAAAACTAATATTATGAATAATAATAAATACTGTATATCTGATATATGCCAATAATAACAAATAATTTCCCGTGTTTCCCGGTGCCATTTAATGATTGTTCTGTTATAGATAGAACTGCCAAATCGATGGCGTCAATAATAGTCGCCATACCTGTTTATCCATATTCTGTAGGAGGGAAGTATGTGTGACGTAACAAAAGGGTGACGTACGAATACCACTGTGACGTCATCTCTATGAATCCTCAAATGAATGTTAAAGATGGTCAGCTTAGGTTGTCACTGATAAGACGAATGTTCATCCTGAATTAATCATATGGAATCAATACATGGGAGAATATTATGTTGCTGTTAGATAATCACTACAGTTGTCTGATTTGCCTAAATGGTAAATGCAGGTAAGTTTTAGTGTTGAATAAAAACATCTCGAACTAGAAGAGCGCAGACCTCCGCCAAGGCAGTTTATATGGTATAATCAGAAAGCAGCAGTTTTATAAATGCAATTTTTTTTTTAATTTTGAGAATGATTAGTAAAAACATTGTACAACCCGTACCGTGTGCCTGTACTAAAAAGCATTCCGGTTAACGTTTACCCTGAATTTGCCCAGATGACAATTGCGGAGAGACACACGGTTCAATTCCGTTTTAATGACGGCTTAAATAATATATATTTATAGACAGCAATATACACGTGAAAGAAACCATGCCAACATGCAACAAGTGCATGTTATTATGTCATGGAAAGCAAACTCGGAAGATATCTTGTGGGAACATGTATGTCAATATATGGAAATTACTTTTGTGGTATATAAAATAATACCATTTTTATTAATATATTGATTGGTAGAATCAGTTTGTTTGTTATGAAAAAAAATGAAGTTTTGTGGAGTAAAATACGAGTTTGTTAAATAAAGAAAAAAATTAAAGCTGAAAATGGTTTCGAACTCGTGCGGCAAACCATCACATATGCCTAATCTATACACATAACCCCTGGGCCCTTTTCCTTCGCAATAATCGTAATGATTTATGGTGCACATAAACCAGCAAATAACACAATTAACCCTGGCCTGATCGAGTCACTTAATAAAAAAAGTTACATTAATACCGTATTTTAATAAATCATACATTATAATTGTGACGTTTTATAAATCTCCATATACTATTTCCTATAATATATCAATGGTTGATTAGTGTGTCTTCCAGAGTCTCTAAGTAATGAGCCGCTTAACTTTATTGGTCTTGGTGAATAGGCCTCTGCATAAGATATATTTACATTATACACATTCTGAGCTCTCCCTGTGAGTCTCTCTCTCATTCGCTCTCTATCTCTCTCTCTCTCTATCCCAGTCTCTCTCCCTCTATATGATATATATATATATATATATATATATATATATATATCGGTATAGCGTATAGGCCTATATAATATAAAAATTGCCTTAAGTCATTTAAATTATGTTCTTCTGGCAACAGTTCCAATTCCGTTTTAATGATGACTTAAATAATATATATTTATACACAGCAGTTTACACGTGTAAGTAAACCGACACGTGCATGTTATTAATAATATGTCATAGGCCCTTGGTATTTTAATTCTGAAAGCAAACTCGGACGATCTCTTGCGGGAACATGTCTATGTATGGAAATAACTTAAGTATTTAATAAAATTATCAATATTTAGTTCAGCTGACTAAAAGTCATCTGAGCTATAGCGATCACTCTTTGGCCGGCGTCCGTTCGTCTGTCTTTCTGTCCTTCATGCCGTCTGTCCGTCCGTTTACCAGGCACACATCATAACCGCTAGACCTAGAATCTTTTAACTTGATATACTGGGAGGTCTATGGAAAAAAACTCCTTATAACCTTGAAAATAGGTCTCTGTTACCCATATCCTCCGATCTATAGGGCTCAGAAGTACCCCGAAAAAAAGTTGAAAATTTGACACAAAAGCTCCAGTATCTCAACAATTAATGCATTGATCACCATGATTCTGTTCATACATATGAATCATGGAGTGTTTCATCAGTTTCTGTAGACTGGTGGCGCCACCTGGATGTTTTCGAATTTTTACGCATATTTCCTTTATTTTGGAGTCCTTTGAAGGTGTGGTTATCCATTAACATAGCACAAATCAAAACCACTGAACCTAGAATCTTCTAACTTTATATCCTTCGAGGTCCATGAAAGTCTCCTGGGCAAGCTGATATTAGGTTTCTGTTACCTATATCCTCCGAGAAATGAGGCTCAGAAGTACCCCCAGGATAATTAAAAAGTGATACCAATTGAAGCTCAAGTATCTCAGCAACTAATGCCGTGATCAACATGGATATGTGCATGCATATTCATCATGGAGCGTTACGTCAATATCTGTAGACTGGTGGCGCCAACTGGATGTTTTAGAATTTTTACACATTTTCCTTTTTATTTTTGAGACATTTAAAAAATTTGGTTATCCGTCAGGCCACAAATCGTAACCACTGGCCCTAGAATCTTCTTACTTTATATCCTGGGAGTTCCATAAAAAGTCTCCTTGGAAACCTGAAATAAAGTCTCTTACCCATATCTTCAGAGCTATTGGGCTCAGAAGTATCCCTAAGTATTATTTATAAATGACACACAAAACTCCAGTATCTCAACAACTAATGCAAGATCACCATGATTCTGTGCATGCTTTTTCATCATGGAGTGTTTCATCAGTTTTTGTAGACTGGTGGCGCCACCTGGATGTTTTCGAGTTTTTACGCATTTTTTGGCTCTATTTTTGAAACTTTTAAAGATGTGGCAATCCGTTAACAGGGCACAAATCATAACCACGGGAGTACCCCTAAGAATAATTTAAAATTTGATTCAAAAAGCTTCAGTATCTCAACAACTGATGCCCAAGAATTGGAATCTCTGTCAATTAAGTGTCGCCTCTTCTACCTGCCAAGGGTGTTAGGTTCACTGATTTTGACTGTTGCCTATACCTCCCCCCCCCCCCCCCCCCCCCCCCCCCCCAACTTTGTCTGCTATCAAACAGCTGGGCTGTCAAGCATTGTGACTCAAAACGAAAATAACAACCCAGGGGTTATTAACCTTATAGCTGGTGACTTCAAACATACCAATTTAAAAACAAATGCCAAACGAAAAATCATCAACATGTCAAATGTACAAGACGATATGGCAAGGTTTTTGATCATTGTTACACCACGATTAAAGATGCGTACAAGTCACTTCGACGCCCCCCGCTCGGAGACACCGATCACAACATGGTTCACCTTGTACCCCAGATTCGCCAGCAACTGAAGCGTGGAAAGCCCATTGTTAAGTCCACTCCACAATAATGCGAAACCACCATTCACTCCCTACAAGGCTGCTACGCTTGCACGGATTGGTCTGTGTTGTTGCAGGATGATTTAAACAAGAGCACTGAGGTCGTTGTTGATTACCTGAGATTCTGTCAGGCGCTTAAAACATGTTAAGAGTATCCGAACAACAAACCATGGTTTAACCATTCAATCAGATATAAATTGATTGACAGAGACATGGCTTACCGATAGGTTGTGACTTAAACAAAATTAATCTAAAAAAGCTAAATATGAAGTTAGACGTGCCATCAAATTTGCTAAGAACAAATATACCGAAAAGCTGGAATCGGATCTGCGGAAAACGGATGATTCCAGGCAGCTGTGGCAGCGCATAAAGGGAATTGTACCGGACAAAAGTAAACGGAGTACTAACCCTATCTCAGACGATCCGAATCTTCCTGATGAACTAAACAAATTTATGCACGCTATTATCGGCCTAAAATCCTTTCTGAGAAAACATCATGTGACGGTCCGCCTCCATTTGTTATAGAAACTTTAGATACCAAGAGAATTCTTGTCTGCTTAAACATACGAAAAATGGCTGGTCCTGACGGTATCCCCCCGCGACCGTTAAGAACTTGTGCCGGAGAAATATCTGGTGTTCTCACTCTTCTTTTTATTTGCATGGTGCTTGCGATCGTGTACAGTGCAAGAGCTCTTTAAACGATCAGTGATTATTCCTGTCTCGATGAAATCTCACGCATCATGATTGAATGACTATCCTGTTACATTAACTTCTGTAGTAGAGAGTTTTGAGCATATACATATACTCAAATATATATATATATATATATATATATATATATATATATATATATATATATATTTATATATATATATGAGTATATGTGTGTGTATGTATGTGTGTGTGTGTGAAAAGACTAAAAGCCTTGGGATATATTACCAACGCGTGTTAGAATGACTAAGCCGGTGGATACTATTAATGTCATAATAGTAATACATGTTATATCTATCAGAGGTTCTTGTTTGACCAGATAAAATATCCCGACATGTGCTAGGGACACAGTTAGTTATTGTTACTTGCGGGGGATTCCCTATGCTTATATGGCAACTTAAAAATGGAAATAAAATTTAGAAACGAGACCAATCGTTTAGAAATGAGACAAACACAGCGCTTAAGCCAGCTGGTGGTGGAACAGCATAACTTCCCTAATAAAGGGTTTTTAAGTTTCTCTTGGTGTTTCTTCTTTCATGTTTCTTCTCTTTTCTACTATTGTCGCATGTGCGCGACCAAGATCATTCCTCTGGTAACCCGGCCTTCTTATGTAAACACTTAACAGACACTAAAAGAGGTTCTGTAACACAGAGATGCCCATGAGGAGAAATTCATGGTTCATATATTATGAAACGAAGTGCTTGATCCCATAAGTTGAACTTCATGCGGTATACAGAAGGGCGAGTTACACGTACATGTACCATATATACGATCGTATATTTATCCGCAAATGAGACAAATCTGAGGTGTAGATTTTACCACCGCTTCAGCCTGACATATGAGGAAAAGACTTGAATTAGAATTTCGAATACTTCTGTCTCAGATTAATAGCACGTCCATGAGTGGTAGCTTTAATAATTTTTTTTATTTAGTTAAAAATAAAAATTATACGTACCCTATAAAATGGGTTGTGGACTGTTCATCTACCCACCATTATATCAATGGCTGTTTATACATTAAATAGTTTAAAATATCAACTGCACAGTGCGTTTTGTAATAAATCTAGTTCTTCGACAGATCAGTTTAGAATATTAGAATACTGCCCCACAAATATCCATTCTCAATTACTTAAAATCAGGCTATTTGGGAGCTGTACTTCTTGTCCGAACCCTTCCTTCTCCAAAAAGTAGTTTCAGTTTGGCAAAGGCAATATATGTCTCTTATTAACATTATGACAGACTCACTATTATAACATTTTACACTGCTAACAGAATTTATCCCCTATCTTAAAAATGAGACTTCTGTATATTACTGTCAGACAACGAATTGATATATTTCGTTTCCCTTGGAATATTTAAGAAAACTAGACATAAAAATGATAAATCGAATAGCTTTTAACTATAATGTATAAATTAATAAATATATGTGAGTGTGCGTGTTCGTTTCAACGGTGGTCCAGCGGTTTGCAAGGATGTGGAGTTGTTGTATGTTGTAAACGCGAAAGCACAGTGAAAACACACATTATTTAACATATATGTATTGCTTATGAATATATGTGTTGGCATGTTTTCTAGTCTTTGAATCAGATCAGTAAGATTTATTATGTCGTACGAGACAGTATGTCGCACGTACGAGATAGTATGTCGTATGTACAAGATAATATGTCCTACGTATGAGAAAATATGTCGTACGTACGAGAAAATATGTCGTACGTACGAGATAATATGTCGTACGTACGAGATAATATGTCGTACGTACGAGATAAATAACTTATATTTATTTTACCAGGTGGCAGCAATACGCTTCCGTACGTGTTATATGATGGGTACTATGTGCTATAATATTACTTGATGTTATATGGTGGCGACACCTATCAGCCACAATATGTAGTAGTTGAGAGGTGACGTAAACCAGGAAGTTCCGGTACAGAACTTCTGGCATCCGAACAGCCGAGCACATGCATGGACCAGTCTAGGAATAAAAGCATAACATCGGCTTGGAGGAGTTCATTGTTTGTAACACAGACAATTCAATCATGTGGAACAGGGTAAACGTTTAAGAGACTGTCATATGGGCCAAAGGTATTTATGTAGCTATGAAAGTCAGCGACAACGAGTTTTAAAAACGAAACCAAATAAACTTCAGTAGAGGGTCCTGGGGGCGGGGGGGGGGGGGCGCTCCAGGTGTTCGGGTTTTTTTAAGCCGCCTTAACATTTTAAAGAGTTCAGACTAATTCTTGCAGCCTGGACCCTCCCCTTACACGGACCTATGGACCTATTTTTTCATGTATGATCTGTCCCCCCCCCCCCCCCCCCCATCCGGACTGTAACCATATAATCGAAAGTGGTATACATGGAAATGCTGTACAGATTATCTCGCAGATACTTTTTCAAGTTCAAGCCTACGCACGCGAAGCCCACTGTAAGATCACGTACTGCACACGTGCTTATTACAGATTATTAGATTTGCATGTCTCTATAGAAAAAAAAATCCCAGGCATTAATACTTTTCTACCGCAAAACCATGATGTTGTGGAACCCGTAAAAAGCGGTCAGTTACTGTCATCTTCAGTGATATTCCCCTTGACAAAGAAACCTACATCTCGGTAAAAACTTAATATTGCTGACACTGTCACAACCAAATGTTCAGAAAAGAATCAAAACATCATGTGCTGAAAGTTTCAAGTAAATTAAGTCCGTTACGTTGCATTTGGACCAGCAAATCACAACAGTTTTTTTTTTCTTAGAGCAATGCGTCAAATTTCATGTGGGAATTCGTTGCCCCCACCAATAAAGTGAATACTATTGAAATAGTGGTGACCTCTGTAGGTTAATATATAGGTACCACTGGGAACAATTTACGTTTTTGTAACAGACACATACATGCACAGGGGTGCTCCGTACCAACCGGGCTCCGTATACAGAATCTTACATGGAAGGGTAAGGGGGAAGGGGGGCACAGATAAACAAGGGTACCGTGAGTGCTTGTAAACACTATATAAAAACCTTGCATGCCGAAGTTATGTAGAAAACCGCCTATTGACAGGAGCCAATTTGTTCCTTTAAACAGCTTACCCGATGCATTCCGGAACTCCTCACGTTTGATATTGAAGAAATACATATATATATATATATATATATATATATATATATATATATATACACTGTTACGAAGACATATTGCTCAGGGGAAATCATTGGGCCGATTCCGGTTTCGAACCCATTTTGGTGGCGCACAAGTCCGGCGTTCCAACCGCTTCGCTAGAAAAGCAAGCTGTACAAGCCAGACAGTTCGGTCCGCTTTTATGTGCACCCCGTAACAATTTCAATGGTGTTTAATGAATAACATAATATAATATTTGAGAATTGATCACACCTAATGCGAACAGCATGTTTGGGTATGTAAGGCGCCTAACCAGTGACGGTAAGGGGGGGGGGGGGGGGGTGTTCGTCCCATTCTGACCTCCTGGCAACTTATACCACAAGGCTGCGCTCTCTCGACGCAGAAGTGAATTGTTACTGGTCATGGGCGGCAGGTGAATTAGAATGAATAACTTTCTAGTACCTATAAATGCTGGTTGCTTGGGATAACTACTCCTTAAAGGGGCTGAGAAAAGCTACACGAATGAACAGGTCCGAAAAACCTTGAAGGCAAAGTGTAAAGTCGGATGAGACAGATTCATTCCTAGATTTAGAGGTTAGGTTTAATGATTTACATGTCTACCAGGAATTTAAAGATTTATATTTATTAATCTTGCCAGTCTTGGTGCTTCACCAGCTTCTGGGCATTGGGTGACATCTGGTGGACATTTGAGGTAATTTTTCCCCACGTGCATAACCTGTGGAAGAGGTGTGTGAACTACTGTCAAGGTCACTCCTACCTCCCTCTGTCTCTGCCTATCTCTCCTTCAATCTCTATCGTTCTGTCTCTCATACTGTCTCTCTTACTGTCTCTGTCTTTCTCTCTGTCTCTGTTTCTCTCACGCCACGGACAAATACAATATACGACTTGCTAATTTTTTTTTAACGATATCACATATTCTTATTATTATTATCTAAGTCCGTGAATTCCATGAGCCTATATAAGTATATGACTGTCCATAATTCTCACAATTAAACAAAAGACACACGACAGTAACAATCCTTGTTTATTATAATATATGTCAAAATATCGTTACAAGTTATATTGCGAGTAAAAAGATGGAATAACTAGAATACGGGTAGTCGACAAGCGACTACGTGTATCCGCCTAAATCAGAGTGGAACGGGTGAAGTGAGGCATGGATTAAGTGGCAAGGGGAAATAGAGTGAAGTGTTGCATATCAGCATGGATGTCTGCAGCCAAAATGTGTATGAAGGTTGCCCCCCCCCCCCCCTACCACAAAATCCAGAAAGCCGTCCCAGTTGTATACATATGCAAAATTTAAGGCAGATAAGTCAAACCACTACATGTATATGAGTGATTTTAGCCCATGGCAGACAATCAGATGGACGCTGAGCAAAAATGGGTGCAGGTGACGGCACCAGTTTTGCGTATGATAAAGAGCTATGTGAGAACTATACACATGCAAAACTTTGGACCAATCGGTCAAACGGTTCCCAAGATATGAGCTTGGATGTCTGCTGCATAAACTAGAATGCAGGTGGCTCCACCTGTCATAAAATCATGAGAGCTGTCGGGGATGTATAAACCTGCAAAATTTTAGCCAGTTATGTCAAACCACTGCCGAGATATGAGTGATTTTATCCCATGGCATACAAACAGACAGGAGCTGTGCAAAAATGGCTGCAGGTGGCGCCACCAGTTTTGCGTATGTTATAAAGATCCCCAACGGCTACATTTGTGCAAAACAATTTTCCTGATCGGTCAAACGGTTCCCGAGATATGAGCTTGGATGTCTGCAGCGTAAACGTGAATGTAGGTGGCGCCACCTGACACAAAATCAGAAAAGCTATCCAGGATGTATACGCATGCCAAATTTCAGGTGAATTAGTCAAGTCACTGCAGAGATATGAGTGATTTTAACCCAAGGCAGACAAACAGATGGACACTGTGCAAACATGGTTGCAGGTGGCGCCACCATTTTTTGTGTATGTTATAAAGCTCTCCAAGGGCTACATTTGTGCAAAAAAATTTTCCTGATCGGGTCAAACGGTTCCCGAGATATGAGCTTGGATGTCTGCAGCGTAAACGTGAATGTAGGTGGCGCCACCTGTCACAAAATCAGAAAAGCTATCCAGGATGTATACGCATGCCAAATTTCAGGTGAATTAGTCAAGTCACTGCAGAGATATGAGTGATTTTAACCCAAGGCAGACAAACAGATGGACACTGTGCAAACATGGTTGCAGGTGGCGCCACCATTTTTTGTGTATGTTATAAAGCTCTCCAAGGACTACATTTGTACAAAAAAAATTTCCTGATTGGTCAAACGGTTCCCGAGATATGAGCTTGGATGTCTGCAGCGTAAACGTGAATGTAGGTGGCGCCACCTGTCACAAAATCAGAAAAGCTATCCAGGATGTATACCCATGCCAAATTTCAGGTGAATTAGTCAAGTCACTGCAGAGATATGAGTGATTTTAACCCAAGGCAGACGAACAGATGGACACTGTGCAAACATGGTTGCAGGTGGCGCCACAATTTTTTGTGTATGTTATAAAGCTCTCCAAGGGCTACATTTGTGCAAAAAAAATTTTCCTGATCGGTCAAACGGTTCCCGAGATATGAGCTTGGATGTCTGCAGCGTAAACGTGAATGTAGGTGGCGCCACCTGTCACAAAATCAGAAAAGCTATCCAGGATGTATACGCATGCCAAATTTCAGGTGAATTAGTCAAGTCACTGCAGAGATATGAGTGATTTTAACCCAAGGCAGACAAACAGATGGACACTGTGCAAACATGGTTGCAGGTGGCGCCACCATTTTTTGTGTATGTTATAAAGCTCTCCAAGGGCTACATTTGTGCGAAAAAATTTTCCTGATCCGTCAAACGGTTCCCGAGATATGTGGGTTTATGTGTGGAAACAGACGCACAAACGGACGCAGAGCGCAGAGGAAAGGTCAGAGGTCAAAACAAAATCGGGGCGCAGCAGTTCACATGTGACCCGAACATAATCCCGGGTTTCGTAAAATTCCGCCCAGCGGTTACGGAGGAGTTCTCCGGAAACCTACGCGGCGGCGGCGGCGGCGGCGGCGGCGGCGTGCAGCTGAAAACATAGTATCCGCAAAACTCTGTTTTGGCGGATACAATTACATTCTGCGCTGACGGAACAGACCAGACTCGCAGATGTCATCTTTGTAAGAACCGGATGCCGTATGATTCTAATGTATATGACCAAAGCCAGCACTGAAGTGTCATGTACAAATAGTTCATATATATGAAACAAATGATTAAAACCTTAACGTCTGTCTTTTACAACGTGTTCGCTGTGTCGCTGTGACTCAAGTGTACTAGTGGTCCGGAATTTTAATACTGATCCGATTAACATTATATGTATATACATAAATTAAAATTAAATCTAATTTAATTTTAATTTAAACACATTCCTCTATTATTTCATCTCAAAATGCTCCCAAATACAATCCAGCTAGCTTCCATCAGATAGGCCTACATCTACTACTAGAGTTGAATGATTCACATTTTATTATATTTAACACCAGTGGCTAACACGAATGATACTTTTTAAGGAAACATTCAAACAGGGTTGTTTAAAATTGGAAAATACACAAGTAATCAATATAATCATATCTAATTATCATGATTGCAAGAAATTGAAGAGAGTAATCTATAACGATTACAAGTACTTTGCGCTAAAAATTATTGTAATCGATAGGGAATTCCTGATTGTACCGTTACGATTATTGATTACGATTACCCCATATATATATATATATATATATATATATATATATATATATATATATATATATATATATATATACAAAACACAGATATGAGCACTGGACTTGATGTAGCACCAGTCAAAATTTATTATTTGACTTTTAATTTATTTGACTATTACACATTTGACCATTGGCTTGAGCCATAACTCTCTCTTTTTCTGTGGCCTTAGAGTTAGACACACTACTTTAGCTGTCACTTTTTCATTGCAGAGAAAGTTTCCCATCAACCAGAGCGCGCAAGTGCCTTTCCCTTCATTAGTCAGTTTTACCTGAATGTCCTTGGTCTCTTGTTTACGGACACGGACTAGTAAACAAGGAGAACAAACGTGTACCCACCGAATGACGGGTGATAAAGATACACTAAAATATACATAAAGAAGGGGACCTATATAGAATGTACTCAATTATCACGTGTAACGTATACCAGTGAGGTTACATATACATAAACCATGTATTTATGTCTCATATATCCTCGCCGATTATATCTTTCGTGCAGCAGCGGGTTTCATGTTTCTACATCTATACGCTCTGTAACTACATGCTGGGAAATCTCAATTACGTGATAAAAATAGGAACTCAGTCGCAACACCTGCCCCAGTGACATTTACTAGTGTATGTTGCCTCCGCCTTGAGGGTATACGTTTATCCAAGTGTGTACATGTGTGTGACTGTTTGACTTTTTTAAACATAACTCAAACAATCATGAACGGAATCTCATAGAATTTTCAGAGCATTTTGGGAACTTGCCAATGTAGAATCAGTAAGATATTGGTGTGGATCCTGCACATTTTCCGGATTCAGGAAGGGCATCAAGGAATATTTACAAATGTAAAGTCAACTATGCACGAATGAACCTGGGAGAATGGAACGAATAAGTGAATACAGAACTGGTTAATTTAGGAGCTTCCCTTAATCGCCCCCCCCCCCCCCTCAATGGCGGAGGCTGGCAATCCTTTGAATAATGATATCTAGTTTATACTTGTCTCAGGCAGAGTTATAGGACATTTGTATTAGTAGCCGTGTGATCAGTACGGCGTTTGATGAGATGAATGCAAGGCTAAACTTGTAATTTCTTTAAAGCGTCTGGGGTCGGGAGGCTGTATACGGTTGCGGCAAGGCCGATTCTTTTCATTTGTATCCGGTCAAGGTTGCGCATAAAAAATCAACAGGATTGTTTGTCTTCCATCGATGGACGATGAATGTTTGCATAAAGATGGTGTAAGATCAAAATTAGGTTCATGATTATGGCCAGATTGGCGTTTGAATAATTTATTATAATGATAGTTTGATATATGAAATGGATAGATTGATGTTTGTGTATGATCCAAATGATAACAGATGGATGGATGATAGTTTGTATAATCAAAATGATGGTTTGGTTTATAACAATGGATGGATTGTTGTTTGTATAATCAAAATGATGGTTCGGTTTATGACAATGGATGGATAATTGTTTGTATAATCAAACTGATGGTTTGGTTTATGACAACGGATGGATAATTGTTTGTATAATCAAAATGATGGTTCGGTTTATGACAATGAACAGATGATTGTTTGTATAATCAAAATGATGATTTGGTTTATAACAATGGATGGATTGTTGTTTGTATAATCAAACTGATGGTTCGGTTTATAACAATGGATGGATAATTATTTGTATGATCAAGATGATGGTTCGGTTGATGAAGATGGGCGGTTGGTTGACCGTTTTAGTACATAATAAATGTTAATAATGGCAACGTATAGTGACAATTACAATTACAGCTAACATTAAGGTGTTGATAATTCTTGTTCAAAATGACAAGAAGGGATTTAGCTCCCCGGTAACTCTTTTTTTTTTTCTGGACTTCCTTAATTCAAAACAAATTGCAATATTCAGAGATTACGAAGCATACCAAAAGCCTGTGTGTCTGTGTTTTTGTTTGTATTTGCACTTTAAGTTCAGTAGGTATCCTGCATAAGATGGAATTATGAACATATTTTCAACTCTCACATTTCCTGAGATTTCACTGATATTATATTAAAATATATCGTGTTTATAACTTTGAACAAATAGTTTGTGCTTCGACTATGCCACTGCAATGGTTATCATTCGGTTATCGTAAAACAATACATTATGGTATTAATTACCTATTGTCCTTAATTAAACATTACCAGTTATGTCGTAAAGCTTTCCATGCCTTCAGCAGGTGACCGACATTAGAAATTTGACCAAACAGCAATTCTTTGGGATTTTTCTTGAGTTCGGATAAAACTTTAGCTTCATCTCTCTCCCAGAAATTATTCAGCTTAACATGTTGGAAACCGGATAACTTTTCAGCTAATATACCAGTCATGAAAACATCATCAATCCACCAAATTGGCGTCGTGAGAGCCGCATTGTATAAGGCTTTAACAGTAAAAGTGTTCGTGAGATACGCACCGCCCTGGCAATATGTCGGATACGTCTGCGATCTGAAAGTAGTCCGGTTCGTGCAGCTTTTTAAATCCGGTCGTTTACTACATCGAATTACATAAGCGTTGTTCCTCACTCCGCACGCGAAAAATAGACTTCTGGCCCATCTGTTCAGTTCTCCCTTCAGTCGTCTAACAAGAGCCAACATATTAACAAAAACATCACTGTCAACTTTTAGTACGTACCTAGCTTGAGGACAATTCTCGGTTATCCAACGAATAGTAGCAATGCCTTTGTATGACAGATTTTTGTAACTCTCGAAAAAATTGGCTTGGACTATGTCCCCGAAGCGTCTGCTTTCATCTAATATCGCCTGTTGCGTTTCTACCTCCCGTGGCACCCCCAACGGAAAGATGACTCGAACTGTCTTTCCGGTCAGTAACTTCCGGTTACCCCACGTGTTCCTGATGCCTAGTCTGCGCCTGAAATCGTTTGGCGCAGAATAAACGAATATAAGAACCAAAGGTTTCTGCCGGAAACACAAACCATGATTCGGGATAATGTAATCGAAACACAGAATCGGATTAGCGCGGTAATTCCTGGTTGTGCCGTATCCTGGTCGAGGCACGCATTGAAAATCGGCAATTATTCGAGTTTCCTTCTCTTCTTCCATTGGCGGGAGTGGTCTAAACTTTGAAACCTTGGTGATATAGGTGTATGATTGGAAAACCAACATAAGCATGCACACCGCCATGATGGCATGGACCAGAAACCGGGTAGACATGAAAACCGAAAGAAACATGGAACAGTCGTTTCCTTGGCGTCCGTGCATCTTTTGAAACCGGCTGTTGAATTTCGAAGCCATATTATCTGCGTCTTCTTCTTGAACTGGTGATCCAATGGTAACCAATATACCAGATTTGTCCGTGGAAATCAGAGCATCTGTCTCGTCACCTTGACAACTCATCTCGCTAGGCGTTCACGATCCCATCGGCCAAACACTCAAATCACTGGGGCGAACCAACCCTACCCCATTTTAACAATGCTAATGTTTTCACGTATTTTAACTCCCACTTCAATGTACGCCGAATTTTCATTGAGCTACGAGAGTTGCTGCCGCCGCGATTCGGTTCACGCTTCGTAGAACTTATTGCGAAGGGAACTGTACACACGGGTCTCACGGTGACATACTGCAGGCGGGTCCAGATTCACAAAGCGTGACGGTACACCCGAGAACTCAGCCATGCCCGACTCGCTGCACCTATGATAACAACCTTGGGCGAGACTGTGCTTTTATATATCAATTATGCCGTTGATGATGAATGCCATAGATGTCATTTATGTAGTTAACAGCCATCTGCACGGCCCCAAATATATCCGAGGGATGAGTTAACCCCACACGAACCATAACATTCTCCACACCCGTTAAGGTCACGCCTTCATATAAACTTGTATATACATAATACCGCCATGTGTACATGCCTGTACCTTTGTTACAAACATACATCATTTTGCGCAATTAACTGTTAGAACTGAACAGTTTACCTATTAACTCACGTATTCATACCGGTGTTGTATCAGGGCCATACTGATAGATGACGTCACATATCTGTGACCTAGCACGATTTCGAAAAGATAGTCACGATATGCAGGGAAAGATATTCTACATCATGAATGAATCACGTTTATGAGTAAAGATAAAACCATTTCATTCTTCGTTCATTAAAAGAAGGAATAAACATATGGTTACAGAGGGTATTATATGTACTGCATACTTATTTGTGGCAGCAGGTTATCGATGGTTTTACACATGGTGCTGGGTAGGCAATGCAACATCCGACTCTCATTGGTCTGATCACATTCTTGGCTTTGTGCCAGCCACCCGGTAGTGATATCCATGCAGCAAACCCTGGTAAAGCAAGCAGGGTTAAAGCAAAAGAAGAATGCATCGTATAACTACTGCTAACGTATGTGTCAGCGAACGTGCATATTGTGTGTATTGTTGAAAATCGCATCTCACTCTGTTTGATAATCGAAACAGAAGTAAATATCATTCATAGGATCTGCGTGGTCTTTGGAATTTCCGAACAGAAGCCTTCGCCATTTATGATGGTGGTTAAAATATACTCTCACACACACACGTGGGTTTTAACGCAAATTTCCAAGCATGTACGCAAATACTCATACACGCGTAAATGAGGTTCAATCTTAAAACCGATTTGCAAGTATTTAAGTACTAGTATATATGCGTAAAAACAAAACAAGCGCTTAAAATCCTTTTATCCATGTATCCCTGTGCGATTACATCTCTGTCAGACAGGAAAATGTTCATTGTAAATGTACTTGTAGGTACGGTACATAAGTTTTCCCAAGGAAGACGCTAGACTGACGCAAAATTTGCTGGGACTACTTGATTTAATGCACACACTCTGCGCGAAATGTGCTCTTGTGGCGGAATTTACGCACACAAGCGCAAACGCTGACCACCTCATGTTTTTTGCACAGATGCATAATAAGTCAGCGATATGAGATCACTCACAGTCGTATATACGCTAATGTGAGCACATAAAGGTAAAGAAGCTGAAAGAAGGTTTAAAGATACACGTTAAAATCTCTGAGCGGCTTCATTTTATTCCTCCCAAAACATGGTTTACTCCTTACCTTTTGACCAAACCTGTTATTTTTACACTATTAGATTCAATGCCTTCTTAACTATTCTTTGCTTGAAACATCTGTATGCTGCAAAACACAGCTATTATTCTTATAAAGACCGGCAAATCCTGTGAGTCATATGTCTTTATGCAAATTTGAAAGTGAAAGTATGGCTGCGCGACTTCCTTGCAGGCGGTTACGTGAAATGGCATCACGTATCTGTGGACAACAGAAATTCGAAATGCAAACTGTTGTTTAGTATATTTGCTGTTTCATTCAGTTAATATATATTTATAGCGTGGCAATAAGTTTTATTATTGTGCCTATGTAATCCAGCAATGTCATAAGGCAAAAGGTTTGTCTTTAAACACGGTTGTCATTTGATGATATACTTGTTTCTTGGTATACTTTTTATAACGATTGTTCTGGTTATTGCAGGGTCCAACAACTGGAAAATCGAAGGCAGCGCCACCTACATTTGGGGCACCAGGAGATAGCAAAAACAAACGGGAGGGGAACCAGTCCGAACTGTTGACGTCAGACATGAAACATTACTACTTCCTGACACCACCGGATATAGAACCTGTAGATCCTGCGCATGCGCAGGACCCCTCTGCCGCAGAACTAAAGCAACCAGACAACAAATGGCAGAGATTTAAACAAGAAATATTCGGAACGCAAAATAACCGCAACAGTGATTATTATACAGAAATCCACGGGAGCCAAGTTACTTTGAGTTCCTCAGACTCACAAAATGTCCGCCTGGCTCCTTCAGAGGAAAAGTTATCTTTCATGCAGAAGTCTTACCTAGCACTGGCTGTTATAGCCACTATATTTTTTAACATTCCGCTTGGCTTGGTAGCCATAGCGTGCTCGATAAAAGCCTCCCGCGCTTACAGTGAAGGTGACACCGTCAGAGCCAAACGATATGCAAATGTTTCTCTGGTGCTGAGTCTACTTTGTATGGTAGTGACAGTGACGATTGTCATAGCCGTAGTTTCGTATGTATCGTTATATTCTGATGAAGGAAAGTAGCATTTTGTGACGCAAGAACGCGTGTGTCTGTTTTCATTAATGCATTATTAAGTCAGACATGCTTGTATCTTTGAGAAAAAAAGGTAAAACTGAATACAAAATTTATATGTATATATAAGATATAAGCTCACAAAATAGTGCACCAAAGCACACAGACAAAACGGTAAAATTGTGGAGTAATATTTGGAAGCAGGAGTCAAGGTCATCTATTCTATGAATCGTTGAGTGTGATTGTGTTGGTGATAACATTGACCGATAGATGGCAGCACTATGCAAAAGAGCCTATGCCAACAACGCGATGCTGTGGATCGAACTCGGGGCCTTATTTACAATTTGTGCACTTAGTTTTAGATATTTCTCATGACGAATAAACATACGAATTGTCTCTTAGGACAAAAGCTGTTAAGGATATTGTATTGGATATTGGATGATGCACCGAGTGTTATACTGGGGGTCTCAAGCATGCGCTATGCCGATTCATGAAATTTTTGCCATACAAATGAAAAATACTTAAGGTCACGAAGATTATATATCGGACCTTAAATGTGCTTGTTCCTGAGTGTATAATAATCTGGACACATCTCAGTAATTTTGAGAAGATTATGGTGTTTCGAAACATGTTGGGCAATCCTAAACTAATTGCAGTTTTCTCCATGATGACGCTTAATTTAAAAACAATCTTTAAAACGCAATCTGATATAAACCTCACGGTGCCGCAACTCATTTTGGGGGTCGAACTACCTCTGTGACTTAAGATTTACGCCATGTGTGTTGCCCTCACTGGGTGTTGCCTGAAAAAAAGGCACGAAAACCTCACCACTAGATAAAATTTCATAATTAAAAAAAAAAAATGTATGAAATTTCTCCCTCCTGTGATCATCTGTCGTCGTGTGAATGGCCACCATGTATCATGACACGGTATAACTCCGAAACAGTGGTGCCCCCTATAGGATATTAAGAAAATATAAGAACCATATGGAGTTATGTAATTTAATCAGGACTGTCACCAAAATACCTTTTGGTGTAGCTGTGTTGGAACAGACCGGATAGAACTGTGGATAATATAGAATAGATTTTTAATACGAGGGTTTAATTTGCAAGAATCGCGAAACGGAAATTATCGCGAAAATTAAACCTACAATAATAATTTATACCATCTAAGAAGGCAAATGATGGATATTATAGGTAACAATATGTCTCGTACGTTTCCTGTAAATCAAAGATTTATTAAAAAATAATACCAGATCTTTCAAATTAACAGTCATTGATAAACAATAATTTCGATTTATAAAATAATCGAAAAATAAACTTAGTTTACCAAGTGGACCAGCTACTTGGGTCCCTGTCCAATGGTTATGATTTTGCGCACATATTTTTTTTTAAATAAGATATACTCCGGGTACGTTATTTCATGATAAGAGCATGAAAACGGTACTCTCGCGAATTTAAGCCTCGCGAACATGAAGCTGACCACAGTATATTAAATATATATAAAAATATGAATTTTTGTTTTTAACGCAAATTTGGTAAATTAATTACAAATCTTTAGCCAGTATTAATATGCGTGTTGTATGTATCCAGTGCTGAGTATATTAGTTACGCGCTTCCTGTGGTTAGTTTCATATTCGCGAGGTTAGATTTCCCGATTTCCAATTTATCGATGTATCGCGAGGGTTCGATTTTCGCGATCTCAGCATACAGTAACTTGCACATATCCTTTATTGTATGAACTGTTTCATATGCTGGAAATGAATTCTCTACTATTGGAGAAGGCCAAGGGAACATTGAAGAAGTTGGCATAACGAAGATATAAGTAATTCGTTCTTTTGATCTCTCATTGGAAATTACATTAAAAGAAACTAGCAATGGGCAGCGAGCAGTTTTTGTCTCATGTACCTATACCTGAGGCAAGATATATTCTGTTTACCGGAATGCATTAGCATAAATTATGTTTCCTCTGGAATACCTGAGCAAAGTAATAGTTTTGTATTATGCGCTGTGAGAAGAGAGATTGCATGGTAGCTCTTGTGTTTGGTGAATGTAAACTTCAATAAACGCAGGATTTAAACATAGGCGTTGATGTGTCCCTGTACAATTGTAAAGTTTCGGCAAGTATCCTTCGCGCTAAGATACCGTGATTCGGAAAATATGCATACTCGCCATAAATGCACGATAAACTTAAGAAATCCTCCTGCCCTGATGAATGCATATGCGATTAAAGAAATGAATAGAGCAATATACAACAGAATCGGGGCACTTTTTTTAAAGCTTATATCTCTGTATATCCAAGGAGGTCAGTGAACATCACGTCTTTAGAAATAAAAGTTAAACAGAACTTTTCCCGAGCATGCGCACTTGACGTCTGCTTTTTTAGGATCTTGGTGACCTAGCGGGTTTAGTTAACAGAAACAAGATATATGTAAAGGAACCTCGTCTTTAAAGAGAAGACAAATTTCCTTACTTTTATAATCAAGAAAAGAATACATGGTCTTTCTTTTTCGAAAACCCGAACACAGTTTCATTCGTTGCCAACAGCTCTCGCTAGTGAGATGGAAAAGATCTATAACATATTTTTTTATTTATTTTTTTTTTAATTCAATTTTAAAATCTTATATCCCATCCCAGAGAAATGCATGCTCGTGAAATTACCCAGGAAATAAGAGTTTCGCCCTGATAACATGTTTTGCAGCATTGTCCAAGATCAGGTTATTGCAACAACATCACAAAATGTCGATCCAACTTTTTCATGGGTCTCCTTAGGTATCTGTATGATACAACTATAATAAAAATACGATCTTCAGTTGATCTTTATATTCATATACTTATGGTTGTGCTTTTATAAAGAAAAACAAACTGAACGTGTAAATCAATCAATCATATTGGCTCTCTGTACAATATTTCCGTAAAACATTAGTATGCAGCTGTTATACATTATCATATAATAATATATCGATCTATTAGCCTAGACAGGTTGAGCGACCAGGGGTCGGATATCCTGCAGAGGCCGTCGACTTGAAACTTCATTCACAAAATACTAGTACCCACCAGTGGTAACTAGCAATGCAGGACACACCAGCGTAGTAACATTTCCTCATCCATATATCCGCCATCAGTAAAAAGCATGAAGCTTTCGGCTATTTTGAACATCTTTTTCAATAAAATCTGCAATAAAACCTTTCCCAAGAGAGGTTCTTACTTACACAAGCTGGGAAAAAAACAGGATAAAAGGGTGGTTGTGTATCTCCTTTCCAAATAACCCTGGACTGAATGCGTGGATGTAAAAATGACCCGTGCCATGTCATGGACAAGCATTGAAACACGATGTCCCTGATTGGCCACATATTAAAAGATCATTCTCGATTTGTAGTTAGAATTAAACATACCCATCAGAAGCTGTCTTATTTTATTTAACTCCTCTAGAAAACCATGTATCTGACATATTTGTCATGACTTTGAAACTTGTATGCTAAAAACGTAACCGGGTGTAAGACAGGATTATCGGCATTTACCATAAACTTTGCCATTCTGAACGGCTATTTCGTCATTTTCAAACTGGGTTAGTATGTGCTTTGGGTAAACAACAACAACAAGTCGTGTAGGAAAAAGCAGACATTCCAGACCTGGCATTACGTGGCCGGTTTACAACTTTCACACAATTAGGCCAGGTAGATATGATGTCCCCATGGACCTTTCACGTGTCGTGAGTGCAAAACACTAGGTTATATTCGTGTCACGAGTGCAACGCACTCATGGGGAGCTCTTTAAAATAAAACATAATTGACTGATTCTGTTAAAATTCATTGAGACTTTTCTAAATAAAAAAAATCTAACTAGAATTCTGATAAGGAATTCTAAGGAATGCAAGCCTACGCCAGGTGGGGATCCCTATTATGGTATGCTCCCCTACCCGTGTTTGCATTCATTTATTGGGCCCATATCCCAAGGTTCATTAGTGCATACGTGACTCTATAGATGTTTGAATTCCTTGATGGCGATCCTGAATCCGGATCCTGTTCCGGATCTAAACAAAAATCCAAAAAATCCAAAAAATTCTTCATTGCCCTATTTCCGAAATGCCCTGAACATTTTATGAGATCCCGTTAAAGCCTGCGTGAAGTATGTTGTGAACAGACATACACACGCGAACGGACACAACACACGATCGGGAATGAATGCATATACTCTCCTATGTTGTCATATCACAATGTGCATTTTTTTTATTCCTGCACTGTACTATAATTATTATTTAATTACTATTATGAGCGTGAACGGTGGAATCTAGCGGTTTTGCTGGAACCACTAATGATCAGTCATTCATCATGCGCACGGTAATTGGTCAGTAATGTCAGGAAAATGTACGAATATCGTGATAGCTATTACATAAGTAAAACGATGTACATGTCTAATAAATTGTATTTTATACAACATTATAGAAATAACCTGGTTGGAATAGAAAATTTACACGAGGCCCGCATATGGAATTCGAGATGATAACTGTTTAAGGTATTTTATGATATTAATATCAAACTTATGCACACATTTATATTTTTTAAAAGCACGAAGTTTTTTTACCTAAGTTACCCTAGAGGTTTACATAATTAAATCATTATTATGATTAATTATTTACTCCTGTATTAAACTTGTAAAACATTTAAAGATGAGAGATGCATTGTAATCGTTATGCAATTGCATTTAATTTTGATACCATATTGGCTTATTATTGAATCCTGTTAATTTATTTTTAATATATATATATATATATATATATATATATATATATATATACAAATACACGCACAGACAAAGAAAGAGAAGTTGGAAGTTTTATACACACACACATATATGTATATATATATATATATATATATATATATATATATATATATATATATATATATATATTGAATATTGTTAGAGGTTACAAAGAAAGCATATATATATATATATTTATATATAATATATAAGCTTGCTTTATTGAAGGAGCAGTTGGAATGTTGGGTTTATGTGTCCTTTATATGGGTTCGAATCCCAGTCAACCCAATGTTTTTACCCTTTAAAAATTACCCCACATTTAAGGTTAATCCACATTATAATTTTGGGCTCGTCCTTTGACCCCGCGGGAAGAATTTGTTTTTAGTAAAATTTCCGCCGCGCAATAACCGGGGCGACCAAACTCTGTTTTCACCTTACAAAAAAAAAACGACGCCTCTGAGAAAGAGAGAGAGAGAGAGACAGAGAGAGAGAGAGAGAATGCTTTTATCATAACATTATTTACCCTATAAATATCCGGGTTCACTAGAACAACAGTACGACGTACATTAGAGCATTATACATTTAGATAACAAACGTGATATGTGTCACCGTGGACGTGTTCACGACAGTGAGTCGTTTGGCGGTCTGTGTTACATGATTTTATCAACGTGTGCCGCTAACTGTAAATCTCCAGGAGTCAACCAGATCATGTGAGAGCGAGCGATACAACTACTTAAACCATTTATCTGTTATTCAGGTACCAACGCAAAGCATTTATAAGGCTGAAGCAACAATTGGACCGATGAAACTTCTAGATGTGTAGAACATACAATATTTGCACCTGGATACTTTACTGAGTTTTCTCACCGATGCTTTTCTAGGAGAAAAATAGCTGACATTTGAACATAAGTCATGAATAAGGAACTTCCTGCTTGGTTATGCAATACGGGTTGCCAAGTATTGCTTCACGGTTTAAACTATAAATTTACACACAGGATTTAATTAAAAGTTCCTCTTCCCGCGTGCTCTGCGACAGAGATTACCAATTCTGCAGTCACAACTCGGACATGATTTGATAACAAAGAGGAGGTACCGGTTAGGATTTAAAGAGTCTGGACAATTAAGGTGTTTTATATACCTGGACGATTCAGGTTCACAGTATCAGTGGCTTTATATATATACTCTACTGAATGTAAGTCCAAGGAGTACGTATTTTGAGATTCTTCATTTAAGGAACAAAAGCCAGTATCAAAACACATCCATTCTTAATGGACGTCCTCCAGAATTACCTAATAGTTTAACGTTTGTCGGTATTCATCAAACGCATATTTAATGTGAGTGTGTTCCGTTATGAAGGCTGACCAACTAAAATTAAGTGCAAAGGGTAAAATCAAAAGTGACATCAGTTATGGAGAACTGTTTATAAATCAAATGATCGACGGCTGAATTAGACCATGTACAACTCAACAAATGGGTCTTCCACACAAAAAAACAAAAGAGTGTCTAAAGGTAGATCACAGGGATAAGGACACTTTGAAATGAAAGCTAGATTCGGCGTCCTAAATGAATAAATGATTGTGACGCAAGCGATCGTGGAATTACAGTTACAATAGGTCATTTTTCTGAGAAATTACAATTAGATTTTTTTAGGACCAAGAAGCCCGCTGTGCCTTTTCGAGAACAGCAGCTCAACGTGAACTTTATCAAAAGCTAAGGACAAAGGAATGCAACCATAGAGAGCAACATATGAATATGAATCAGCAGAGGCCCGGTTATTTTTAGTTGTTTGCGACATACGATGCTTTTATATCTAACTATTTTATGACAGAGGCATTCCCGCAGTCAGACCAGAAGAACAATGCTTCTTTGAGTATACGGTCAAATTCAATGATATTATTGAAGGATTAAAGTTGTGTTTTATCTCATTCAGTGAAAGTAGAATTTTGAAAACTATTTGGCGGTTATGGCTAACCGAACGATCATGACAGTGATTACAACACACATTTATTCTACGTCCAACCTTTCTTTGACAGGTTTGTCATCAACGAATTCCACCTACAGGGATAACCTGACACCGGGGGCACGAATGACTTTCGTTTGCGTTTTCACCCTGATTGGTGTTTTGATCATGGGTGGAAACCTGCCATTCATTTTGACTTACTTATGCTCAAAGTCACAAAGAATGAAAACGAACTCCACATTTTTCCTCGTCCATCTGTCCATCGCTGACTTTTTTGTTGGATTAAACATGCCGTACGGAGCGTTGATAATCTCAGACACAAAATATGAAAAGATACTGAGCATGTGTATCGCCCGGTATCTGATGCAGATAACCCCGATGGTGGCTTCGATATTACTGCTGTGTGTGGTCGCCGTGGACCGCTTTATTGCCGTCTGTGAACCCCTCCATTATCACTCACTAATAACCAGAAAGCGAGCGCACGTGGTCGCCGCTGGCATCTGGGGGATATCAATTCTATACGGCATAGTACTGCCGATACTTTTACTTTCAGACCGTAACCCTGACGGGACTTTCACTTGCTGGCTGACTCTCATGTTTAAGTGGGAGTACTTTGGTACTGTTTTGATACCGTCGTTTTACATCAGTACCGTCCTAATCGCTATCGTCTACGGACTTATGATAATCGTCTTTCTTCAGTACCAGAGAAGCCGAAGTGTGGCCTTGCGCGATCTTCCAGAACAATCAGAAGAACTGAAGACCAGACACAAGAAAATGCGGCAAGAAATCAAACTGGCTCAGACCAGTCTTATCGTGCTTGGGTTGTTTTACATATGCTGGGGGCCATTTTTCGTGATTTTGTCCATCCAGACTTACGGGTTTTTGCTCGCTGACGCTACCTGGGGGCGCTACCGTACCATGACCAGTGTTGTTGCTATATCTAACTCATTTCTGGACGCTGTAATTTACCTGTGGCGTTTACCACACTATCGCGCCATTTTGAGAAGACGCTTATGTGGCGCCACCAAGCGGCCTGAAGAAACATCTACAGGTTCTTTGGAACTAAGCGCGACATCCAGATCCAGTAAAGGTGATATCGCTATAAGAATCATCGAAAGGAGGCAGACCTAGAAACCAAAAAAAGGTATATAAACTGTCAATTCAATTAAATAAACCTGCCAAGAGAATGACAATCGCACAAATTTTACCTTGTATTGCTTGGATACCGCAAATAATATTTCTTACATAGACACACGCACCTGAATACTCGGTTTGTTACCGGGTGACATAAAAGCGGACCGGACTGTCTCGCTAGTGAAGCCTGCTTAGCTAGCAAAGCAGTTGGTACGCCGGACTTGTGCGCCACCGACATGTGTTCGAATCCCGGATATGCCCAGTATTTTCCCCTGAGTAATTTGTCTTCGTAACAGAATTGGGGCTCGTCCAACGTGACGGTAAACTTTGTTGCCCAGGTAATAAGCTCTACAAAGTGTGACTTCTGGGATAATTAGTCTTGCTCTTAAGCGGGGGTGTGTTATGGGGTGACATAAAAGCGGACCGAACTGTCTCGCTAGGAAAGCTTGCCTTTAGTACGCCGGACTTGTGCGCAACCTACATGGGTTAGAATCCCGGATCTGCCCAGAATTTTCCCCTGAGCAATTTGTCTTCGTAACAGGTTAATATTTAAGGAACCCATTGCGATATCTGATGTGTATCATATATAGGCACTTTATGTTAAACGTACAAAAAGTGTCAGTCACGTATGTCAGACACGGGAATGTCCCACTGATATGCAAGAATCCCGCTTTTGTCGATTATTCATTGGTTCATAGGCGGAGTCCTCCGTCGGTGGTATGCTAATAAGGAAATCCTGCGCTTACAGTCGGTTCATGTGCCCGAACGAATGCACAACTTTCGCATCATTCATCACACACATGGCAACAGGCTACCTTGCCTTGGTGCAAGGCTGAGAATTACACACCGGGGGACCCGGGCCATTCTAAGCCTTGAATATGCTCTTACAAAATATCGTAGCGGCCCTTCTGATATATCAGAAGGAATGAATAAAAGAGTCATTATGAATAAGACGCAGCTTAAACAAGGTTAAATCTACCTATTTTTCCTTTATTTCTCAGTTTCCATACATATGGAGTGTCCTGGTAATGTAATATATGATATAACAGTATTTTATCATGAAGAGAAGAGCAGAAGACCATCATTGACACAGCCATGTTGCTGAGGCATGAACTCTGGTCACCCATGACCTGACCTGTAACCTGACCTCTGGTGTACCAGAGTAATTTATCGCTAATAAATCTATTCCAAAACATCTTATTTCATAAATTATGCTTAAAAGTTAATGAAAATATATGGCTACAATAAGTCCTTTTTTAAGTTTATGGCTATATCTTTTAGGTTTTTAACAAATTTGCCAATGGAAGTTATGGAAACAATATTCACAATAATTTATTTGGGACAATAATCAAGGAACAACTTTTCTCATATCAATAAGGTCAAGGACAGGGTCATGTGACAAAAGATAAACATAACAGCATGGCAGGCTCCAGAAAATCAACAGGAGCCGAAATCTTAGCAATTTCCTTATAAGACAACTCCTACATTATTTATTTTTTGCTCCAGAACAGTTTATTAGTCATTATTGGTAAGAAATTGCTTAATTGCCCCCATTTTTCTCTGTTTATTTTGCAAATATCCTAATGTACCTTTGCTACGCCTTTCCATAAGAGGATCCCCATAACTGAAATCTCGTTTCAGTTATGAACCCATAACAACAGGCTACCGATGTTATACGAGTCCAGGTCGTGTTTGGGCTTCCGCACATTCAAGTTATCAAGAAAATACGTGTATCCATCGGAGACATCGCAAGGTTTCGGCACATGGCTAGTGCCATCTTGCTTTTCTCACCCCAGTTTCATTGCAGATATTGACGAATCTGAGGAAACATCAGATTTTTTTTTTAATTCTAAAATTCTACGAATCCGCGAAAAACGTTCATGCCTGCTGAATGGGGCCACATTAAAAAAATCAATGCTCGGCGTTATAGCTTGACATGTTTATAGTTACTAGAATTACACATACATATTTAGTTTTACTTTTATGAATACCTGCGAATGCGTGGGCTGATGTATAGTACTGCACTTTTAATGACTTTACCTGTAAAAATCCATTTCATATGACCTCACATGCCCAAGAATCTTGTAGTGAAGATCGTATGAGTAGCATACTAGCACTTTGATACCTTTTGTATGAATATCAGAATAAAACTGGACCCCATTTATAAAAGTTGTATTGTTTTATAATCTATGGCCTGTCATGAAGAAATATCCTGCAGGTTAACGATCACCTGTGTGTGTTTGTTTGTTTGTCTGTCTTGTTTGTAAACAAGTATGAAAGACCAGCAGACAACTTGTCCTCCTGACACGGAGTAACTGTGCACAAGATCATAAACCATGCAGAAGTCAAGGCATATATAGGCCTAAAGTAATACAGCCCAGAGTTTCCAATGTCTTCAGACTGTTCCACATATCTCCGATGTCACCCGATGTGTCCCGATGTCACCCGACCTGTCCCGATGTCAGACCGATGTCAAACGTATGTCTCGGTATGGACGGACGTCGCACCTATGTAAACAAAAATGCACGGACTCAACCCGTTTGGTCATGCGAATAATGCGGTCATGTAATCATAACGATATCGTGGGAACATCGCTGACACACCGTGGAACACCGGCATTTCATCTGTAGAGATCGGGGTGACACTGTGACACATGGGGGTAACATCATGTTAACATCTGGTTAATATCCGGATGATATGTACTCCCGATGATTAAGAAGATAAATCTAGTTGGGTTAATATTTACTAAAATGCAAAACTATCACGAAGAGCTCAAAATCTAAAAAATAACCTCTACACGCCCTTAGGGTCCCATGTGCTCAATGGGCCAATATATGCATGGTTGTGGGATGTCTGTGCGTCGGATACATGTAACATGTTGTTTACACACACGGCAGCGCCTCAAGATCAGCAACCTAATGGCCCATGTAAACGCACTTGGTAACGACGAAATAGCCGTTGAAAATGAGGACGTATTATTCCGAAGCCACCTATCTTGTTGCCACACCAGATTATGAAACTGTATTAACTAATATTTCATATACAAGGTTTACTTAAGCATATGAACTAAATAAGATGAAAAAAAAAACACGCACGTGATGGGTAAAGCTGATTTTTTTTTCCAACTACAGAATATTTCTTTAAACAATATCGGTACAATGTTTCCAAATGTGTCCAATGTCTCCCCGTAGTAACTCCGTTTCCAAAGATTTCAGCATGTTCATAAATGTGACAATGTTACCCCGATCGATGTTTCTCTCATTCCTATGTAAGAGGGGCCCATAAAATTCAATTATTTACTCAAGGACATGTTTTTTTTTGTCAGTCTGTGGCTAGAACATCTTTTTTACTGCACAAATCGAGAAATACAATTACACAGATGTCACAAATGGGGCCTGGACAGTGGAGTGGTAAAACGCTCGGCCTTCGAACGCTCGGGAGCCTCAGCGGCATAGTTTTGCAATCTAGCCGAGGATTGGAGTTAATGTCTTACAAAAAGTTATGAATTATAAAATATCATTCTTATCGTATGTATCATCATTCGATAGAAACTGCCTCCAGCAGACTTCTGACATATATTTACCCCCCCCCCCCAAAAAAAAAAGAAAAGAAAATACAGCATTTTAAAATACCAAATGTACATTTATTTTTCATTAATTAGTTCGTGTCTATTTTCTACAAGAAAGCACTTACATTAACATGGCAAAATGAATACTTTTATTTGCCTTTAAAGGAGTTAAACATTATCCTCAGTAATAATCTCTGGCGTTGTCTATCGAATTTGTTTTGGAAAAGCATCAGCCAATTTCCCAGAAGTCGGTGATGAGCTAGATGAGGAATCTTGTTTGAGTCACGACGTGGCTGGTATTATCTATACAGAACCGGAAAGTGAGAGAAAATGCACCGTTATCGCATAGCTATCAATGTTTTGTGGTTTTCCACGTGGTGTTATTATCCGACAGAGCTGAAGGATCAAAGTATAAGTGATCGTGAAAAAAAAGTCCACATGCCGCCTTGTCCAAGGACCAGAAATGCCTTTAAATAGAAATAATGCTTCCTGTTTGAAGAAGAAAAAAAAAACACGTATCGCCTCAGTACATGGGCCTTGTTGCTGATAAAAATGTGAGGGAGACAGCCAAAGTAATAATAAAATCCCCGCTCAGTCTCCTCAAGACAACTCCCCACGTTATGATGATTTTCGTCCATCGCTTTGGTGTGATGACCATGAGGATCAAGTCTTTTAGATGATCTACAGGGGCGGATCCAGGATTTAGGGAAAGAGGGGGTCCAACCTAGGAGGACTAATGAAAATCCTAAAAAAAAGGTCATCACGTCTGGAAAAGGGGGGGGTCCAGGCCGCAAAATTACGTCTAAAACCCCTTAAAAAAGGTTGCTTCGGGTGAAAAAGGGGGGGGGGGGGGTCCGGACCCCCCCCCCCCCCGGATCCGCTTCTGATCTACCTTTTTGTGTCCGGATATGACTTGTCAGGCCAATCATGGCACGGGGGAACCTCACACATGTTGGACTCATGTGATCGGTGGTTGCTGTTGAGGTAGCTGCCATCCTTGAGGAACTTACGATTCCTTCTGGACTCGGCCAGTCCTGCTACCTCACCATCTTCTGCACCTCTGTGTGCAGCTGCATACCATTTCTATCCGATGCTGGGCTTTTCCACATATTTTCCAAACAATCGCTTAGTTGTCTCTTTTATCTCCCTAATGCAGATTTCACATTTTTTTACTGCATCACATAATAGGAATATTTATTTTCGCTCCCTGAATACAATTTTTGCGTCATTTTTATCATTAAAGTTATTCACAGTTACACTCCATTAAGAAGCCTTCGGTCAGCAGCTAAAAACTTACTGGTCGTGCCTTTTACCAAATCGTCCTGTGTACAAAATCGGGCATTCAGTGTTGTTGGTCCGAAACTGTGGAATGACCTACCAGATACTCTAAGAGAAGCCACCAGTCTCTCAGAATTTAAAAGTAAATTAAAGACATATTTGTTCATGGAACATTTTTATGCCTAGTCATTTGTACGATATTTTATACTATTGATAGTGAAATGTTTGAACATTTTAGTGGAATTATGGAAGTTTTAACAGATAGTTGAACTATTTACTTTAATATGTCTTATTTAATACTGTAAGCTTCTGAATGTAATATCTTAGTCAACTGGACTTTAAATTCATATTTTTACAATGGTATGTTTAATGATTGCTGATTGTATTCTAGTTATGTAATAGCGTTTTAGAGCATGTAACATCATGAATTATACGATTTATAAAATACATTATTATTAAATTATTATTATTAAAGTATTAATAATTTATTTATTTATCTGACATTCAGAAGTTTACTTTTAGTATACTATAGTCAGAGTGCCTTTACATCTTGCATATCGAGGAACTAAATATAAGGTTCTATGGAGATGCAAATATTTTCGTTACTCTTAACAGCTGCTAAAAAGAATACAAGTACGCTGTCACAAGACAAACTATGCTTATCTCTAGCTTTTGTAGTATACTTTCTAAAAGCACCTTCCATATGCGAGAAAAAAATCCGTTTTAACTCATCATATTCGTAAATTTCTCTGCATATTTGTTGTCTGGACGCATGAATACAAGCAGGGCGCATGGGTTAATAGACGGCAGCTAACTTGTTCGATATACAGGGAATGCTTCGGTGCCATAGAGACGGGCATTTAATTTGTTTTGTAAATTCATATCTATTCTTTTGTGTTAATTTAATACTCGTAGCCTAATGTTGAGCTTATTGGCTGTCTACAATGATATCAATACAATAGGCTGAACCATAATTCAGTACATTTCCCCACATAGCTGGTATCAGGATTCGAGTTAAACTTATCAGCCAAATTTAAATGTCTAATGAGTCCTAGCTGGCAGTGGAAGAAAAGTGAATCGTGCGTCTACCTTGTGGCATTGTCATTTTGCTCCATTTCTCTCTGTAAGAAGCTTGTGAAGTGTAAACTAGTAAAATAATACATGCACCTGGTGTCAATGAATCATAATTCATCAAGAATCTACAAATAAAAGCAATGGAAATGATTATCAAATATAAAAACAAACAAAATCAAGACAGCAAATAGAACGGTATGACCGGTATTAGTCCTTGGTCCCTACAACATCCTCATATATATATATATATATATATATATATATATATATATATATATATATATATATATATAGAGAGAGAGAGAGAGAGAGAGAGAGAGAGAGAGAGAGATTTTCTGCATTTACCTTATCATGTAACTCACTATGTAAAATATCTCCACAATACAAATAAGATTACACAAAAAGTTCCCCAGTAAAATATAATCTTGGTCATACACGGTTTATTTACAATATAACAGTATAAATATATATTCTAGCACATAATAATGTTATTGTTCAATGTTCATCAGAAGTTTTTTTTTTAATAATGTCACTATTGTTCATCTGTCTAAACATAAAAATAACCGCAGATCCATTCATACCAGCTGTATCAGTTGTGTAAACCGGTAGTTAGAACAACACCTCTGTTGTTAATTTCCATGAAGGAAAGTGATAGTGTGGGTTTTGAAGTTTGCATTAGACTGGTACCCGGGCCCGCTCCATTGCGGAAAGCGTGGGGTACCAGCCTTTGTTTGCATTGTGTGCACGTCCGGATGTGAGAGGGGAAGAAAGAGAAAGATAAGTACGATGCTAATAAATACCATATATACTAACAGAAACCTGATTTTGTCCTGTCGCCTATTTTATATATAAATTGTAATTTAAACTGGCCGATGCTTTATCAAAGGCACAAATTGAGGACAATGGTTCATATCAAGGTTGAAATTATTTGCATATGTATATTCTGTATATTGTTAATTGATAAACCCGGATATTCAGCTTTAGTCGCCACCGATAGGTGTCGCTAAATCGCCAAGGCAAGACAACCAGATTCCATGTTGTAAGAGCTCCATAATGCACAGAAGTGAATCCTTTATATCTTACAGCGTTGTCAAATGATGAAGGTCGAACATACACATGATAAATTAATATATTCATGATTTGCATACATTCTATATAGCATACACTCGTGGGTTAGCCATGATTTCGGCATTCGACATTTGACTTCAGGGTTTTAGTGTTAAGTAAAATGGCAGCCCCCAGGAGCGATTCTGAGAAACTGGGAGAAATGAACTTGACAGAGTTCAATAGGTGCAAGCGGTTCCAACATGTACATTGTCTAAGCACAGCTTCCAGGCGAGAATCAATCTGCGGGGAGAGCCTGGTGGAAAGAAGGCGTTTAGGTAAAGTTTCAGCGGAATAACATTTGTGTAGGCCAAGCCCATGTCCCCAAACTATACAGCAGGATCCCCTAGGACACGCTATACAGGAACGTCTTATCCTCAGCTTAACAATCTTAAACTATATCAGATCTCACTTGGTTTAGGCCTAGCTTCTATCGTACCAGGACCATTAGGATAATTCGAACGGTTGAATGCTCTGCATATACGCCGTATTAGAACAGTACGATAATATGGTACACGCCATAAATATACAAAAACATCCAGCAAGGAATTACACATAGCAACCAGAGTCATCATGGTACGGTAGCGCCCCCAATCGGCGTCATCAAGCAAGAATCCGTATGTTTGTATTGAAAGTACAACAAAAAATGGCCCCCAGCATATGTAAAACAACCCGAGCACGATAAGACTGGTCTGGGCTAGTTTGATTTCTTGCCGCATTTTCTTGTGTCTGATCTTCAGTTCTTCTGATTGTTGTGGAAGATCGCGCATGGCCGCACTTCGGCTCCTCTGGTACTGCAAAAATACGATAATCATAAGTCCATAAACGATAGCGATGAGAGCAGTACTGATGTAAAACGACGGTATCAAATCAGTACCAAAGTACTCCCACTTAAACATGAGAGTCAGCCAGCAAGTGAAAGTCCCGTCAGTATTACGGTCTGAAAGTAAAAGTACCGGCAGTACCACGCCGTGCAGAATTGATATCCCCACATACCAGCGGCGACCACGTGCGCTCGCTTTCTGGTTATTAGTGAGTGATAATGGAGGGGTTCACAGACGGCAATAAAGCGGTCCACGGCGACCACACACAGCAGTAATATCGAAGCCACCATCGGGGTTATCTGCATCAGATACCGTGCGATACACATGCTCAGCATCTGTTCGTATTTTGTGTCGGAGAGTATCAACGCTCCGTACGGCATGCTAATTCCAACAAAAAAGTCAGCGATGGACAGATGTACGAGGAAAAAGGTCGAATTTGTTCTGAGTTTCATCGAACTGGAGCACAAGTAAGTCAGGATAAAAAGGCAATTTCCGAACATAATTGAAATCCCGATAACAACAAGTGCAACGACAAACAATGTTCGGGCCTCAGGTGAAAGGTTATCCAAGTAGGTTGTGTTGGTTTTCCAAATAATGCCCAACACCTTGTTTCCGCTGATGTGATATCCGGTGATATTCATTCTGCAGGTAAACCTTTCATTACCTTTTCCTTGCTTATTTACAGCTGCAGTTATTATGATCATTATATAACTTTTGATTCTTAAAACTTAAGATACACCGATACCACTCTTTCATCCTTTACCGTGTTCTGGTCACGACAACCTTACTGTAGTCTATGTAGTGTTGACGTCACGGCGCTAGAGTCAAAATTCTCTGCCCGATGCTTGCAGGTTCCCTGTTCAGAGTATTATATGCATGTGCCGTACAAAACGTATACGTTGGAAGCGAGTACACAAAAAGAGTACACACTGCCCGCCTGCTTTATCTGCTTTACTAAATAAACTTTGCACAGGAATTACGAAAATAAGTTACAATCCCCAGCCGTGCGCTCCGATCATAAACCATTCGGAATGAATTGCTTTGCACCCAAGGGACATCCTTAATTTCGTATAATCTTTAGTTGACTTAATATTATCGCGCTGATGGATTGGGATAGCTTTGGATTAGTTTTTGAGGGTGTGAGTTTAAGAGATTAATTATTTAGTTGTGAATCAGTTTATATAATAGGCAACATATATTAAATAAATCTGTCAACGGAGTATGGAACCAAAGCTCGGATATACCGGTTAACGCAAAATACGTCACATATTACCATCTTACAGTTAGGAATAAAATATATGACCCTTTTTTAAATAGTGTATATGAACAACACATTTGTCGTTTGATCCACCCATGTCAATTGAGCTTTTATAATAATAAAAAAAATGCTGTATTGTTCATCCAAATATATAATCTGATGATTTCCATGAAAGAAAACTTGAAACTATAAATAAATATTAAAGACTTGATGCAAATAAATAAGAATAACAAAAGTGCATGGACAATTTCCTTTTATGGAATTACAAAAAAATACTCACGGACATGACAGAGATTTTCAAGTCAATCTGTTAATAAAGGCGTTTTGGATATATGGTTAAAAGCTTGTGTATATTCAACAAGTATTATCTGGATATATTAAACAATTTAAACGATTACTTAATGTTAAATTATGGCGCAAAGCAAGATAAGGTTGGGGTGGGGTTTTAGGGGGGTTGGCATATCAAGGCTAGGTGTTTGGTTGGAAGAGGTATGCGCTCTACTTAGGGGTCTGGTAACACGCGCGGCTCTCCCTGGAGAACCGGGTTCCAATTCCGGCGAAAATTGGAAAGCAGTGACCCGTCCACGGTCAGCGATTTATCCGGGTTCTCCAGTTTACTTTACCATTACAGATAATTGAACGGCACGAACTCAGCCACTGAGAGCGTTTCCAATCAGTTATCATAACTATTTGTAAAATTGCTTGCAAAATAAATACCCTTAAAAATATAGTTCCATTTTCTTTTCAAAAGTAACAACATCATTAGATAACTACGAAACTGAATTTATTGAATCCTGCATTCCGCATAAATGATTTATTGTTAAATAATGTTTAATATTAGATACTTTTCAAACCAAAGTCACTTTCCAGTACTACGCCGTGCTATCTATAACTGTAAAACTGTATAACTGTTATGTTGATGTTCCAGGTTACTTTTGTTTAATCACAACAGACTTCAAATTTTTCTGCATTCAATCTTGACTTTCTCATACATACCCAAATTTATATATATATATATATATATATGTATATAGTATTAAATATATATATATATATGTATATATATATATATATATATATATATATATATATATATATATATATATATATACTGGCGACCCATTAAGTACGGCGAAATTCCGGCCTCTCTCTCTCTCTCTTTCTCTCTCATTCTCCCTCTCTCTCTCTCTCTCTCTCTCTCTCTCTATATATATATATATATATATATATATATATATATATATATATACAGTGAAACTTGTCTAACGGGACACCTCAATTAGACTGACAACTGGCTACAACGGACAAGATAGTCAAGTCCTTTCAAAATTTCCTATATGTTATGTATAAGCCGAACCTCTGTAAGGCGGACACCTCACTACTGCGGACAACGGACAGCAGATTTCAACTCAAACCAACATTATAAGAGTAAATGAACCTGACATATGCGGACACGATACGCCACCTCGACAACGATCACTCGCCCCGGGCAACATCAAAGACCACCGGTACCGTTGCTGTTCCCGAGACTGGAACACAAAGGATTATGCAATCCTCATTTGTTACCTTAATGCGTGTCCGTGCTTATGTCACGGTGTGATGTGCTCCTAAGTTAAACACAGCAAATATGAAGCGGTAAACATCGTTTCACTTTATTTCACGGTTGATCATTCACACGTTGCGAAGCTGTATAGTTTTCGCTCGACCGCGGGGTCATTAACTTGATGAAACGGCTGCCGATTTCCCATGCGTCCCTAATCTCACCACGCAATACCTAACTGTAAATAAGACACTTTGTTATAGCAGGCTGTCAAACAATTGAGAAGTAAACATTTAGGTAGACATTTATTACATCGTATTATATTGTAATCAAAAATGGCGGAATACGTCCGCATTCATTCATTAACTCCACAATTATTGCGAGGAACATGCCATAATCTTTACCTAGTTTTAATGTTTTTACAAATCCGTGTTATTCACTATAAAATATCACAAACACTTTTTAATGAAGTGAATGAAATGTTACGAATTTTCAGGAATGGCAGAGATTTTTTATGAGAGTGTGCATAGTTTTGTTTTGAAATCTCTTCTAAAAGTTATCTGAGGTGGACGCTCTTCTAGAGCTCTCTTTTTATAAAACATACTATTATAAACAAGAAAACTGCAGTCCAATAAATGCAGCTTCCGACATTCACTTATTCGAGCATAAGTTACTGTGCATTTGTGAATATTCCTTGATGATTTTCCTAGATCCCGAATATTGCGCCGATTCCACACCAATATATAACTATTTATATATTGACCCATTCCCGAAATTCCATAAAAAAATATCACAAGATATCCCAAGAGTTATGTAGTGAAAAAACACATATATTCATACACACGAACGGGTATGGACGCATGCACCACTGGGGAGGCAATGCATGTTACTCCTACGCTACACTATAATTATAAAATTAAGAGTGTTAACGGTGGTATCTTGGGGTTTTGCTGGAACCACTAATGGCCAGTTATTTAGCATGAACAATCACCTTGTTTTGGCGGTCTGAAAAATGAACGGATATCGTGATGACTCTTAGAGGCGTAAAATTATGTTCATGTGTAATTTATTGCATTTAATACATTTTGGAAATAGCCTGGTTGCAACATTAAAGGTATACAGTGGTCAGCATGTGGAAGGAGGGATAATAAATATTAAAGTAATATATGGATATTAATATCAAACTTATGCACATGATTATACTGTTTATCTTTTTAAATCAGGAAGTTTTTAACCTCAATTAACCTTGAGTTTTACTTGATGATACTGTTATGATGATAAAATACTTCCTCCTTTGTCAAAATGGTCAAACATTTGAAAAATGAGTGATTTTCTTTATAATCATTATGCAAGTGCAATTAATCTCTCTCTCTCTCTCTCTCTCTCTCTCTCTCTATATATATATATATATATATATATATATATTTACAGAGAGAGACAGAGAGGGAAATTTAAAAGTTAGAAATTATTTATATATAGAGATAATGCTTTTATCTTTACATAACCTACCCTATAAGGATCCGGGTTCACAAGAAAAACTATACCACGTACATTAGAGCAATATACATTTAGATAAAAAACGTGATATGTATCACTGTGGACGTGTACACGACGGTAGGTCATTTGGCTGCCTATGTTACACGATTCAAACAACGTGTGCCGCTAACTCTAAATCTCCAGGAATCAACCAGTTCAGATATAAAAGTAAACAGAGCTTGCGAGAGCTATACAACTGCTACGACCATTTAGGAAGCCTAATTTATTAGACCAATAAAACTTTTAGATGTTTAGAGCTTACCATTTGTTTTACACTGGAGTATTTTATGAGTGATTTGCACCGATGTTTTTCTCGATAAAAAATGATAGTTTATATGTTGACATGAGTTCAGAATAAGGAACATCCTGGTCGCATATATAATTGGGGTTTCCAAGTATTACGTCACGGTCGGAACAATACGTTTACACACAGGATTAAATCAAAGTTCCTCTTCCTACGTGCTCTGCGACAGAGATTACACATTGTGCAGGCACATCTCGGACAAAGAGGAGGTACCAGTTAAGATTTAAAGAGTCAGGACAAAGAAGGTGTGTTATTACACAGTATCAGTGGCTCTAGATATATATTGTATGGGAAATAAGTCAAAGGAGTACGTATTTTGAAATTCTTTATTTATGGAACACAAAGCCAGTGTCAAAACGCATCCATTCTAAATGGACATCCTTCAGAATGACCAAATATTTTCAGTTTATTGGTACTCATGAAACGCATATTAAAAGCAAAAAGGGTGTTTTTCGTTATAAAGGATGAGTGCCAAGGGAAGAAAATGCCAAGGGATAAAAATGACAATGTCATCTACTGGTGTTTATCGACTGTTGCTGAATGAGCCCATGTACGAGTTCAGGGATCTTCGACAAATGCCAAAAAGATTGACTTATAAATAAAAGTTAGATTCAGCGTTTTGAATGAATATATGATTGTGACTCAAGCGATCAGTTTCAAGGGGAGATTTTTCTGAGCCAGTAAAATTAGATTACTTCAGGAACAAGAATCCCTTTGTGCCTTTTCGAGAACAGCAGCTAGCTCAACGTGAACTGTATCCAAAGCTCAGGATAAAGAAAAGCAACCATCGAGAGCAACATATCCTGCATCAGCAGAGGACCGGTTATTTATTTTTGTTTTAGACATACGATGCTTTTATATCTAACTATTTTATGACAGAGGCGTGCCTGCAGACAGCATCAAAGCCAAGGATGTGGTCACAGAATATATGGCAATATTCAGTATCTAATACTGCCTAATGGTATCCAATGTTTGACATGAAATAGACCGAGGTCATTTTGTAGCTAAATATACAATGGTAATATACTGTCTTATATGTATGGTATCCAAGACAATGGCTCTGCCTCCCCTATAAAAGGTCCCATTCCTCTGATGCATAATTATGTCTCTAAGAGATGCCACATTTTTGAATCTCACAAAGAAAATAAGGTTTGATGTTCTCCCTGAGACAGATCCAGGAGGATTATAGGAAACAGAAGCGAGACTTGTATAAGGTGTTTTGATTCTGGGAGAATGGGCCTCTGGGCCCCTGTTCGCCAAAGTTGGTTATCCAACTAAGATCTTTAATGTGATCCGCCCATTCCATGGATTGTTAGCCATGTTATTGACACTACTTCTATTAAATGTACTGTCTATTCTGCATCGCTTCATGATGACTGTGAACTGAAGGACTGCGACTAACATATGCGAGTATACGGTCTAATTCAACGATATTAATGAAGGATTAAAGTTGTGTTTTATCTCATTCAGTGAAAATAGAATATTGAAAACTATTTGACGAGTATGGATAACCGAACGATCATGACAGTGATTACAACACACATTTATTCTACGTCCAACCTTTCTTTGACAGGTTTGTCATCAGCGAATTCCACCTACAGGGATAACCTGACCCCGGGGGCAAGAATGACTTTTGTTGGCGTTTTCACCCTGATTGGTGTTTTGATCATGGGTGGAAACCTGCCATTCATTCTGACTTATTTGTGCTCAAAGTCACAAAGAATGAAAACGAACTCCACTTTTTTCCTCGTCCATCTGTCCATCGCTGACTTTTTTGTTGGATTAAACATGCCGTACGGAGCGTTGATAATCTCAGACACAAAATATGAAAAGATACTGAGCATGTGTATCGCCCGGTATCTGATGCAGATAACCCCGATGGTGGCTTCAATATTACTTCTGTGTGTAGTAGCCGTGGACCGCTTTATTGCCGTCTGTGAACCCCTCCATTATCACTCACTAATAACCAGAAAGCGAGCGCACGTGGTCGCCGCTGGAATCTGGGGGATATCAATGCTATATGGCGTGGTACTGCCGGTACTTTTACTTTCAGACCGTAACCCTGACGGGACTTTCACTTGCTGGCTGACTCTCATGTTTAAGTGGGAGTACTTTGGTACTGTTTTGATACCGTCGTTTTACATCGGTACCGTTCTAATCGCTATCGTCTATGGACTTATGGTAATCGTCTTTCTGCAGTACCAGAGAAGCCGAAGTGCGGCCTTACGAGATCTTCCACAACAATCAATAGAACTGAAGACCAGACACAAGAAAATGCGGCAGGAGATCAAACTGGCCCAGACCAGTCTTATCGTGCTTGGGTTGTTTTACATATGCTGGGGGCCATTTTTCGTGATTTTGTCAATCCAGACTTACGGGTTTTTGCTCGCTGACGCCACCTGGGGGCGTTACCGTACCATGACCAGTGTGGTGGCCATATCTAACTCATTTTTGGACGCTGTAATTTATCTGTGGCGTTTACCACACTATCGCGCCATTTTGAGAAGACGCTTATGTGGCGGCACCAAGCGGCCTCAAGAAACATCTACAGGTTCTTTGGAACTAAGCGCGACATCCAGATCCAGCAGAGATGATATCGCTATAAGAATCATCGAAAGGAGGCAGACTTAGAAACCAAAAAAGGTATATAAACTGTCAATTCAATTAAATAAACCTGCCAAGAGAATGACAATCGCACAAATTTTACATTGTTTTGCTTAGATACTGCAAATAATATTTCTTATATAGACACACGCACCCCTGAATACTCGGTTTGTTACGGGGTGAAATAAAAGCCGACCGGACTGTCTCGCTAGAGACCTGCTTTGCTAGCGAAGCAGTTGGTACGCCGGACTTGTGCGCCACCGACATGTGTTCGAATCCCGGATCTGCCCAGTATTTTCCCCTGAGTAATTTGTCTTCGTAACAAAATGGGGGCTCGTCCAACGTGACGGTAAACTTTGTGGCCAGGGAATAAGCTCACTAAAGTGTGACTCCTGGGATAATTAGTCTTGTTCTGATAGCAGAACGCTCTTAAGTGGGGTTGTGTTACAAGGTGACATAAAAGCGGACCGAACTTTCTCGCTAGGGAAGCTTGCTTTTGTTGTGCGCCACCGACATGGGTTCGAATCCCGGATCGGCCCAGAATTTTCCCTTGAGCAATTTGTCTTCGTAACAGGTTAAAATTATTGAACCTATTGCGATATCTAATGTGTATCATATATAGGCACTATATGTTTAACGTACAAAAAGTGTCAGTCATGTACGTCAGACATGGGAATGTCCGACTCTAATGCAAGAATCCCGCTTTTGCCGGTTTTCATTGGTTCGTTGACGGAGTCCTTCTTCATCCCGGAAACGGTGCGTATGCTAATTAGGGAAATTAGAATCGCTTCATGTGGCCGAACGAATGCACAACTTTCGCATCATTCATCACAAAAGGCAACAGGCTACCAATATTATACGTGTCCAGGTCGTGTTTGGGCTTCCGTACATTCAAGTTATCAAGAAAACACGTGTATCCATCGGAGACTTCTCCAGGCTTCGGCACCTGGCTAGTGCCATCTTGCTTTTCTGACCCCAGTTCCATTCCAGATATTGACGAATCTGAGGAAACATCAGATTTGTTTTAAAAATTTCGAAATTCTACGAATTCGAGGAAAAAAAGTATATGCCTGCTGAATGGGGCTACATTAAAAATCAATGCTCGGCGTTATAGCATGATATGTTTATAGTTACTGGAATTACACATACATATTTAGTTTTTCATTTATAAGTGCCAGCGAATGCGTGGGCTAATGTATAGTGCTGCATTTTTAATATGACTTTACCTGAAACAATCCATTCCATATGACCTCACATGCATAGGAATATTGTAGTGAAAATGTTATGAGTAGCATACTGGCACATTGATACCTTTTGTATGAATAACAGAATAAAACTGGATCCCATTTATAATAGTTGTATTGTTTTAAGTTGTATTGAAAAATCCTGCAGGTTAACGATCACCTGTGTGTGTGTTTGTTTGTTTGCCTGTCTTGTTTGTAAACAAGTACGAAAGACCAGCAGACATGCAGCTCGTTCTCCAGACACCGAGTAACTATGCACAAGATCATAAATCATGCAGAAGTCAAGGCACATATAGGCCTAAAATAATACAGCTCAGAGTTTCCAATGACTTCAGACTGTTCCACATATCTCCGATGTCACCCCATGTGTCCCGATGTTGGCCCGATGTGTCCCGATATCAGCCCGATGTTTCTGATGCCAAACGTATGTTTCCCTGCATGTACATACGTTGCACCTTTGTGAACAGAAAAGCCCTGACCCAATTTGTTGCGGTCAAAATTTCATAACAATATCACGGAAACATCGCTGCCACATCGTGGAACACTGACAAGTCATCCGGAAAGATCGGGAAACATCGAGGTGACACAGGGACACATCAAGATGACACAGGGACACATCGGGGTAACATCATGATAACTTCTGGTTAACATCGGGATGATATGTTCTCCCAATATTGAGGAGATAAATCTAGTTGGGTAAAGATTTACTAACATGCAAAGCTGTCACGAGAAGCTTGAGATCTAAGAAATACTAGTAATCCCTTCACCAAACCTCTTTGGGTCTCATGTGCTCTACAGGCCAAATAAATGCACGGGTGTGGCATGTCTGTGCGTCGGACACAAATAATAGGTTGTTTAAACACACGGCAGCGCTTCGGGATCAGCTACCTAGTAGCTCATGTAAACGCGCATGAAAAACGACGAAATAGCCGTTGAAAATGATGACGTATTATTTCGAGGCCACCTATCCTGTTGCCACACCAGGTTATGAAATTAGCTGTGAGGGACAACTGTAATAACTAATATTTCATATACAAGGTTTACTAAAGCATATGAACTAAATAAGATGAAAAACCTACGCGCGTGATGGGTAAAGCTGATTTTTTTTTTCAATCTAGAGAATACTTCTTTAAACAATGTCGGTACTATGTTTCTAGATGTGTCCCAATGTTACCCAAAAGTAACCCCATTTCCAACGTTTTCAGCATGTTTATAAATGTCACGAATTTACCCCGATCGATCTTGTATCTCATTCCTATGTAACAGGGGCCTACAAAATTTAGTTATTTACTCATGGCAATGCATTTTGTCAGTCTGTGGCTAGAACATCATTTTAACTGCACAAATCCAGAAATACAATTACACAAATAAAGATCAATTTAACGATAAAATATAGAATTAATTAAAAACATATAAATCACAAGACATATATACTCCATCGGCTTTGTGAAGCAAACATAAAAAATAATTTCTGTGACCTTGGGAACGTTAATTGTATGTCATAAATTCTATATTTAAGTTGAAGTTTTAGTTAGGCGTGATTTAGTTATCGGACTACTAAGCTGACGCTTCTCGGTTCGACCCTCCCCCCCCCCCCCCCCCCCCCAGGGAGCTTCAGTGGCATAATTTTGAAACCTCGTAAGAACCTCGAAGATTTGCTCTACTGAAAGTTATGACTTATAAAAAATAATTCTTATCGTATTTATCATCATTCGATAGAAAGTGCAATCATCAGACATATAAACATATAGTTACCAAGACACAAAATTAGGAAAATCAGTTACAAAGTGATTTAAGCATATATAATTTAACAGCATTTTAAATTAATGAATCCAAATGTACATTTATTTATTCATAAATTTATTAGTTCATATCTTTAACAAAAATAAACCTATTTTCTAGAAGAAAGCGCTTACATGCTAAAATAACTATTTTATTTGCCTTTAAAGTAATTAAACATTAGTAAAAGGAATTGAAGAGAATCCAAGTTATCCTTAGTAATACTCTCCAGAGTAGTTTATGGCTTTTTTTATAAAGCATCAGGCAGTTTCCCAGTAGTAAATTATGAGTTAGATAGGAATCTTGTTTGTGTCACAGCGTGTCTGTTATTATCTTTACAGAACCGGAACGTGTGAGAAAATTACCATTATCGCGTAGCTATCAATGTTTTGTGGTTTTCCACGTGGTATCCTTATCTAACTGAGCTGAGGGATTCAAAGTATAAGTATTAGAGAAAAAAATAAAATCCACATGCGGCCTTGCCTAAGGACCAAAAATGCCTTTAAATAGGAATAATGCTTCACTGTTTGTAGAAAAAAAACACATCTCGCATCTGTACATGGATGTTGTTACTGTTAAAATATGAAGGAGATAATCAAAGTACTGATGGAAGGCCCCCCACCCCGGTAAAATATGAACCTCCGCTCAGTCTCCTCAAGACAACTCCCCACATTATGATAATGTTCGTCCATCGCTTTGGGAAGATTACCATGAGGATCAAGATTTGTAGATCAGCTAGCTTTGTGTGGCCAATCATGGCACGAGGGAACCTCACACATGTTGGACTCATGTGATCGGTGGATGCTGTTGAGGTAGCTGCCATCCTTGAGGAACTTACGATTTCTGATGGACTCGGCCAGTCCTGCTACCTCAACATCTTCTGCACCTCTGTGTGCAGCTGCATACCGTTTCTATCCGATGTTGGGCTTTTCCACGTATCTTCCAAACAATCGCTTAGTTATCCCTTTTATCTCTCTTATGCAGATTTCAAATTTGTATTACTGCCCCACATAATAGGAATATTAATTTTCGCTCCATGAATAAAATTTTTGCTTTATTTTTATCATTAAAGTATTCATAACTTATTTATGAACGTAACGCTCAATAACAAAAGCTAACATTTATGAGAATTCAAAGACGCAACCAAAGAATGCAATTTCCTAAACTGTTTACATCATCAGATGAATAACTGAAAGTTTATTGAGGAAAATATGTTAAGCAACTAAAACGAACTGACAAAATTTTGCAAAATCTTTGAAACTGTATGACTTTTCGTTACAATAAGTGAGAGAACAAAAGTCTCCAACCTCTGAAATATTGAGGAGGTTACGTCCCACTATCCCCGTCCCCAAAACAAGGCCAATGCGTGAATGCATTATTCAGAATCGCGCGACGAAAATAGAGCCAATTCACCCCTCTGACATTTAAAAGTTTACTTTCAGTATACTAGAGTCAAAGTGCCTTTACATCTTGGATATCGAGGAACGAAATATAAGGTTCTATGGAGATGCAAATATTTTCGTTACTCTGAACAACTGCTAAAAAGAATACAAGTACACTGTCACAAGACAAACTATGCTTATCCCTAGCTTTTGTAGTATACTTTTTAAAAGCATCTACCATATTAGTAAATTCCTCTGCATATTTGTTGTCTGGACGCATGAATACAAACATGGCGCATGGGTTGCTAGACGGCAGATGACTTTTACGATATACAAGGAATGCTTCGGTCCCATAGAGATGGGCATTTAATTTGGTTTGTGAATTCATATGTATTCTTTTGTGTTAATTTAATACTCGTAGCTTAATGTTGAGCTTATTGCCAGTCTACAATGATATCAATACAATAGGATGGATCAATAATGCAGTACATTTCCCAACATGGCTGGTATCACGACTCCAGTTAGACGTATCCGCCAAATTTAATGTCTAATGAGTCCTAGCTGGCAAGGGAAGATAAGTGAAGGGTGCGTCTACCTTGTGGCATTGTCATTTTATTCTATTTCTCTCTGTAAGAAGCCTGTAAAGTGTGAAACCTATGAAATAAAACATACAATTGGTGTAAGAATCATAATACATCAAGAATCTACAAAAAAAGCTTAAGAAATAATTATGAAATATAAAAACAAACAAAATCAAGACAGCAAATAGAACGGTATGACCTGTATTAGTCCTTGGTCCCTACAACATTAAATCCTCATATATATATATATATATATATATATATATATATATATATATATAAATATATATATATATAACTCTGAAGAAAAACAACACTGTTAATTCACAAAAGTCCGTTTCACGGGATGCGACCCGATCATCAGGTGAATGTGGTCAGAATGAAGCTAACGGTGTGGTTTGAAAAGCCGAGACTTTACGGGATTACGAGATTATGCTTTCTGCGATTCGGGTCGGGGGGGGGGGGGCATGTGAAAGACTGACACTGATCCTATTGTCCCCGGGTGCACAATAGGATTGATCGGGGTACACGTGCGATACTGGAACATAACAGGGCAGGACAAAGAGGTTATTTATTGTTGTAAATGTTATATATAATACAAATATATATACCAGGATGCTCAATTAGCATATTAAACTGATTTCTAATAGGGTCTTGGAAGCAGTGAACATATCAGTAGTATACATATGATAAAAATACACATATACTATGAAAATACACAATATACAAGGCAAATATACAATATAAAAGGCAAATATTCGATACCATACTCGTACCAAATGCAATCCACTCGGTAAACTCACCATGATGTAGTGGTAACGCCATGTCCCTCATCACTACAAAGCAGTGAGAGAACAACTACATGAACAGGTAAGTCTGCCCAGCGGATCCTCGTTGGGGGGGGATATTAGTACGAATGCTAGGTTTTAAAATATTTCAGGGTGAATTTGTTTTGATGGCGGAATTTGGAGAGAATTTCAGCCCTTGAGTTCAACAATGATCCAGGGGGGGGGGCGTTGCTATAAGTAGCTTTTCAGACAAGCAGAAATCACACCTCCTAGTCCACAGAAGTAAGGTGCTGCCTTGGCAGATATTTTCCAGGAGAGCTTGTAATTGATATTGTTGTCTTTTAGTGACCAAATGTGTTTAGACAATTCAGTATTTTTAGCGTGGGATCTGTTCCGAAGGGACTGCTTGTGGTTATTGTATCTTCTCTTGAAATCACCTTCAGTACACCCTATGTAGTGTTTCACGTCATTGTCTGTTCTAACTGTTGCCTTATAGACAATGCATTTCAGCTGACATTGACCATTCATAGGACATTCGTCTTTTTTACGGCAGTTACATTGTTTTTGAGGTACATTCACAGCATTGTCAGTATTTAAAACCTTCATATTATGTTTGCTGATCTGGATAGACATGTTGGGTAGACAGCTATAGCTAATTTTCAAATTGTTCCTGTTGAATAACCTGTTGTACCTGTGATGTTGAGGGAAGTGTTTTTCAACTAGTTTCATGAATTGTCTGCCAATGTTGGTTTTACATGACGGCTGTAGGGTGGATTAAACCATATTATTTTCCTTTTCCTGTTTCTTTTGCTTTTCATTGTGGGTTCAACATATTTTAAGCTTTCTGAGAACCCGCTTTTCGCTAAAGCTTTGTCATACATGGGTTTGGCTTTCATAAATAGCTCTTTATTGCAGGAGTTGTCAGATACACGTTTGCTGATCATCAAAGGTATCTACCTAATGATAGCTGGGGGAGGGGGGGGGGGGGGGGGTGATTGGATGGTGCGTGGATATATACCACGCCGTTAGCTTCATTCTAACCACATTCACCTGATGATCGGGTCGCATCCCGTGAAACAGATTGTTGTGAATTAACAGTGTTGTTTTTCAGAGTTATACCGCTCTGGCCTAGTCTGGAGGCCAAAGAGCACTTTACATCGGAGGGTAACACTACCTTATATATATATATATATATATATATATATATATATATATATATAAATATATATATATATATATATATATATATATATATATATATATATATATATATATATATATATAGAGAGAGAGAGAGAGAGAGAGAGAGAGAGATTTTCTGCATTTACCTCATCATGTAACTCATTATGTAAAATATCTCCACAATACAAATAAGATTACACAAAAAGTTTCCCAGTAAAATATAATCTTGGTCATACACGGTTTATTTACAATATAACAGTATAAGTATATATTCTAGCACATAATAATGTTATTGTTCAATGTTCATCAGAAGTTTTTTTTAATAATGTCACTATTGTTCATCTGTCTAAACATAAAAATAACCGCAGATCCATTCATACCAGCTGTATCAGTTGAGTAAACCGGTAGTTAGAACAACACCCTTGTTGTTAATTTCCATGAAGGAAAGTGATTGCGTGAGTTTTGTAGTTTTGCATTTGACTGGTACCCGAGCCCGCTCCATTGCGGAAAGCGCGGGGTACCAGTCTTTGTTTGCATTTGTGTGCACGTCCGGATGTGAGAGGGGAAGAAGCAGAAAGGTAAGTACGATGCTAATAAGTACCATATATATACTAACAGAAACCTGATTTTGTCCTGTCGCCTATTTTTATATATAAATTGTAATTTAAACTGACCAATGCTTTATCAATGGCAAACATTGAGGACAATGGTTTATATCAAGGTTGAAATTATTTGCATATGTATATTCTGTATATTGTTAATTGATAAACCTGGATATTCAGCTTTAGTCGCCACCGATAGGTGTCGCTAAATCGCCAAGGCAAGGCAACCAGATTCCATGTTGTGAAAGCTCCAGTTAGACGAGCCCCGATCGCATGCGTGTATAATTAGGAAACACACAGGCAACCATAATGCACAGAAGTGAATCCTTTATATCTTACAGCGTTATCAAATGATGAAGGTCGAATATACACATGATAAATTAATATATTCATGATTTACATACATTCTATATAGCATACACTCGTGGGTTAGCCGTGATTTCGGCATTCGACATTTGACTTCAGGGTTTTAGTGTTTAAGTAAAATGGCAGCCCCCATGAACGGTTCTGAGAAACTGGGAGAAATGAAATTGACAGAGTTCGATGGATGCAAGCGGTTCCAACATGTACATTGTCTCAGCACAGCTTCCAGGCGAGAATCAATGTGCGGGGAGAGCCTGGTGGAAAGAGGGAGTTTAGGTGAAGTTTCAGCGGAATAACAATTGTGTAGGCCAAGCCCATACCCCAAACTAGCAGGATCCCCTAGGACACGCTATACAGGAACGTCTTATCCTCAGCTTAACAATCTTAAATTATATCAGATCTCACTTGGTTTAGGCCTAGCTTCTATTGTCCTAGGACCATTACGATAATTCGAACAGTTGAATGCTCTGTATATACGCCGTATTAGAACAGCCCGATAATAAGGTACACGCCATAAATATACAAAAACATCCAGCAAGGAATTACACATAGCAACCAGAGTCATCATGGTACGGTAGCGCCCCCAATCGGCGTCACCAAGCATAAATCCGTATGTTTGTATTGAGAGTACAACAAAGAATGGCCCCCAGCATATGTAAAATAACCCGAACACGATAAGACTGGTCTTGGCCAGTTTGATTTCTTGCCGCATTTTCTTGTGTCTGGTCTTCAGTTCTTCTGATTGTTGTGGAAGATCGCGCAAGGCCGCACTTCGGCTCCTCTGGTACTGCAAAAATACGATAATCATAAGTCCATAGACGATAGCGAAGAGAGCAGTACTGATGTAAAACGACGGTATCAAAACAGTACCAAAGTACTCCCACTTAAACATGAGAGTCAGCCAGCAAGTGAAAGTCCCGTCAGTATTACGGTCTGAAAGTAAAAGTACCGGCAGTACCACGCCGTATAGAATTGATATCCCCCAGATGCCAGCGGCGACCACGTGCGCTCGCTTTCTGGTTATTAGTGAGTGATAATGGAGGGGTTCACAGACGGCGATAAAGCGGTCCACGGCTACAACACACAGCAGTAATACAGAAGCCACCATCGGGGTTATCTGCATCAGATACCGAGCGATACACATGCTCAGTATCTGTTCCAATTCTGTGTCGGAGATTATCAACGCTCCATACGGTATGCTTATTCCAACAAAAAAGTCAGCGATGGACAGATGGACGAGGAAAACTGTAGAGTTCGTTCTCAGTTTCCTCGATCTGGAGGACAAGTAGGTTAGGACAAAAAGGCAGTTTCCGGCCATAATTAAAATCCCAATAACAGTAAATGCCACTACAAACAATGTTCGGGCCTGAGGTGAAAGGTTATCCAAGTAGGTTGTGTTGGTTTTCCCAACAATGCCCAACAGCTTGTTTCCGCTGACGTAATTTCCGGCGGTATTCATATTATAGGCAAACCTTTCATTATATATTCCCTGCTGATTCACGACAGCAGTTATAAAGATCATTGTAGAAGTTTTGATATATCACAGTAAAGTGTTTAAAATAATGAAATGCTGATACCATACTGTTATTGATATGAATCTTCCGTTCACAACAACCTAACTGTAGGCCATGTTCACATCGTGGCGCTAGAGTCAAAATTTCCTGTCCAATGCTTGCAGGTTCCCTGTCCAGTGTATTATATGCATGTGTCGTACAAAACGTATACGTTGGAAGCGAGTACACAAAAAGAGTACACACCGCCCGCCTGCTTTATCTCCTTTACTAAATGCACAGGAATTACGAAAATAAGTTACAATATCAAGCCGGCGCTCCGACCATTAACCACTCGGAAGTAAATTGCTATGCACCCAAGGGACATCCTTAATTTCGTATAATCATTAGTTGACTTAATATTATCGCGCTGATGGATTGGGACAGCTTTGGGTTAGTTTTTAGGGTGTGAGTTTAAGAGATTCATTATTTAGTTGTGAATCAATTTATATAACAGGCCACATATATAAAATAAAGCTGTCAACGGAGTATGGAACCAAAGTTCGGATATACCAATTAAAGCAAATTACGTCACATTTATATAGGCGACCCATTTAGTACGGCGAAATATCGGTCCCTCCATTCTCTCAGCATTAGAGTGTTACCATAGTACTGTTTACTGACTGACCTCGTAATGTATTGATCAGATTTGTGGAGTTCCGTGTAGGCGTTGTAGGCATATGCTTCCTAAATGACGATTAAATTGCGTATGTTCGTTCTTTGTAACCTCTAGAAAATGTACTAACACGGCCCTTGGGTCTTGGAAAATGATTGTCTTTAAGCTTATATTGTTGATACTCTGACCGTGGCAGACGTGGAACACATAAAAACACGAACAACTTATTGCCTTCGTCAGGAGGGTATGCATTCATATGTGTATATGTGTGTCTGTGTGGGTGTGTTTGTGCGTAGTTGTTCACAACATAACTCATTCAATCATAAACGGAATCCAATGATATCTTGAGGGTATTACATAAATGGAGAAATGAAGAATCGTTAAGTTTTCGGTGTGGATCCGGCACATGATCCGGATCCAGGAGCGTTATAAAGTAAATTCACAAAAGTACAGCCACTTGTACGCGAATGAACCTGGAGATATAGGCCGAATACGTGAATGCAGACATGATTTTTTGGGACCAGTCCTCAATAGGGCCCCCCACATAAACGGATGATTGCATTCCTTAGAATGCAGATTTCTATAAGCGTTTTTTTAATTTTGAATCGATTCTTCAGGAAGTGTAATGTATGCACAAATATAACACATGGACACTTTATCGCCCCTGTTAACCGAAGTAATTATGAATAAACAGTACACATACATAAGACGATGCATGCAAACGCACACACCTTAAATATATTTAATCTTGTAACCGGAATCATCAGGGTGTAAGTATAACCTACACACACACACACACACAAACACACAATATGAGATCGTCGTTATTACGCACAGGATAAGGTACGGTGTTTGAGCATGAATGACAATGTATAGTAGACAAATGTTATTGTTCCCGTTCTGATAATGTCTGCTTTGTAGTGAAACCCATGCAGAAATAGATTTAAGAAAACTGCGACTCATGTTTACTCAATTAGCGTTATTTAGACATAATTCATTGTGTGTGAAGGCTCTGATCTTAGTAATGAGGAATGATCGGTTCCAGATTGAAAAAAAAGGGGATAAATGTGACATGGATACACGAACTATCTATAGACTAATGCACAGATATACAAACTACAGAACACGAGGTAAGGATACAGGGAGTACTTTTAGGATGATGCACAAACATACGAGGTACATAGGTGCCAGGTAATGAGATAAGAAGCATGGTAGAATGAGGTAGGGATATACGGAATACGGAATAATGTTGTATAGGATATATAAAGTACAGAAGAAGTTTCGGAAGTCAGTATATAAAACGAGGTATGAGCGCCGATGAAAGAGGCACCGATTGAGAATGTCCGATAAAAGGAATTCGGACATAGGCGGTTCATTTTTTTTATGTTTCCTCTTCACTCTCTTCAATTAAACCTTTTTTAACTAGATCTTGCATGATTTTAGCAATGATATCAGGCTTTCTCAAAGCTTTTTTCACACTTAGCCCTAAATGTTTCCCAAACGCAACAACTGTTCCTTTGACAACTGTTCAAGTTGATCAGGGTCGGGATCGTCCACAAATGTTTCAGGTTTGAAATCTGCCATGTTAAGAAGTTAAAACAATAACAAAAACACTGAGATAAATCCTGTAAACAAAGTAATCTAAACAATGTGTAATCTTGGAAACAATGTATTGTAAAAAATGTGTCTAGGGCAAGGCCTAATAAATTTTCAAAACTATTAAGCCTCCCAGACGAGTCAAAATTTTATGTTACGGAACCTAATATCAACAGATCACGTAGTCGTGACGAGCCTAAATTTTGTTATGGAGATAAAAAATCAGATTCTCTAACACCAGGCAGCGTGAAATGTCTTGGGGAATGAATAAAGAAGTCAGTGGTTTTTGTTAACAAATAATTATAATTTATTCTTAAAACAATTCTAAAATTATAATACACTAAATCAATACAATTACATCGTATAACAACAGTACAACAGTAAATCAATACAAATATATAAATAAAATATACAATACCTAGATACCAACACTGTCACAGCGATAACAGGTCCTTTATTACGTACAATGATGAAGAGGTCACATATATCTTCTCAGAGAATAACAGTCCAGTTCATTCACAAAATCAATCCGTTGTAATCCCAAAGTGAAGTTCTTGTTATAATCCTTTCACCCATGTGCTCAAAGGACCAGATAATGCACGGGTGTGGCATGCGTGTGCATCGGACGCAAGTAATCTTTTGTTTACACACACAGCAGCACCTCGGAATCAGCTACAACATGGCCCATACAAACGCACTTAAAAACCAAGAATTAGCCGTTGAAAAGACGACGTATTTTTCCGAAGCCAATTATCCTGTTGCCCCACCAGGTTATGAAAATATCGATCAGGGTTAACTGTCATGACTAATGTTTCATATACAAGGTTTACAATAGCAAATGAACCACATAAGATGAAAACGCACGTGATGGGTACTGCTGATTCTTTCTTTTTGGCATCTAGAGAATACTTCTTAAAACAATGTCGGAACGATGTTTCCAGATGTGTCCCGATGTCACCCTAAAGTAAAACCCTTCCAAAGTTTTCAGCATGTTCATAAATGTCACGATGTTACCCCGATCGATCTTGCCTCTCATTCCTATGTAATTCAATTATTTACTCATGGGCATGTTTTTTGTCTTTCTGTGGCTAGAATATCCTTTTTAAATGCAAAAATCCAGAAATACAATTACACAAATGTCACAAATTGGGCCTGGACAGCTCAGTGGCAAAAAAGCTAAGCCTTCTCCACTGACGACCCGGGTTCGATTCCCGGCTTGGCTATACGAATGGGTTGTAGTTGCCTGTCCAAAGCCGGTGGTTTTCTCCGGGTCCTCTGGTTTCCTCTACCCTTATCGACTACCGAGCGCCAACATCTGCGCCATGGATTGCCTCGTATTAGTTTTTATAAGTAGTTGTTAAATCAATGTAAAATAAATAAAGTTTATATTAAATGCAATAACACAAAAAAAGATCAACTTTACGATAAAATATTAAAAACAAGTAATTCACAAAACACATATACTCCATCGGCTTTGTCAGGAAAACATAAGAATAATTTCTGTGACCTTGGGCACGTCAATTTTAATTCATAAATGCTATATTTAAGTTGCCAGGTGAGTTGGGCGTGATTGAGGCAACGGACTACGGAGCTGACGCTAAACGGCCGGTTCGAACTCCGCCGGAGCCTGAGTGGCATAATTTTGAATTCTCGCCAGAACCTTAGAGATTCGCTCTACTTTCTTATGACAAGTTATGACTTATAAATATCATACTTATCGTATTTATCATCATTTGATAGAATGTGCCACGAGCGGACTTTATAGTTTGGACATATATTTACCCCCCCCCCCCCACCCACAAACCCAAGCCACCAAAAAAAAATACTTGCCAGTAAGGAGACTCAGTTACAAATTGATATAAGCAAATATTATTGAACAGCATTTTAAATTACTGAATCCAAATGTACATTTATTTATTCATTTATTTATTAGTTCGTGTCTCTTAAAACTTATTATCAACAATAAAGCGCTTGCATTTACATGCTAAAATGACTACTTTAATTTGGCTTTAAAGGAAATAAACATAAGTAAATGGAATTAAAGAGAACCCAAGATATCTTTAGTTATACCTTATCTCCAGAGTATTTAATCGTTTATTTTTAAAGGCATTAGCTTATTTCCCAGAAGCCGGTGATGAGCTAGAATAGGAATCTTGATTATGTCACAGCGTGTCTGGTATTATCTATATAGAACCGGAAAGTGTGAGAAAATGATCCGTTATCACGTAGCTATCAATCTTTTGTGGTTTCCACGTGGTGTTATTATCCGACAGAGCATAGGAGTTCGAAGTATCAGTAATCGTGAATAAAGTCCATATTCGGCCTTGCCCAAGGACCAAAAATGCTCCTCTGTTTGAAGAAAAATCACATCTCGCACATGCACATGGGCCTTGTTGCTGATAAAATGTGAGGGACACAGTACTGATAGAAGCCCCGCCCCCTGGCGCACAACTTCCCACATGATGATGATCTTCGTCCATCGATTTGCGAAGATGGGCATGCGGATCAAGTCTTATAGATGATCTGACATTGTGTGTCCGGTGTAACTTGTCAGGCCAATCCGGGCACGGAAAAACCTCACACACATTGGACATATGTGATCAGTGGTTGCTGTTGAGGTAGTTGTCATCCTCGCATTTAAGACCTTACGATTCCACCTGTTCCCGCCCAGTCTCTCCAACAGACTCCAGGTGCCGCTACCGCTCTGCACCAGTACGTCTGTTATAGAACGCCATTCTTCTTAGGAACGGAAGTGTTGTTTGGCATGCGAAAGGTATCCCCCTTCTATCCTACCCTTGCAATAGACAAGCAAAAGTGGATTATTTTTGCCACACAACCAAACAATATTGTTTACTTGTCTTTATTGGGGTCTGCTGGGTCTGTGCAAGGGCGACATCCATTCTGGATTCACCTCCAGATGCTAGGGGGATTTCCTTGCGCATGCCCATTGACACTTCCGTTTTTCAAGATTCTTTAAAAACGCAATTGAAGAAATCAATATTCTAAATTGTTTTCAACATCGGATGAATAAATGACAGCTGATTGAGGAAATATATGAGGAAAATAAAAACTAACTGACTGAAAAATCCTTAAAATTGTATGACTTGTCGTTATAATAAGTGAGGGAACAAAATTCCCCAACCCCTAAACATGACGTGTCCTGTCCCCGTTCCCGAAACAAGGTCCATGGCTCTATGTATTATTCAGAATCGTGGGAGAAAAATAGAGCCATTTCACCCTCTGACATTTAGAAGTTTACTATCAGTTTACTAGAGTCAGAATGCCTTTGCATCTTTCATATCGAGGGACGCAATATAAGGGTATATTAGGATGAAAAAATTTTCGTCACTCTTAACAACTCCTATATGGAATACAAGTACGATGTCACATGACAAACTAAGCTTACTGTGTTTTTAGTATACTTTCAAAAATCACCTGCCATGTGCGAGAATAAATTCCGTTCGAACTCATCATATTGGTAAATCCCTCTGCATATTAGTTGAATTTCTGGCCGCAATTGTAAAATCATGTCGTGCACGGGTTACTGGACGGCAGCTTACTTGTACGATGTACCGGGAAAGCCTCAGTACCATAGAGACGGATTTTAGTTTGGATTGTGAATTCACATGTATTCTTTCTATTAATTCATCACCCGTAGCCTAATGTTGAGCTTATTGGATGGACCAACGTTAGAGTACATTTTCCCATATGACTTTTATCACGACTATTTATAGGACTTATCAACCAAATATAAATGTCTAATGAATCCTGACGAAAATTGAAGGTTGTGTCTCCCCCAAGTCTTTGGCATTTCTGGCAGTGTTGAAACTAATAAAATAATACATACACCTTATATCAGTGAACCATAAAACATCAAGACTCTACAAAAAAAGGAAGTGATTATGAAAAATCAAAATAAACAAAATCAAGACAGCAAGTAGAACGGTATGACCGATATTAGTCCTTGGACCCTACAACATTAAATAAAAATATGTTTATATATATATATATATATATATATATATATATATATATAGAGAGAGAGAGAGAGAGAGAGAGAATGAGAGAGAGAAGTATTCTGTATTTACCTCATCATGTAACTCTTTATGTAAATATCTACATAATACAAATAAGATTACACGAAAAGTTTTCCAGTAAAATATAACCTGGGTCATACAAGTTTTATTTACAATATAACAGTATAAATATATATTCTAGCACATAATAATGTGATTGTTCAATGTTCATCAGAATTTTTTTTAATAATGTCACTATTGCTCATCTGTCTAAACATAACAATAACCGCAGATCCATTCATACCAGCTGTATCAGTTATGTAAACCGGTAGTTAGAACAACACTCCTGTTGTTAATTTCCACGAAGGAAAGTGATTGCGTGGTTCCCGGGCCCCCCTCTTTTGCGGAAAGCTTCAGTCTTTGTTTGCATTTGTGTGCACGTGTGGGTGTGAGAGGGGAAGAAAGAGAAAGATAAGTACGATGCTAATAAATACCATATATACTAACAGACACCTGATTTTACCCTACCGGCTTTTTATGCCCCCGCCGCAAAGTGGCCGGGGCATATATTTTAACCCATGTCCGTCCTTCCGTCCTTCCGTCATTCCGAAATAAAATAGTTGTACGGACTTTTTTTCGCAATGCCTGCAGATATTGGCCTGATTTTTGGTGTATGAGCAGATAATGACCTGTTACAGACCGAGTTCGCGTTTCGTACCAGTTAACCTACTTTTGTACATTTTACGGCTCCTTAACTAAGAAAATTTCATGAAAAATATAAATTTTCATGACAAATACACATGTACGGACTTTTTTCGTAATGCCTGCAAATATTGGCCTGATTTTTTGTGCGTGGGCAGATGTTGATCAGTTACAGTTCGAGTTCGCGTTTCGTCCATGTTGACATGTTTTGACCGTTTTACGGCTCCTGAACATAGAAAATTTCATGAAAAACAAAATTTTCATGACAAATACACATGTACTGACTTTTTTTGCAATGCCTGCAGATATTGGCCTGATTTTTGGTGTGTTGGCAGATAATGATTAGTTACAGATTGAGTTCATGTTTTGTCCCAGTTGACCAACTTTTGACCGTTTGATGGTGCTCTAACATAGAAAATTTCATAAAAAAGTGCACATGTACGGACTCTTTTTCGCAATGCCTGCAGATACGGGCCTGATTTTTGGTGTGTAGGCAGATATCGACCAGTTACAGATCGAGTTCGCGTTTCGTCACAGTTGACCTACTTTTGACCATTTGACTGCTCCTGAACATAGAAAGTTTCATGAAAAATAGAAATTTTCATAACAAATGCATGTGTTTCCTCAATGCCTGCAGATACCACCCTGATTTTTTATGTGTGGGCAGATAATGACAGTTACAGATCGAGTTCGCGTTTCATCCCGGTTGACCTACTTTTGATTGTTTTACGGCTCCTAAACATAGACAATTTCACGAAAGACAGAAATTTTTATGGAAAATGCACATGTATGGACTTTTTTTCACAGTGCCTGCAGATACTGGCCTGATTTTTGGTGTGTTGCTTGGTAATGACCCGTAACAGATCGAGTTTGCATTTTGCCCTTGTTGACCTACTTTTGACCATATGACACCTCCTGAAAATTTCAAAATTTAACAAATGTTTCTAATTTGCCCCAGGCGGGGGCATTCGTGTCGTTCCGACACATCTAGTTTTATATATAAATTATAATTCATAACTGACAAATGCTTTATCACATGCACACATTGAGGACAACGGTTTATATCAAGGTTAAAATTATTTGCGTATGTATATTCTGTATATTGTTAATTGATAAACCCGAATATTCAGCTTTAGTCGCCACCGATAGGTGTCGCTAAATCGCCAAAAGCAAGAAACCAGATTCCATGATGTAAGAGCGCAAGTTCGACGAGCCCCGATCACATGCGTGTATGAGTAGGAAGCACATAGGCAACAATTACGCACAGAATTTAATTTTTTTTATCTTTCAGCATTATCAAATGATCGGGCATACACATGAAAAATTAAAATATTTATGATGTACAAAAATTCTATATAGCATACACTCGTGGATTAGCCATGATTTCGGCATTCGACCTGTGACATCAGGGTTTTAGTGTGTAAGTAAAATGGCAGCCCCTAGGAGCGGTTCCAAAAAATTGGGAGAAATAAACATGACAGCGTACATTGTCCGAGCACAGCGTCCAAGCGAGAATCAAAGTCTGGCGGAAAGAGGGCGTTTAAGCATAGTTTGCCCATATCGACAAACTATATAGAGAATCACCTAGGACACACAACACAGAAACGTCTTTCTACTGCTTATATAATCTTAATTATATATCACTTGGTTTGGGCCTAGCTTCTATTGTCCCAGGACCATTATGATACTTCGATCGGTTGAATGCTCTGCATATACGCCGTATTAGAACAGCCCGATAATAAGGTACACGCCATAAATATACAAAAACATCCAGCAAGGAATTACACATAGCTACCAGAGTCATCATGGTACGGTAGCGTCCCCAATCTGCGTCATCAAGCAAAAATCCGTATGTTTGTATTGAAAGTACAACAAAAAATGGCCCCCAGCATATGTAAAACAACCCTAGCACGATAAGACTTGTCTGGGCCAGTTTGATTTCTTGCCGCATTTTCTTGTGTTTGGTCTTCAGTTCTTCTGATTGTTGTTGAAGATCGCGCAAGGCCACACTTCGGCTCCTCTGGAACTGCAAAAATGCGATAATCATAAGTCCATAGACGATGGCGATGAGAGCGGTACTGATGTAAAACGACGGTATCAAAACAGTACCAAAGTACTCCCACTTAAACATGAGAGTCAGCCAGCAAGTGAAAGTCCCGTCGGTGTCACGGTCTGAAAGTAAAAGTACCGGCAGTACTACGCCGTATAGAATTGATATCCCCCACATGCCAGCGGCGACCACGTGCGCTCGCTTTCTGGTTATTAGTGAGTGATAATGGAGGGGTTCACAGACGGCGATAAAGCGGTCCACGGCGACCACACACAGCAGTAATATCGAAGCCACCATCGGGGTTATCTGCATCAGATACCGTGCGATACACATGCTCAGTATCTGTTCGTATTTTGTGTCTGAGATTATCAACGCTCCGTACGGCATGCTTATTCCAACAAAAAAGTCAGCGATTGACAGATGGACGAGGAAAAAGGTCGAATTTGTTCTCAGTTTCATCGAATTGGAGCACAAGTAGGTTAGAATAAAAAGGCAATTTCCGAACATAATTGAAATCCCGATAACAGCAAGTGCAACGACAAACAATGTTCGGGCCTCAGGTGAAAGGTTATCCAAGTAGGTTGTGTTGGTTTCCAAATAATGCCCAACACCTTGTTTCCGCTGACGTAATATCCGGTGATATTCATTCTGCAGGTAAACCTTTAATTACGTATCACTTGCTTATTTACAGCTGCAGTTATTATGATCATAATAGAAGTTTTGATTTTTTTTTTTAACTTAAGATACACTGATACCACTCTTTCATCTTTTACCGTGTTCTGGTCACGCCACCTCACTGTAGTCTATGTAGTGTTGACCTCACGGCGGGAGAGTCAAAATTCTCTGCCCGATGCTTGCAGGTTCCCTGTTCAGTGTATTATATGCATGTGTCGTACAAAACGTATACGTTAGAAGCGAGTTCACCAAAAGAGTACACACTGCTTTATCTGCTTTACTAAATAAACTTTGCACAGGAATTACGAAAATAAGTTACAATCCCCAGCCATGCCTTCCGATCATAAACCATTTGATATGTGAATTGCTATGTACCCAAGGGACATCCTTAATTTCGTATAATCATTAGTTGACTTAATATTATCACGCTGATGGATTGGGATAGCTTTGGATAAGTTTATGAGGGTGTTAGTTTAAGAGATTAATTATTAAGTTGTGAATCAGTTTATATAACAGGCCACATATATAAAATAAATCGGTCAATGGAGTATGGAACAAATGTTCGGATATAGCGGTTAAAGCAAAATACGTCACATTTTACCATCTTACAGTTATAATAAAAATATATGACCCTTTTTAAATGGTGTATATGAACAACACATTTGTAGTTTGATCCACCCATATCAAATGAGACGTGAGACGAGAGAAAAATATGTTGTATTATTAATCTAAGTATTTAATCTAATAGTTTCCTAATGGAAACTGGAAATATATATTAAAGACTTGATGCAAATAAATAAGAATAACAGGAGTGGACATTTCCTTGTTTACTATATATCCTCGTGTATATTCAACAAATATTATCTGGATACATTTAACAAATTAAACGATTACATAATGTTAAACAATGGCGGAAAGCAAGATAAGGTGGGCGTCGGGTGGGGTTGGCGTATCTAGGCTAGGTGTTTGGTTGGTAGAGGTATGCGCTCTACTTAGGGGCCTGGTGATACGCTCGGCTCTCCCTTAGGGAACCGGGTTCAAATTCCGGCAAAGAATGGATAGCAGTGACCCGTCCACGGTTAGCGATTTATCCGGGTTCTCCAGTTTCCTTTACCATTACAGATAATTGAACGTCACCAACTAAGCCACTTAGAGTGTTTCGAATCTGTTATCATAACTATTAGTAAAATGCATGCGGAATAAATTCCCTTTAAAATATACTTCCATTTTCTGTTCAAAAGGCACAAGCTGAGGACCTGTGCAATAAATCCTCCAGGTTGTCGTTTAGCTATCACTGTTGTCTTTTCTTTATTAAACAACAGAAGGTTAAGGATTTTTTCTTTGTTGAACTGTTACAAAACATCAGTATATTAGTGTTAGTGCCACGCGGGTGTATTTCGATTTCTTCATGACAAGCCCCTGTATGTTCAAAGTACCGGTATTTATAGGTCTATGTGGATTATATTTTAAATGACTTTTTTTCGGATTTATTTTATTTATCAGCTCTACAGCCTGTCCCTCAGCTTATTTGACCAAGTCAATCTTGTGATAAAACATATGTGTTGTCATACCATGCCACCATTTTTTAAAGTTAAATTCAAAATATGAATTGACTGGCCTTAATCAAGATACGGATCAGTAAATTGCAAACTTCTGGTTGTCGGTTGGTGTGTCTGTCTTCTGTGTGCAAGATTGACAGCAGGTGCTTGATGGATATCACTAATTGTTGTGCTGAGTCGGGAGTTGGGGGATTGAGACAGGTAAAAGTGCTGAATGCGCATGGAAAGTAGTTGCGACGTAGCTAGGGAGTACCTCAGGGGGACATATTCACTTTGCATTCAACATTGAAGATGACGTTTCCAAAATTCTATACACCATTTATGTTCTTTTCAAAAATAAAATAAGAAGGTAATTTTCATTATTGTATTACTCCGTTCTACAAGTACCAGATAGAATTTACGGGTAAGTATCCTGAATTTATCATGAGACATCTAAGAAACTGTATTGTTTGAATCCTGCATTCCGCATAAATGATTTGTATTTAAATAATATGTAATATTGGATACTTTTCAATCCATACTAATTTTCAGTACTTTACCGTATAAACAATAACCATATATTCTTTTGTTGATGTTCAAGGGTGATTTTTACGGTCGAAATTCCGGTCCCTTTATTCTCTCAATCCTAGGTACGATACTGCAACATTAGTTTTACCATGTTACTGTTTATTGACTAACCTCATATAAAATTTGATTAGATTCATGGAGTTCCGTGTAACCTTAGCGTCGTAGAGTCCTTTTATAACACCAATATCCTATTGCCGGAAAATGAATACTTATTTTAATGTTATATGCCTTTAAAAAGAAAGCTTTTCATTTCTCCTTCCTCTGAGAAACGGAGCCACATACTTGCTACATGACGATTAAAATGCGTGTGTTCATTCTTTGTAACCCCTCTAGAAAATGTACCAACACGGCCCTTGGATCTAGTAAAATGGTTGTCTTTAACCTACTATTGTTGCTACTCTTAACCTTGGTAACTGTGGAACACATAAAATCACGAACAACTTATTGCCTTTGCCGGGAGGGTATGCATTCATTTCCCTGGTGTGTGTATGTGCGTGTCTGTGTGGGTGTGTTTGATTGTGTGTACTTGTACACAACATAACCCATGCAACCAAAAACATAATCTCATAAATCATAAGGATATTTCGGGAATGGACCAATCAAGAAATATTTAGATTTTTTGTGGATCCGGCACATGATCCGGATCCTGGAACGTAATTAGGAATATTCCCAAATGTACAGCCGCTTATGCGCGTATGAACCTATAGATATAGACCGAATACGTGAATGCAAACATGGTTTTGGGACCGGTCCTCAAAAGGGAACCCCATAAAAGGGATGCTTGCATTCTTTAGAATGCAGATTTTTATAAGTCGTTATATTTTGAACCGAATCTTCAGTAAGTGTAATATGTGCACGCATATACACACACGGACACTCTAAAGCCCATGTTAACCGAAGTCTTTATGAATAAACATTACACATACACGGAACAACGCATGCAAACGCACACACCTTGAATGTTTTTGATCTTGTAACCGAAATCATCAGGGTGTAAGTATAACCTCCACACACACACACACACACAAACACACAATATGAGATTGACGTAAATACGCACGAGATCAGGTACTGTGTATGAGCGGGAATGATATTGCATCTTAAGTAGACAAATATTATTGTCCCTGTTCTGACCATGTCTGGTGAAAACCACTTAGCGCATGTAGAAATAGATTTAAGAGAACTGCGACTCATATTTGCTCAGTGAGCGTTATTCAGACACAGTATATTATGTTTGAAGACTCTGATCTTCGTAATGAGGATAAATCGGTTCCTCTTATTTACTTGCATATTGAAAGAATTTTTTGGTTAAATGGGACACGTATATACGAACTACGGTATACTAAGTACAGATAAACAAACTACAGAGGAACGAGGTACGGGTATATTTAGTACTTTTAGGATGAGTTACGGTTATACGAGGTTCAAAGATGCCAGGTACGGAGATGAGAACCATCATACCAGAATATACGAATATACAAAATACGGAATAATGTGGTACAGGATATATAAAGTACATAGAAGTTGCAGATATAAATTTAGGTTATACAAAGTACTGGAAAACGAGCTATGATCGCCGATGAATGGGGTACGGATGGAGAATGTCTGATAAACGGAGTTTGGACAAAGGCGGTTCTACAGTATATATACATATATGTCATCGTCTGTACATTACCAAACTACTGCTCTTATATATGGTTAAATAAATCACATTGTTAACAAAACACATAACACTCATCATTGTAAATCGTTACTTTTCCCACAATTTGTCTTTTTGATATAATCACTTCTGATTTTTGTCACGACCTCATCAATGTCACCTCTTTTATCCTCAATCTTTATATATCTGTATATCATATTTAATCTGTGGTTTTTCTTACGAATAACCGTTTCCTGTGGGGTGTACTTGGTATACGTTGCACGCCATGGTGAACATCCCGTGTCGTTAAAAAGAATTACCAATGTTTAGTAATTTCCAACTGCATACCGATGGGGTCTGAAGTTTTACGGTTGACGTTTTATAATCATAACACTTAATATTTTACCCCTTTAGTCACTTTTAGTGTTGTCCACCAGATAGCGCCAGATTCAGTATCTGTCACAGTGTTTACAGTATTGGTTAATTATTTTTGGCTTGTTTAACACATGGGCCAAACTATACTGCTATAAGCTGGACAAGAATGTGAAGAAATAACACCCTCCTTGTTTCCATGGATCACCTTTAATTGAATATAAATCTGCATTATAAGAAATACAAGCCTCTGCCCTGAAGGGGTCCTAATTGTATTTGAATTCACTTATTCGTCCTTGTTTTTCCAGGTTCATCCGTCCAAGAGTGACTATACATTTGTGAATATTTCTTGATAATGATCCTAAATACGGGTTATGTGCCGAATCCACACCAACATCTGATGGATTCTTTATTGTACCATTCCCGAAATGCCCTAATAAATTCATGATATTCCATTAAGTTATGAAAACTCACAAATGATAAAATACTTCAGCTTGACTGCAGCTGATCGATACCTGAAGGAGCATTATGTTTTCAGTTTACATTTGACAGCCAACGATTAAAATTTTATGCAAAGTTTTGTGTTTGCCAAAGCCAACCATAGGCATCATCCCTTCCTTGAATGCGCCAATTATAGTGGTAAAATCCGTCTCAAGATGTCAGCACTATTGATCATTCTTTTCGAAAATAGGATAACATGGGATATGACAGACATATTTGCAGTTCTTTCTGTAATTCTTTTATTAATAACTGTAATATTTAATTTAGATTTTTTTTTCACATTTTGTCGTTGTATTTTCTCATTTGGTATTTTTCAAGTGTTAACTTTTTTATCGCTGCATTCTACAATAATTTGAGTATTTTCGCATGGCAAAATAGTTAACTATGCCAATCCCCATATTTGCCATCAAACTCTCCCCGCAGATAGATACTCGCCTGGACGCTGTCCTCGGTGTCTTCCGTGTCTCATCCCCGCGCCTATATTGAAGTCTAAAAGGTTTCACTCATGTTATTCGTGTATGCGTGTGTGTCTTTCCGTTGGATATCTGAAGATCGATTTCAGAGATATTGATGAAATTTGAATGAAGAAGTGTGACCATCAGATAAAGTATTTAATCCCTGTAAAATTTATTGTTGCAATATTTATTTCCAGTTTTAACATTTTTTTTTGTTTCAATGTTTTATTTGCTAACAAGGGGCAATCGGTTAATGGTTATCCTTAAAAATAAGCCCTGTTTACCTTTCGTATACTTATATTTGTCATTTATTCATGACGGACCCCAGTTTGATTTGAACTACATTGCAATAATTCTTAAAAAAAGTGCATTTTATTAAATGGTAGGATATGGGACCGCACAGCACAATGGTAATCTATGAATTAGCAAGAAGCTGTCAGCCTGTTAAGCTTGTTGTGATTTTTAAAGACCAATGTGGATAATGATATTCCGTTGAACAATATGAGGCTCGAAAGAACCTGTATTGACTTCTGATGGTACTTCAGAGAAAAGTTAACCATGCATTCTTACTCGATTTGTATGATAACAAATAAATGATTGTTACGGAACCTGATATCAACAGATCATGTATGTGTGATGAACATACATTTTGTAATGGAGGAAAAAAAATCAGATTCTGTAACACTAAGCAGCGTGAAATGTCTAGGGGAATGAATAAAGAAGTCAGTGGTTTTTTGTTAACAAATAACCATAATTTATTCTTAAAACAACCCTATCATTACAATACACTCAATCAATACAATTACACAGTACAGCAACTGTATAACAGAAAATGAGTATAATCACACAGTCTAATAAACAAAGTGCATAGTACCTGGATACCACCACTGTCACAGAGATAACAAGTCCTTTATAACGTACAACCCAGATGAATAGCCCACACAAATGTTCTCAGAGAATAACATTCTTATGTAAAGCTCTTGTAACAATCCAGAAAGTAAACTGAAGACCAAATAAGATTCGTCACAAATCCAGAAGAAATCTAAAGAAAATCTAGAATTGCCTCACTTATCGGAATAGGTCCCACAGACTGACATACACGCTTCTGTGTCCGCTGGAATATTCTCTCACCTCTCTCTCTCTCAGCTTTAAAACACAGTCTCTTTATATAACTTTTCACCTCCAGTCGAGAACCATCCACTTCTGGAACAATCTAAAGAACCTAACATAATAAACACGCTCAAAGAACATACTAGAACAAGAACGCTCTGTATCTACACTCAAGGGTTCAACCAATGCGGATAAAACCAAGCCTGCAACATCCGGCCAGGCGACGCCGCTACAACACGAGCTACGCGTGGTACCAACCAAATGTCAACAACGCTAGGAACATTCCTGCGTACAATAAAAGAAAAACATGCAAGACCGCTGCACACAATAAAAGGGGCACCTGTAACAATGATATAGTTGTTATCAACTTTGTAAAACAGTGCTTCTATGTGCAAAGCTGAGGTCTCTATTAGTTTGCAGATTAGTCTCTAGATGGCGGTAAGGTGAGAGGAGGGGTCGATTCTGTGGCAATATAGTTCGAGACAACAGCGTCTACTCGGAATCAGTAGGGCAGAGCTGATGAGATAAAGCATTTAAACAATCAATGAATCTTGGTCGTTCTGAAGTCAGGACGCTTTCAAGAGGTGTGTGATACGGGTTGCATATAACGGCGGACCTGTCTTGCCTCTGAAGCTTGCTTTACCGGTTGAAACCTTGCCTTGTGTACCACCAACATGTTATGGATCCCGGGGAGACCAAATTCTTTCTTCTTACACCTTATATAAAGGATATTATGTTTATAAACATAAAATACAGGTGAATTGAAAGGGACTGAGATTTAGTGTCCTTATTAGTGAGTTGTCCGCGTGAAGGGGTTTCACTGTGTATATGTAAATGTATAAATATACACATATGTGTATGATAGAGAGGGAGAAAGAGAGAGATAATGCTTTTATCATAACAAGTTGCCCTATAAATATCCGGGTTCACTAGGAAAACGGTACGACTTACATAAGGGCAATAAACATTTAGATAACAGACGTTATATCTGTCAATGTGGACGCGCAAACGGCCTGTTTCAAGGCTTGATCAACGTGTCCCACTAAATCTAAATCTTCAGGACCTAACCAGCCCAGAAATAATAATGCACAGATCATGTGAGAGTTGTACATATACTAAGACCATTTGTATGTTATCCAAGAACCAAAGCGAAGAATAAGACTGAAGCCACAATCTGATTGGTGAAACTTTTCTCCATGGACAATTTCATGGGGTTTCATATTGATGTTTTCATTGATAAAAATAATATTTGATATTTGGACATCAGTCAAGATTGAGGAACTTCCTGGATGTTTATGCAACTGGGGTTGCCAGGTATTCAAACAAGATATAAATATACAAGATTTAGTTATACAAGTATTTAGACCATTTGTTTGTTACCACAAGAAGAATAAGGTTAAAGCAATATTTTGATCTATGAAGCTTATTGATGTTTAGTATTAACACTTTTTACACGGAGGTATTCTATGAGTTTTTCGCACCGACTTTTTTTTATAAATAGATGATACTTGATGTTTGAACATTAGTCACGAACGAGGAACTTAATGCTTGTTTGTGCAATAGGAGTTGCCAAGTATTACGTCATGGTTGGAACAATAAGTTTCCACACAGGATTTAATTAAAAGTTCCTCTTCCAAGGTGCCCCGCGAGTGAGGTTACTCATTGTGCAGTGACTTCTTGGACAGGAGGTATAATGAAGAGATAACGGTTCATATTTCAACTGTTTACAATATGTCCACTTAACAGTGTTAATTACTATATTTTGAATGAAAACAGCTTTAAGGGCAAGTGTTTGGGGATTCTCCGTGTACAGAACACCGCGACAGAGATTAAACGGCATCAGTTCTTTAGGACATCATCCAGAGTGCCCAAATATAGTTAGTTTGCCGATGCTCATCAAACGTTCACTTAGAGAAAACTGAGTCTAAGACTAATGGTATTATAAAGGTTGTTCTGGCACAAATGAGTTGAAAGGGTAAATAACAGAGGTGACATCTGTCTTTCGTAACTAGTTTTAGACGTATCCAATCATCCCTATTTTATGTGACGGTGCTGCCTTTCTATGGAACTTCTTTTCATCATTCTGAATGAAGAAATTACTGTGGCTCTAGCGATCGTTGGAGAGCAGTTCCAATATAAGAATTCAATAAGGTTACTTCATGACCGAGAAGCCCTCAGTGCGTTTTGGAGAACAGCAGGTCAATTCGAACTTTATTAAAAGCTCAGCTTAAAGGAAAGCAGCCAAAGGGAGTTAAATAACGTCTTACTCAGCTGAAAAGGATATTTTGTGTTCGCTACATATGATACTTTTATATCTTATATGATTTTTTTTATGAAATCCTCGGTAACTAGAGGTAGGTCTGCAGTCAGGTCCGGAGCTAAAAGCTGGGATTTAATTCAATGATATTTTTGAAGAATTAAAGTTGAGTTTTATTGTACATTCAGTGAAAAATGAATATTGAAAAATATTTGGCGAATATGGATAATGGGACGATCATGACAGTGATTACCACAGAAATCTATTCCACGTCCAACTTATATTTGACCGTTTTAACATCAACGAATTCCACCTACAGGGACATTCTGACCCCGGAGACAAGAAAGACCTACGTTGGGGTTTTCATCCTGGTTGGTGTGTTGATCATGGGTGGAAACCTGCCATTCATTCTGACGTACCTCTGTTCAAAGTCTCAAAGAATGAAAACAAACTCTACATTTTTTCTCGTCCATCTGTCTATCGCTGACTTTTTTGTTGGATTAAACTTGCCCTACGAGGCGTTGATAATCTCAGACACAAAGTACGAACAGATACTGAGCATGTGTATCGCACGGTATCTGATGCAGATAACTCCGATGGTGGCTTCTGTATTATTGCTGTGTGTGGTCGCCGTGGACCGCTTTACTGCTGTCTGTGAACCCCTCCATTATCGCTCCCTAATAACAAGAAAGCGAGCACACTTGGTCGTCGCTGGCGTGTGGGGGATATCAATTCTATACGGCGTGGTACTGCCGGTACTTTTACTTTCAGACCGTAACACTGACGGGACTTTCACTTGCTGGCTGACCCTCATGTTTAAGTGGGAGTACTTTGGTACTGTTTTGATACCGTCGTTTTACATCGGTACCGTTCTCATCGCTATCGTCTACGGACTTATGATAATCGTCTTTTTGCAGTACCAGAGGAGTCGAAGTGCGGCCTTACGAGATCTTCCACAGCAGTCAGAAGAACTGAAGAGCAAACACAAGAAAATGCGACAGGAAATCAAACTGGCCCAAACAAGTCTTATGGTGCTTGCATTGTTTTACATATGCTGGGGGCCATTTTTCGTGATTTTGTCCATTCAGACTTACGGGTTTTTACTTGCTGACGCCACCTGGGGGCGCTACCGTACCATGACCAGTGTAGTGGCCATGTCTAACTCATTTTTGGACGCTGTTATTTATCTGTGGCGTTTACCACATTATCGCGCCATTTTGAGACGTTTATGTGGCGCCACCGAGCGGTCTCAAGAATTATCTACAGGTTCTATGGAACTGAGCGCCACGTCCAGATGAAGCAAACGTGATATCGTCGAAAGGAGGTAGACTTGGAAAACAAGAAAGTTAAAACTGTCAATTCAATTAAATAAACCTGCCAAGAGAATGACAATCGCACAGGTTTGCATACTTTTTCTTAGATTCGGCAATTTCTAGTTCACATAAAGACACATGCACCTGTACACTTAGCTGTAAGCCCCTAGAAAAGCCATAGACAAGCTATAGAAAATTCTTAGGGTCGCTTTTCGGGTATCATCCGGTAATTTTCTCAACAATATTTGTACGGGCGCCTTGCGGCGTAAGCCGTGACCTTACAGGCACCATGTGATAGCCTTACGTTCCCCATAGGGGCCATGTGAAAAGTCAAATGGCTACCGTGCACGGTCCGCATTGCTCTCTTGCGATGTAGATTTTGCCCGTTCGTTTTTATTACGGTGCCCTGAATTTGAATTGTCGGATACATGAACACAGCATTTTTCTGGGAAAATATCCAATTTGTCCAAGTGACCCAAATTAATTTAATAATATTGATCTGAAAAATAAAAATCATCATACTATATTGTTGTTATACGATTTGGTATACCTGTTTCATTTATCCATGGAAAAATAAGACGGGGCGTGGACTTTAGGTTAAATGTCAAAGAAACTTTTCATATAATAATATAGTTATTAAACGCCCCTAAAATCATCAACAGTATGATTCTCTTGTTTCATTTTGCTTTCCACCCCATCCACATCTTCGCAGCTTGATGTCTATACCTCGACCGGCCCTTTTCTTTCCGTTCCCTTTTTTTGCATTTTTGCTTCACGCTGAACAAACGACTGTTGTCTAAAAACAGTTATACATAAAGCTGGAAATACCCTTGGAGTGGCCGCACGGTGCCAGCGATCGCCGGCCGCATGCCTGACGGTCACCGACCGGGCACCATTAGGTGTACTTGCTTCATGAATAGAACCTGCACAGTCACCTTACGGTTCCCGGACGGCCCCCTTAAGCCTAGGTCACAACCGGGATACGGTCTCCGTACGGCTTGTGAGTTGGGCTATACCGTCCGGTTGGCGACGACGGGTAACTGACATTAGCGCAAGCGCTTAAGTTTATGCGGCTGCCGGACGTCAGACAGTCACGTACGAGCTGCGTACAGGTAGCGTACAGTGGACGTACGGATGTCGAAGGATGCCCGTATAATTTTTACGTCTACTTGGTTACCCAAGAGACATACGGTGTACCTGCGGATGTCGTTAAGGGGTCTTAGCAAGGTGAACTTTTCCGTGCGAATGCTGTAGGAATGAGGAAGACACCTTGCCGTTCTCGCACATTGGCCGCAATAGTATTACAGCGGTTACAAAAACCAAAGTGATCTACGGTGTGCGGTGACCGCAGCGGTTTGTGTTTAAGGCTTAAGTATTGCTGCGGTCTCAATAACGGTACGGTACTCTACGGTGTGCGGTGACCGTAGCGAGTTGTGACTGAAGCTTTACCAACAATGTTTCGGGGGTCAGCGTACGGTCGCCGTTGATTATTTCAGTTCAAACAACGTGGAATAAAAATTTACACGGTGACCGGACGGCCTCGAAAACCTACGGCAAACCGCCGGGTGGAAAAAAAACCCTGAAGCTCCCGGTGTATATGTGAGCTAGGCTTTAACAACAACTACTGCCCTTTCAGCTTCTTCAAATGGGCAGTCAATCACTCGCTGCCACATTTTCTTTCCTGTTTGGCACGTGTGTTGTGTCTACTAACGGCCTGTAGAGAAACAAGCTCATATATCTGCCACAGGAGTGTCAGAGTAACTTTTCAAAGGAGGCATTATCTATAGTCCAATAAAACATACCCGCTCATTCAAATAACTATAAGTAAAACAGGTGATCAGCAGGCAGGATTTAATATTTTGTCAGCCAGTCGTCGATTTCTAATTGGAGCCACATTAGAAAAAAATATTCGGCGTTATAGCTTATTATATTTATAATTACTGGAATTACACATACATATTTAGTTATATGTTTAGCACTGTATTTCATTTAAGAGTTTACTTGAAACAATCCATGGCATGTGACGTCATATACCAAATAATCTTGTAGTGAATTTTAAGATCGTATGAGTAGCAAACTGGCACTTTGCTATCTTTTATTTAATTAACAGAATAAAACTATTTGTCGTGTAGTGTTATAATCTTTGATGTGTCTCGAAGGAATAGATGCTATAGATAAACGATCCGCCTGCGCGTGTGTTTATATGTTTGTGTTAGCCATAAATAAACATGTATGAAAGACAAACAGACACATCGTGCTTCAAAAGTCTAGTAACTGTACACGAGGTCATAAATCATACAGAAGTCATAGCACATATAGGCCTATAGAAACACAGTACTCAATTTCAAATGCCAATAGACTGGCCCACATCTCTTTGATGTCATCCCGATATGTCCCCATTTCACTCCGATGTGTCCCGATATCGGCCCGATGTGTCTAAATGTCACCCCGATGTGTCCCGATTTGTACCGACGACACCCTCATGTGAACGGAAATGTTCTCACTCTACTCGTTTGGTCACTTGATGCATATATGGTTATGGAAACACGACAATATCGTGGTAACAAAGCCGACACATCTTGAAACATCGACAGGTCATCTGGAGAGGTCGGAACACAGTCGAGTCACATCTGCCTATAACATCATATTAACGTCTGGTTAACTTCGGGATGATATATACTCCCGACGATAACCTATGTCGGTACGATGCTTCCAGATGTGTCCCGATGTAACCCCCAAGTAACCCCATTTCCAAAGTTTTCAGCATGACATAAATTTCCTATGAAAGAAAGACCAATGAAATTCAATTATCTACTCATGTCATGTTTTTCTTCAGTCTTTGTCTAACAGCACAACTCCTGAATTACAACTACAATACGGGTAGTCGACGAGCGACTAGGTGTTACCGCAATATCACAGAGACATGGGCAAAGTAAGGCATGGAATGTTCCTGACATGACTTGACTCAAATTTGTGGCATCCGTGATGCTAATTAAACTCCTCATATGTGCACTTTTTACCAAAACAGATCTACAGGTGGATACACCATGCAAGATTTCAGGCCGAGACACTAATGCCCTACTGAGAATAAGTGCATCAATGTATTCTATATAAACCAAAAAGAAGGTGGCGCCCCCTCTCTGGTCTACAACAAAGCTATTCCAGACGGATAAACATGCTACAAGTTCAGGCTGATACATCCATCCACGCCACAGATATGAGCGATTTTTTTCCAAAAGCAAAGAGCGCCACCAGTCTTTGTTAGGCACATCTACATAGGTAAACGAATAACCATGCCGGGCTTCGGTTAGATAGGTCCAAGGGTTTCAGAGGAGGTCTACGGAAACGAAACGGTGTTCTGTGTGTATGAGAGAGAGAGAGAGAGAGAGAGAGAGAGAGAGAGAGAGACTGTAAAATATCTCCATGACATAAACAATTTCCTTGCAATTGTCTTTGCAATATGTAATTCAGTTAATCCTTGTTTAATATCGCATTTAATACAAACGTTTTATTTCAATTTAACAGTATGAATATATATTGTTTCACGATAATAGCACCTAATAATGTAATGGTTGAGTTTTTTTACAATATAAGTATTCTTCATCTGTCTTAGGCTCAAAACGAACGCAAACGAATAAGCCGTTATTTTGAACAATATCCGTATTGCTAATTAAAAAAAAAGCATTCTCTAGCTTCATTAAAATCAGCTGTACCCATCACGTGCGTGTTTTTTTTTTCATCTTATTTAGATCATACCCTCTGGTAAATCGTGTATCCCAAATATATGTCATGACAGTTCAACCTGAACGTTTTTTTTTTCATAACCTGGTGCGGCAACAGGATAAGTGGCTTCGGTATAATACGTCATCATGTGCATTTCCAACGGCTATTTCGTCGTTATCAAGTGCGTTTGTATGAGCATGACGCAGCTGATGCCGAGGTGCTGATGTGTGTAAACAATAAATTACTCGCTTCCGATGCACAGACATACCACACCGCTGTACGATTTGGCCAGTTGAGCAACCCGAGAGGGGTTAGGCGAAGTGATTATTTCTTAGATCTCAAGTGCTTCGTGAGAGCTTCGTATATTAGTAAATCTTTGCCCAACCAGATTAATTTTTTAAATGTTCATGAAGGAAAACGACTACGTGTTTTTGTATGTTTGCATTTGTATTTTCATATGAGAGAGATAAATAAATATCAGGTTATTCTTACAGAAACCCCTTTTTTTATCATTTCATGGTATAAATATAATGCAAAACAGACATGTTCCAACACTTTATCAGAGGCATACAAGGGCAAGGGTTTTTCTCAATAGTAGAAGTTATACTTTATTCCATAATCAGTGCTTATCAGGTCCGATCTTCATGTATGCATATTCCGAAAAGAAATGCAAAACTATGCACTGACGCACTAACGACAGTCCACATACCTGGTATATTCGCATGTCGAGAACACCTCTGGAATACCTATTGAAATCTAAGATGTCTTTGGATGTATTATTCCAATATATCCTCTAAATAAATAGGTAGTGACCCATTAGGTGAGAGTTTTTACAGAACGAAATTAATGCAATTTACCACGTGTAGATGAGCTTAATTTTTGTCTGCTGTGTTCGAGTCAATGTCACAAGCTTAGCAGGTATCGTAACGTGGTAATGGGAAACATGCCAGAGGCCCTAGTAGAAAACTTAACATTTGAAGAGAGGTATAGTATTCACTTTATTCGTATGAGATATAACATAAAATTATCTAGATTGCTGTTTGAATGAGCCCCAACATTCAGTTTTAGTCGACGTCGACAGATATCGCTCATGTATTGGTTTCGATCGCTAAAGACCGGAGAACCAGATTTAGGTTTAGAAGAGTTCCAGTTTGACCAGCCCCGATCACACGCCTTTAATTACGATTAGGAAGCACCGAATACGCAAATGTATTCACACATCCACAGGAACATCTTATCTACAAACTTAAATCTTGCAAGTGTTCAGTTGGCCATCTACTGGTGATTTGGATAACATTTCAGACTCAACGCTTAAATAATCTTGAATTATATCAACTCTCGCTTGGTTTATACCTTGCTTCGGTTCCCATTGGACCATTAAAGACATTCGATCAGTCGAATGCTCTTTACCATAAAGGCCTGCTAATAAGGTACACGCAATAAATATACGAAAACATCCGGCAATGAATTACATATCGCTACCTTAATTATCCTTGTACGGTAGCTTAGCCAAGCGGCATCACCAAAAAAAAGTATGTTTGTATTGAGAGTACAACAAAAATGGCCACTAGCATACGTAGAATAACCCTAACCCGATAAGACTGGTCTGGACCAGATTGATCTCCTGCCGCATTTTCCTGTGTATGGTCTTATGTCTTCTGCTTGTTATGGAAGATACCGTAAGGCCGCACTTCGGCTCCTCTGGTTCTACAGGAAGGCGATTATCATAAATCCGTAAATAATAGCGATGAGAGCGGAACCGATGTAAAAAGACGGTATCATAACAGTACCAAAAGTACTCCCACTTAAACATGAGCGTCAGGGTCAAGTAAAAGTACCGGCAGTCCCACGCCATATTGAACTGATACCCCTCCCCCCCCCCCCCCCCCCCATTCGAGCAGCGACTGCGTGAGCGCGCTTTCTGGTTATAAGTGAGTGATAATGGAGGGGTTCGCACGCACATGCTCCGTGTCTGGTCATATTTTATGTCGGAGATTATCATCGCTCCATATGGTGCGTTTAATCCAACAAAAAAATTCAGCGATTGACAAATGAACGAGGAAATATGTAGTTTGTTCTCAGTTTTCTTTTACTGGAGTAGTTTAGGATAAAAAGGCAATTTCCAACCATGATTAACATCCCCATAACAGCAAATGCCACGCCAACGAAATGCGGGCCTCAGACGAAAGGTTATCCAAGTAGGTTGCGTTGTTTTTTTTCCAACAATGCCCAACAGCTTGTTTCCGCTAACGTAATTTCCGGTGGTATTCATATTGTAGGCAAGCTTTCATTATATATTCCCTGTCTATTGACGACGGCAGTTATTAAAACAATTTTAGAAATTTTGATTTATCACAGTTAAGTATTTAAAATAATAAAATACTGATACCATACTGTTATTCGTAGGAATGTCCCATTCACAACAACCTTAATGTAGGCTATGAACGGTTCACATCCTGGCGCTAGAGTCAAAATTCTCTGTCCGATACTTGCAGTCTCCCCGTTCACTGTATTATATGCATGTTCCGCACAAAAAGTATAAGATGGAAGCGAGTACATAAAAAGTTTTCACACTGCCCGCCTGTCTTATTTACCAAATAAACTTTGCTGAGCAATTACGATAATAACTTACAATCCCTAATCGCACGCTCCGGTAATAAATCTTTCGGAAGTGAATTACTATGTACCCAAGGGACATACTTGTTTTGATATCATCTTTAAATAGCTTAATATTATCGCTTTGATGGATTGGGATAGAAAGGGATTAATTTTTTGAGGCTGTGTGATTGATTCAGGACACATCAAGTATAGATAAACCTTATAAAGTTTTGACGCAATTTATACAACAGGCCACATACAATAAATAAATCATTCATCGACATTGAGGCCAAGGGTGTGGCATGATGGGCGAATATTCCTTTTATGACAAAACATGACACATTTTGCCATCTAACAGCTCGGACAAAATCGTAAAAAAATCTAATAATTCCCTTGGAATAATTGAAGCAGGGGCAGCAACGTCAAACATAAATATCAATTTAAAGACGTAATGTCAAAATAATATGAGTAACAGAAGTCGACATTTACTTTTTTATGTATCTTCGTGTATATTCCACAAATATGATCTAGATATTTTCAACATATCAAACAAATGCTTAATCTAAAAAAATTGAAGTAAAGCAAGATAAAGTGGATAATCCAATAGAGATGTTTAGGGGGGGGGGGGGGGGCAGAGGTACAGGCAAGTGGTAACACGCTCGGTTCACTCTTTGAGAGTGGGTAGTAATGACCGCCCCTCCCTCGTACGTCTGAGCCATGGAGAGCACCCCTTGTTAGTTATCAGAACTTTTTTTTATAAGAATACACGTAAAAAAATACAGTTAATGTCATTCTACATTTCCATTTTCAAAGTCGAACCTGTATGAAAGGCCACCTCTCTTACATGACCACCTGTCTATTAAGATCACCCTTGATTGAACCGACATCATTCACACTGGTTAAAAACTGACCTAATACAACCATACATTGCCGGAAAACAAATAATTAATTGAATGTAATACGTATGTAGAAGATAGCTTAACATTGCCCGTTCCTCCAAAAGCCGGAACCAAGTGCTTTCTGTATAATAATTTTACTGCTTTGTGATCGTTCTGAGCAACTTCTAAAAGGGTACAACCGCGGACCTGTGTTGTAGTACAAAAGTCGTATTTAAGTTATTAATCATGCTACTCGTAAGCGCGGTAGGTGTTGGACACATAAACGCACAAAAGAATGAACACATAACTTATTACATTTGCCAGAAGAGTATACGTTCATCCCCTTTCGTGTGTGTGTTTGTGTGTCTCTGTGTGTTCACAACATAACTCACGGAATTATATACGGAATCCCATGAAATGTTCAGGTCAATTCGGGAATAGGCCAATGAAGAACCAATTTGATTTGATTTGAGTGTTTACATTAGGCAGATGATCCGGATTCAGGTATGTCATCAGTAAATATTCACATGCGTAGAGTCACTTATGCAGGACTGAACCTTGGAATTTAGGCCGAATAAGTGAATGCAAACAAGGTTCTTGAAGCATCCCACGCCTGCAGCATGCTTGCATTCCTTAGAATACAGATTTTAAGTAGTATTTATATTTTGAACCGAATTTTCATCAAGTCTAGTATATAAACACATTAACGACACCCTGTCACCCCAAACGTCGATTTTAGATGAACTGAAGAACGATGGGTTTATCTCCGAAGGCCCGAGTGTCATGTTGTCATGGCTAATAAACACATACACACACAGGGACGCAGTCCAATACCCCTGTTAACCGAAACTTTCATAAATAAATAGTACACATACTTGGGCGAGCGCACGCACCGCCGAATACCTTGAATATTTTCTTCCTATTAGTTGAGCCCTCAGGGTATAAAATATCCTCTCCCAACACACAAATACGTCCACACACTATAATATGTAAACGCTCGTGGCTGCCATCTTGTATACACACTAAATCTTGGGTGTCACAAATTGAACCGTTACCTAGCCATAATAAGGCAATGGATAGTGCTAAATTATATGTTGACTTTTTTTCAAATTCGTATATAAACAGGATTCTCATTCTTTTTCGAACAAGAGATACATAGTAGACTGTAGGGATAACATAAAGTAGGATGATGGTGGTCGGCTAAAGCACTCTAAGTTGTGTATGTCTAGGATGGAAATTTCTCTTGACATCCTCGTTATCCTCTTACCACGACCTCTATTTTATTTTGATCAGTAATTTGTGTACGCATGAGTCCTCTCGTTGGATATCTGAAGAATGAATTCAGAGATATCGATGATCTTTGGACAGTGGCGTACCTAAGAGGGGGCGGCAGGGCGGTCCGCCCCGGGCGGCACATGTCGGGAGAATTTTGTCCCATTCAAGTTTTTTTAAGGATTATAAACTGGACAGTTGAACCTACAAAATGATTAGCGAACGATTTGCACAATTAGGAGACGGCATTTCGGTGAATTTATATGATGAATGAGATAAGGAATTCCTCAAAAAGAACAAATTTGTCCTTTTTTCCCATTTCAAGTATTTTAAGGATTATCAACTGAACAGCGGAACCTACAAGATGATTAGCAAATAATTTGTAAATTTGAGGGGAACGGCTTTGGAGAAATAAGTATAATGCGTGGTATAAGGAGTTCCTTAAAAATTACAAATTTGGCCTTTTTTATCCATTTTCAAGAATTTCGGGATTATAAACTGTGCAGTGGAACCAACCAAATTGTTTGCAGACGCAAATAGAAATACATATCTGTATTAATTCCTTGTAAGATCTGTATAAAGTATGAAGAATTTCCTTTCTTGAACTCCTGAATTCCCGAAATTCTATGATATTTAACAGCCTGAAACAACCTACAATGTCCTTTTTCTATGATTCTCCATACTCTTACATCATGCAGTCTCGTTTACACTATCGTGTATATAATGAGTACTACCCTAATGCGTATGTCTTTTGATTAACCAATATGACCTACATGATTTTTTTATGTAACGTGAATAAAAACAATAAACACCAGACCTATGTAGGAGTTATTTTATCTTTAAAATATAATTCTTTTATGAATCCCCTGGCCGCTAAGCAACATTTTCAGTATACGAATTAAGTATCAGTTTTATCATTTAGAGTTCCAACTTAAATAAAGATATATTTACCTGTATTGTTATTTCTGTTATTAACAGTATAATGGTCCAATATCTACAGGCAATTGTTGTATGTTGTGACAAATCATTTGTAGTTAAATTATAATATATATTTAAATGATATCATGATAACTTGAAATTTATTTAAATACTTTATCGAATAACAAATAGTCATAAGTTCATAAAAAAAACTCACAAAGTGCATAATCATTATAATTCTCAAATGAATGTGATGTAGCCTTGAAACAAAGTATGCTTTTTTCGTTGAGGATATTTTGATAAACAGTTTGACTAAACATTGGATTTGTTAAGTGAAAATATTAAACGTGCCCTGTCTACATATATAGGCCTATAACTAATGCAATTACGCGTTTTTTGTTAAGACTAAAGTGCCTAGCATGCTGCAGTACCATACATATGTCAATAGCTCCCTTAGGTGTACCTGCTGTCATATGCGATAAGAAGAGGTGGAATTATAGATGTGACAAAGTATTTGTATGCAGTGAGAATGAAATAACACTCACCAAATAAAGTTTTTTTTCCATGTTGAGCATAAAGTTATCATGAATTGTGTTTACATGAATGAAGAAAGATAAATTTCCCACATTATATGTGTATCCTGCAATGTAATTGTTGTTAGTAACAATTTATTTGTTTTATTCCTTTCTGTTCACTTCATAATGAAATATACTTGTTTGAACAAGTGGCAGTGAATTCATCCATATAACTGTGCTGTTGTCAAACACAAGCCTATAACAAACACATTTGACATGATATTTTTTCTATATGTTATCCAGTTTTGTAATGTTTTGTTAGAGGGGCGGCAATTTCTAACACCGCCCCGGGCGGCAATGAGGCTAGGTACGCCGCTGTATTTGGATGAAGAAATGTGACCATTAGATTTAGTATGCAATCCCTGTAAGATTTATAGTTTTGATAATTTTTTTTTATTTTCATATTTGTTTTGTTTTATTTTTTCTAATGCCCACAAGGGACAAACGGGTAACGATTATTCGTGATAAGTCTTGGAATTATGTTACCTTTTATAAACTAATGTTTGTCGCGGATTTATGACGGGACCCCAGTTTGAACTAGACTACATTGCAGTGTCTAATGAAAGTGTACCTGATTAAATTTGGGATGAAAATTAGCATGCGAGGTATCAAAATAAAGTGAAAAATAAAAGTCAAATCACTTACAAAGGGTTAAGAAATATAAACTGTATTAAAAATGTAAATTATAAAATAATTGTACAAAAAGCAGCTGTGACAAGAAATATCATAAGCCGTTATAATAGATCTCGTCCGTCATCTATACTGTATTAGTTGCCTCCGCGAGGAGGGTATACGTTCATGGAATATCATGATATTTTTAGGTTAATGTAGGAACGGGCCGAGGAAGAATCGATTAGATTCTGGTGTGGCTCCACATCATTTTCCGGGCACAGGAAAGACTTTTAAGACAAATATTCACAAACGTACAGTCATAAAGGAACCAGGGAATATGGGCCAGATAAGGGAATACAAACACGTTTCGGGGAGCATGGCACATTAAGGATTTGTGCGGAGGCCTGGATTTCTGAGAATGCATATTTCTAGTTTATTTTGTTCACTTTGTAAGCGTGGACAGCTGCTTGCAATGATGGGTATAACCCCCCCCCCCCCCCCCGCCCTGTACATCATCTCCACTCTTCCGCACAACAGTAGCCTACACACAGTGCTGTCAATAATAAACTATGAATCAGCAAGAAGCTGTCAATGGGATATCAGTCAGTCTGTAAACTTGTTGTGATCATTAACGAAGATTTGGGATTATGATATTCCGTTAAAACATTATGACCTTTTAACTGCAGGAGGCACAAGAAGACATATATGAAAATAGGCTATTGACTTTTTGTTGCTACTTAAGACAAATGTGAAACCAGATTATTTAATGAATTTGTATAATAGCAAATAAATAATATCGGCGTTATCGGCTTTGTAAAAACGATGGTTTAATGTGCATAGCTGAGGCAAAAATAAGTTTTCTTGTTGGTCTCTAGGTGGCGGTAAGGTACGAGGAGTGGTCGGTTCTGTGAATAGACTGATAGAGTAAACAGTATGCACCTTGGACCGATGGCGTGTACTGTGGCTGCTTACTTTGTTGGCGAGGGTTTTAATTTACCGATATATGAATATACACAATGCGACAAAGCATTTAAACACACATATATATATATATATATGTATGAGGACATATGAAAACAACCGATCATCATATGTTTTGAGTAGAGAGGGCATCCAACATCTTAAATTGGTAAGTTAACTCAAACGACAGACACTACAGTACAAGACAATTTATTGACCAATGACAATGCAATTAAAATGAAGCACTACAATAGTTACATGATAATATTAGAACGAACATACATTTTAGTAGTACCGACGCCCTTTGCTGAAGCGGTGTTACATACATACTCATACTATTATATTATCAATTGCTATATATGTAACGGCGCAAGGGCCTTGACATTAAGCTGAATCCATATTATTAGAGGTCATAGTTTGAACCTCTCAAGCCTGATTGAAATGGTTAGAATTCATGCCCTGGTCAGTTTCTGAACTTATGAAGTACCAAATTTTGTTTCGTTCCCCTATACAGGTCTCCTGAGAATCCTTAATTTGTATTAACTAAAAATTCAAAGGAGGAAAAGTGGCGCTCTAGCGGCGTAGTTAAGGAAATCAGGGACCCCCGCCCTAGGCGCTTCTTCAGCAACGATAAAAATGATATCCGAGTGATGTTTAACTATTACGTCCAAAGATTAGGAGACATTAAGAGGACATAGAGATGAAAAGATAAAGTCTATAAATACTTAATCAATGCAAGGCCAAATCCTGCTTGTTAAGCAAGTCTGCTTGCTTATTGGATGTGATGTTAGTCTCTTTCTATATGGGATTTGGTAGGATTAGGTCTACATAAGAAGCGAATTTATTTTTGGATATTGTATGCGTGTGCTAATTTGTCAAGAGTTCATATGTTTTATCCTGATGCAAGTCTTGACGGACTGTTCTATCATTTTTATTTTATTTTATTTCAATATATTTAAACAGGGAAGCCGGTTCAGTAATATAGCCTGTTCTTCCACAGGGCCCTGTAACCTTAAATCGTAATGTAATAATATATGGTACAAAGAATATAAAATACACAGTGTGCATATGTTATACAATATATGAATCATCAAAGATACATATACATGAATATTATATACATGACAAGTGAGTCAGTCATGATATGCAACAATACTTCAAACGCTACAATAGATTAAATTCACTTTATACGTGAACAACATAGTCGTATATAAAATTATGTAATACATTCAATGGGTAATGTATGTAAGAAAACGAGTAAAATGCACTTTAATCGTAAAACTAGTAAAGACGCGGTTATAAAAGAATCCATACAATAAAGACAGGTTTTTACAATGCATATTAGGAAATAACATTGTCTTTAGGTTGTAATACTAAGACTTTAAAAGAAACGGTTTGGTGTTTTGTTTAAAAGCAAGTGATCTTTAACAGTCGGTGTGTTTGTGCGTGCTCTTAGTTCTGATGTTTAGTGAACCTACTAACTCTCAAGGCTGCTTTGAGGGCTTTGTTTTGTTGAATTTCTAGTTCATACCATGTCTTAGTGTGACACTTGAAAAAGAGACGTCGAGGGTATTGGAAAATAACCATAAAGCAAAGGTTTTATGTGGCACATGAAAACGAAGAGGGCTGATGTGATACACTGCTATCAAATGCAACAGACTGCAACAGTTTTATACCTAAAGTGAGAGCAATAGATATATACGTACGTCATATGAATAATCTGAGTGCACGTTCATGTAAATACAAGCATATAGGACATTTAATCTGCCTTTGCTTGCCGTTCTGTTTGAATATATAAATTTATTTCTTTTTTGTTCAACTAGTTTTAATTACAAATTTTAATGATTCTCTATGTCTCTGATGGTAGTTTTCGGTAGTCAGAAGGGGCTGCAGGAAACCGGAGCAGCCAGAGGAAACCACCATCTTACATGCCTGCATGAAAGTATATTAATTCCTTTTCAAATCATCCGGTTAATAAACATCATAAAACATCGTTTGATCACCTCATATAAACTGCCTTTACAAAGGGTTCCAGGTGTAATGTTAAGCAAGACACATTTTTGTAAACGTTTGGGTTGTAGTGTCTCTCAGTTTTTTTTCTGATCACCATGTTGCTTCACCATCTGGAATATGGCACTTGTCATTTTCCGCGAGCTGGATGTCGTAACAGCCATCTGCACCTGCACGACACCAATTTTGCCCTCCAGTATCCCAACGAACAAGTACAGTGTTTTTCCGCTCAGAATTACGTCTCAAAACGGTGCCAACGCTTGGTATTTCCCAAGGCTTTAAACATGAAATAAATTCAGGTGTATGAATTCATTTATTTAGATATAGAAACACAATGTAATGAATTATAATACAATATGAAAAATAATGCAATATTTTATAAAAATACACACACACACACACACACACACATATATATATATATATATTACAGAAAGGGTTTGATTGCCATTCCAGGATCAAAGTGCTCGATACATAAAGTAGAGCTGCTATAAGTTTATAAAAATGCATCAATGAATAAATGTCACTACCCGCAGGTTTCGTGCGAACTGCGTGGCACTCATCAGGTGACTGAATGGGGTTGGTTTGTGTTTGTTCATGTATGGGTGCGTGTGCGAGATTATTTACGGTTGGCTGGTTTTTGTTGTATGATGCCTGCAAGTGTTAAGGAATTCACTTCGTTTATTAAGGAGTGGCGTTCTTTTGTAAGACATAATTTGTAGCTTTTCTTGTTCGCATAGGTTACACCTGTTATTCATTGTTGTTGTAGTTGGCTTTGCTATAATAGACCATGTGATATTGTGAGGTGCCTTGGCGTTTCAGTTTCCAAATATACTTTGATAGTTCTGTTTCTGTTTCATAATTCTCCTATTTAAACGACTTCTTGTGGTTCGCACGACGGGCAAAACAAGGAATTTTTACAAACTAAACCACGAAGAATACAACAAATTACTCACAGAAAACATCACCGCCAAATACAAACCAGCCAAAGATAACACCCAGCAAAAAATCAACAAGGATATGCACAAGATCGCCGCTCAGTATGATTTGGATGACCGGATCAACCTGATGAAACCATAAAAAGCGTCCATCACGTTAAAAGACCACAAAACGAACTTTTTAAACAAACCAACATGCAGGTTAATCAATCTGGCAAAGACAGAACTGGGCAAAGTCAGCAAATCGATCATGGATAGAATAAATACAAACATCAGGAATTCCACCAACCTCAACCAATGGCGCAATACTACAGAAGCAATCGATTGGTTTTCTTCAATTAAAGACAAAAAAAGATCAAAGTTTCTACTTTTCGACATAGCCGAATTTTACCCTTCCATATCTGAGGACCTTCTAATAAAAAGTGTGACCTGGTAAAAAAAATACTGTTCCAAATCCGAACGCGAACTGAACACAATCCTACACTGCAGAAAATCGCTATTGTTCCACAAAAACAAGCCTTGGGAAAAAAGAAACAACCCGTCATTTGACGTCACTATGGGCAGTTTTGACAGGGCTGAAATCTGCGAGAACGTACGACTGTTCATACTTCACACCCTCAGTAAAATAATCCCCTCAGAAAACATAGGACTGTACCGGGATGACGGATTAGCCGTACTCAAAGGAATGACGGGACGAGCAGCAGACAAACTCAGAACAAAAATAACTTCAGAACTCCAGCTTCTTGGCATCAAGATCACAGCCGAATCCAACCGAAACACAGTTAATTTCCTTGACGTGACTTTCGACCTGAAGAACAACTCATATAAGCCGTACAGAAAACCAAATGACAACCCTTTATATGTGCATAAATTGTCCAACCACCCACCTCAAATCATCAAGCAAATTCCAGAAGCGATCGGCAAACGTATATCACAGCTCTCCCACGACGAAGAATCATTCCATTCCACCGCCCACATCTATAACGACGCGCTAGAAAACTCAGGACACAACGAAAGAATTAGCTACAGCAAACCCCAGCAAAACAATGGGAAGAATAAACGGAGAAGAAACATCATATGGTTCAACCCCCCTTTCTGCAAGAGCGTAAAAACAAACGTCGGAAAAATGTTCCTGCGCCTGATTGACAAACATTTCCCACCCGGCAGCCCTCTTCACAAACTTTTCAATAGAAACACTATAAAAGTCAGCTACGGCTGTCTCCCAAATCTGGGCAGCATCATTAGAAACCACAACCAAAAATTTCTACAACAAACATCGAACCCCCAACCCAAGCGAGCTTGCAACTGCAGGAATAAAGGAGAATGCCCACTGAACGGCGACTGCCTAACAACAAGTGTTGTTGACAAAGCTGATATAACTACGAATAAAGGGGACCGTCTCATACATAGGAAACACAAGAAATACTTTTAAAAGCCGCTATGCGAATCACAAGAAGTCGTTTAAATAGGAGGAGTATGAAACAGAAACAGAACTATCAAAGTATATTTGGAAACTGAAACGCCAAGCACCTCACACAGTATCACATGATCTATTATAGCTAAGCCAACTAAAACAACAATGAATAACAGGTGTAACCTATGCGAACAAGAAAAGCTACACATTATGACTTACAAAAGAACGCCACTCCTTAATAAACGAAGTGAATTCCTTAACACTTGCAGGCATCATACAACAAAAACCAGCCAACCGTAAATAATCTCGCACACGCACCCATACATGAACAAACACAAACCAACCCTATTCAGTCACCTGATGAGTGCCACGCAGTGCGCGCGTCCGAAACCTGCGGGTAGTGACATTTATGCATTGATGCATTTTTATAAACTTATAGCAGCTCTACTTGATGTATCGAGCACTTTGATCCTGAAATGGCAATCAAACCCTTTATGTAATAAACAGCTCCTATTATTGTCGAGCACTTTGCCAATACTGGTCAACTGCATGAATGCACAATGGAACAAATTCGTTTCAACACATCAATGAAGAATATCCCTATTACAAGCCGCACATCATACCGGAGACATTTATTGGGGAAAGTCGAAAGCGTCGTTAAACGCATGCGTTGGAAAGTCATATTTTCCAAAAAAGACGAGAACCTGGACAGCGATAGGGAACCAACAGAAAGCCGCACTTGCAAATACGGATTGAAGTCTAAAAGAATCCCACCAAAACTTGATGAAACCAAAGCATTTGAAGATGATATATTTAAAACCGTTGAAAACTAAGAATTCCGGAAAGTAACTGACACTTTTCAAGAAAGACTGACCAAAGTGAAAATTTATAACTTCATCAAAGGAACTCATCGTCCCGGCGGACAAAACAAGGAATTTTTACAAACTAAACCACGAAGAATACAACAAATTACTCACAGAAAACATCACCGCCAAATACAAACCAGCCAAAGATAACACCCAGCAAAAAAATCAACAAGGATATGCACAAGATCGCCGCTCAGTACGATTTGGATGACCGGATCAACCCGATGAAACCCCAAAACGCGTTCATCACGTTAAAAGACCACAAAACGAACTTTTAAAACAAACCAACATGTATGTTAATCAATCTGGCAAAGACAGAACTGGGCAAAGTCAGCAAATCGATCATCGATAGAATAAATACAAACATCAGGAATTCCACCAACCTCAACCAATGGCGCAATAATACAGAAGCAATCGATTGGTTTTCTTCAATTAAAGACAAAAAAAAAAGATCGAAGTTTCTACTTTTCGACATAGCCGAATTTTACCCTTCCATATCTGAGGACCTTCTAATAAAAAGTCTGACCTGGTAAAAAAAATACTGTTCCAAATCCGAACGCGAACTGAACACAATCCTACACTGCAGAAAATCGCTATTGTTCCACAAAAACAAGCCTTGGGAAAAAAGAAACAACCCGTCATTTGACGTCACTATGGGCAGTTTTGACAGGGCTGAAATCTGCGAGAACGTACGACTGTTCATACTTCACACCCTCAGTAAAATAATCCCCTCAGAAAACATAGGACTGTACCGGGATGACGGATTAGCCGTACTCAAAGGAATGACGGGACGAGCAGCAGACAAACTCAGAACAAAAATAACTTCAGAACTCCAGCTTCTTGGCATCAAGATCACAGCCGAATCCAACCTAAACACAGTTATTTTCCTTGACGTGACTTTCGACCTGAAGAACAACTCATATAAGCCGTACAGAAAACCAAATGACAACCCTTTATATGTACATAAATTGTCCAACCACCCACCTCAAATCATCAAGCAATTTCCAGAAGCGATCGGCAAACGTATATCACAGCTCTCCCACGACGAAGAATCATTCCATTCCACCGCCCACATCTATAACGACGCGCTAGAAAACTCAGGACACAACGAAAGAATTAGCTACAGCAAACCCCAGCAAAACAATGGGAAGAATAAACGGAGAAGAAACATCATATGGTTCAACCCCCCTTTCTGCAAGAGCGTAAAAACAAACGTCGGAAAAATGTTCCTGCGCCTGATTGACAAACATTTCCCACCCGGCAGCCCTCTTCAAAAACTCTTCAATAGAAACACTATAAAAGTCAGCTACAGCTGTCTCCCAAATCTTGGCAGCATCATTAGAAACCACAACCAAAAAATTCTACAAGAAACATCGAACCCCGAAGCTTGCAACTGCAGTAATAAAGGAGAATGCCCACTGAACGGCGACTGCCTAACAACAAGTGTTGTTTACAAAGCTGATATAACTACGAATAACGGGACCGTCTCATACATAGGAAACACAGTAAATACTTTTAAAAGCCGCTATGCGAACCACAAGAAGTCGTTTAAATAGGAGAAGTATGAAACAGAAACAGAACTATCAAAGTATATTAGGAAACTGAAACGCCAAGGCACCTCACACAGTATCACATGGTCTATTATAGCTAAGCCAACTACAACAACAATGAATAACAGGTGTAACCTATGCGAACAAGAAAAGCTACAAATTATGTCTTACAAAAGAACGCCACTCCTTAATAAACGAAGTGAATTCCTTAACACTTGCAGGCATCATGCAACAAAAACCAGCCAACCGTAAATAATCTCGCACACGCACCCATACATGAACAAACACAAACCAACCCCATTCAGTCACCTGATGAGTGCCACGCAGTGCGCACGAAACCTGCGGGTAGTGACATTTATGCATTGATACATTTTTATAAACTTATATATATATATATATATATATATATATATATATACATATTACCTCTAAAGCTGTCAGGCAGAGAAGGCACTCCGAGGTCATAACCGCGTTTGACCTCTATTGGTCACTAAAAGAATCCTGGGAATGAATGTTATTCTTTGAACCATCGGGATGATTTATGGAAAAATAGAGTCGGGATGATTGTTTCTTTCAGATGTGTAAATGAATCAATTTGAAGACGGATCACAAAAAAGGACTGGACACTCAACCAAAAAAAGTAAGCTTTCAAACAGCTAGCGTTCCATTAAACAGAACCCTTATCAAAGACCGCGAGGACCTTATATAAGTTTTTTTTTCTTTATAATTTCTTTGGAGGAGCTACTGTTCCTCTTTTTGCAAGCACCGTACAATTTGATCCTTTCGCAGGCTCCCTGGCGGGTTGTGCGAGTCTCGTGCCTTCCTGTCAGGTGCGAAAACTTGCATTGGCTGAATGAGCCCCGACTTTTCTCAGATGATAACCTGTGCCAGCCAGCAACTGGTTTTAACACATTAGATATGGTCCAATTGCAAGAGGGTTTAATTTATTCAAATTATTGCAAAAAATTTTTGTTGTTCCTATAAGGAAAATTGTTCATATAGCAAATTCAATGGTTCTTTCAGATTGAATGATCTCCACATATCAACATACGAATGTATGAGAAATGTGTCAGTACTACTGACAAATTGTGTCCGCTTGACAAGTGTTTAGAAGCTCATAATAAAACATACTGTACCTTTCAAACATAAACATGTTTATTGCACATTTATACAGGTACCACAGTGAATTATAAGATCGCTCCACTAAAATAAAGGCAAAATCTATATAATTTATCCGGTTTACCTGCTTCCGTTCTAATTTGGCTCTCCAAGTTCGGCAGACGTATCGGCGGTGGGCTCTTCTTGGCAAAGTTTGTTTTATTTTGCGGGATTATGCCCTATTTAGCTGAATAATTAATAATCCCCATTAGGTACTTTTTGCGCTGCAAGGTCCTCCATGCCTTGGACGCTTTTTCAGGCGGCGCCTCCGAGATTTTCACTGGCCTGTTAAGACCGTGGCCAGAGCGCATGTCCTGCCGAAAAAGCATTACCGTGCACTACGCGGTCACGCGGGTCTAATATTATCCCATTGATCCACCATATCCACTGAAACGCCTCTTAAGGAGGTTTCTCTCCCAAAAGGAAGTAAAGGTTTTTAATCCAAAGACCACATGACTCCGCTTCGATGCGAGGGCTTTTCAGTTTGGCCAAGACTGGGTACTGAGCCTAGTTATGCGAACATCGTTTGACAATTTTTTTATGGATTACAGGTATATTGATTTTTATAAATATAAAAATATCTTTCTATGGTGACCATGGTTTCAAAATTCCGGCCATGTGTTTAACGATTTTTTTTTCTTAAAAAAAAAAAAAAAACTTAATTATCATGCGGGTCGGTGGGGGGGGGGAACCTCTGCCAGAATCTCCTTTAATAGCGGTCATCTGTTCACGTTTATGCGTTTCATGTGTAAACACTGTCATGCTTCAGTAACACGAGTTCACCTTGCGAGTGGATAGAACAAATAAATACGAATGGGTGCTTCCACACGGGGACAAAGGAATGGTCCTTTGTCATAATGGTTTATAAGAAAATATATATTGTGGTGATTTTTATTACCTCCAAAATGAAATGGACTATTGATATGTGTTTACTCTGACCCTCTATAAATGTAAAGCAAAACATTTTTCGCCTGTCACACATTTTCAGGAGGCGACCTATAATCCCCACTGAACCCCATTTCCATTATATCGCCTGTTAAGGAATTTTACCCAATCAGGAGGAATTAAAATTTTAAATTCAACCGCTGAACACAGGTCCACATTTATCTTTTAATAGGGGGCACTTTTCGTTTAGTGGACACAAAGAGCTGAGACCCATTACACGATCACCGTTGCATAGTTTTACCGGTATCTTGATTTTTATAAATTCAGAAGTATCTTTCCATGATAACCATGGTTTTAATTTATGGGTTGATTGAAAAAAAAAAAAATTTTAACGTAAGCCCGGGGGGGGGGGGGTTCAAAAGGAAAATGGGAGGAAGCCGGATTGCACACACTTTTAAGGGTCCTCAATCTCTTGACGACTTTGTTCTTTGTTTTTTTTTTACTAAAATTTCCGTCTCCCGGACTTTTGTATAAAAAAGTGACATCCCAAAAACCCTTTACTCTCAAAAGCAAAAACAAAATTCACAGGAAGCTCTGAAACCATATCATCCGAAACGTACTGGCGGTATGTCCGGTAATCAAATTGGGTAACCCCCCCCCCCCCCCCCCCCCGACAGCCTTGATAATGCTGGGACCAGATTGATAAAAAAAAAAAAACAGAATTTCCGGTTCACCGACTCATTAGTCACGACAGACATACTAAACACTTATCTTCTGAGACTGCATGGGACAGAGGAATGTTATCGAGAAACGCCAGACCCAAGGTTTTAGTGCTCCATTCATCTCAAATGTTGTACATTATGGTTTCAATGACACAAAACAATGAAAATGATATATGAATTTGATAAATCATAATACCTTGTATGATGTCGCTAACCTCAGTTTACCAATCATACAAGTGTTTGCATTATCTGGCAAATTAAGATTATTAACATGTTTAGGGAAGAGGATGAAGAACAATACAGCCAGTTCCATTTGCAGCTTACTATTACATAAAAAAATCAACAATACTTAATCCGGAAAGTTTCATGATGATAACTGCTGCTCATAATTTTTAATTATCATTCGATTCTTCATTAAACGCCTAAAATTTTAGCTGAAGTGTAAAATTATAAATTGCATACATTGTTTATGAAGGGCAGATGACAGATTGGGATAGGGAAACACGTGATTAACTTGCAGTTGCAAAAAAATAAGCAAATGCCCGCTTTCTATCGAATTGAAAAACCATGAGCGAGGACGTGTTTTACAGAAATTCAAAACACATAGGCAAGAAAATGTAACCTAGTAATGTGTATCGTTACATTACGTGTTCTGTTTTTGTTAGGGAGATTTGATACATTTATAACATAATTGATCTGCCGCTTAACAAATCCATTTTCTGTTCCTTGCAACCTTGCCCTTGATGCTGCATGAAGGCTTAGCATGTGTTTCATTATTAATCACATACATGGAAATTCCATCTTCTCTATCCATGTGCTATGTCACCGTTTAGAAAGAAATATTCTAATAAATTAAAACATCTTGGATGACTTAATTATACTACAAACCGACATTAGGTCCCTCCTACACAATATATATATATATATATATATATATATATATATATATATATATATATATTACAGTTATTTGTGACAGTCATTTATTAAAATATTCATTTCATGAAATGCCTAAACATTTCAGTCATTTTTATAATGTTACCACCAGTATTGTTACACAAGTCAATACATTGGGTGACTGGATTAAAAAGAAAGAAATTAAGTTGATTCAATAGTTGTCAAAAAAGGTTCACCAGACAGTGTAAGTTGATGTAAACTGCTACTCCTTTTTTAAATTTTAATTACATCCTCTCATAGAGAGAGATCGAACTTCAGCTAAGGGACTTGTGGGATCAGGCACTCAACTATAACATTATGAGAGTAGTTGCATACAAACTAAGCATATGAAAGTAAATATAAAAATGAGGCAAAATGTTTTTTTTTTTTTTTATGATTTGCTTAAATTTTTCATCGTTGGTGTTTATTGCCCACTTAATTGCATTGCATGAAAGATGCAAGAGCCTCTCATGAACATATATTTGTTAAATTAACAGTATCTCAACTATAGGAATTTAATTTGCATGTTAGAATGTACACTGGAAATCCCTGTAAAATATAGAATAAGGAAGAAAGTGAAGATGATATGAGAAAATACGATTTATTTATTAACTGAATTAAAGTCTGTTGAAAAATGTTTTTTTTTTATTTTCAAATCAATATAAAAAAAAAATTTGATAAGCATGCTGAAACCAGCAAACTATATATACATTGCATTGTGTTATAATTTGTGTTCTGGAACAATTTGATGTAGAAATGACAGAAAAATGGCGCCGATCCCAACGAGTTATGTGAAAGGATACATTCAATTAAGCAATCAAATGTAAATGCAATTGATATTTCCCAAACCAGGTTAAAATATATTCAGATGAGGTAAACATTACAATCTTTGAACGTTTTCATTAAAAAAAAACATATACAGACAACAGAGAGGACAAATTAATATTCCAGATTTACATATATATTTAGGTGTATATCTAATGAGTAACTGAATATAATACATGCCATATGTCAGTTTGTTTTTTCCATCATTCTTATGTCTGCACCAGACACAATATTTCCAATTAGTTACTCGACATATCCAGTTTATTTCCATTTACATGGCCTGTATATGTTTGAGTACCTAAATATACCCCTAATATTAATCGAATCCCGTCTATGCAACAGGACACATCGATTCAATTAATCTTGCTGGGCTTCATATTTATAATTTATCACTGAATAAATAGTAATAAATGATTTTGTGAATTACATCCTTTTCCACTTTACTAGTCGTCAGGGGAGTGCTTCTTTTTGGTAAATGCCGATCCCTGTTGGTAACAGCCAAAAATAAGAGCTTAGCAAAATTGTGTACTTGAATGAGTTCTCATTAGTAAATATTATGTAAATAAGCTATTATATATATTGTATTCCCAGACAATGTCGTGGATACTAGGGTTTTGTGTCGATCCCGCCTCTGCCGCAGATAAATCTTGTTTGTGCAATAACTCAGAAAGATTTCACAGATCTTTACTATACTTGCCATGTGCATAGATAAAGCCTATTTAAAATGGTGCCATAATCTTTACCAGGGGAGTAACCTCGATCTTAAATAGATATTTTTGTGGAATTTACACACATTTCGAAATATCCCTAAAATCAAATTAAACCAAAGATCTTGGACAACATTATCATGTACGGGAAACTGGTGATGCCCCCTTTTATCCTTTTCTTTCATAGCAAATATTTATGGAATAAGTTTGTGGTCTAGCTCATACACAGTGGCTCTTTAACCCTTAGAAAGATTTTGCCAACAGCATTTACTTTTGCTATTTATTAATCATGTGACCATTTCAGCCAATCATAGAGGTCCAACACCAGGCCTCATCTGGTTCGACCAAAATACAGTGCTCCCCTCTTGTGTAGCGATTTAGGATACGAGGTCAAAACAAACAGCGCTTTCGATATAGGAAGTAGGCCTATAGGCAAAGCGCTATGTACAGAGCGTACTAAAATAACTTCCTGACTAATATCTCCTCAATGCTCATAGTTTTACCTTTTACACAGATTGTCTGAGTTTGAGACAGGCACTTATACCCCTTATACTTGTACTTCTGCATTTCAGTCATTTCATGAAGTGAAAAAATTAAAGTCATTTCACGTTATGACTGGTTGTCACAGGAATTACGCGGAATGACTGAAATGTTTAGATATTTCATGAAATGACTGATTACACAGCTTGACTGTAACATACATATGTGTCTGTGCATGAGTATGTCGGCTTCTTAGCCTTAGCCTTAAAAAAGTAACTCATTGGCGGTTAAAGAAAATGCGCGATATGAGGGGTATTTATTGGTACTGTGCCATACATGAGTCATGCTTCAGACTTTTTCTTAGCCAAGTCCCATTCCATACTCATATCTGATGTAAAAAAAAATGATTCCTACAGCAAAGTGGCAGATGGCTTGATGGTGTATGGTATATATAGATACATTCTGTGAACGAATTGTAGCAAAAAGTAAAGATTTACCCGACTGTAGAATGTAAAATTAACTTACATCGTCCCGGTAAAGTCTATCGTCCCAGTCAGGTCCAACTTTCACCCTGGTTCCGGGTTTCCTCAATGCGCTCCTTTCCCGTATGGATGTCCTTTTATCTGTAAAGGGATGCTCAATATTGATTACAAGCTGAACTGTTAAGTTAATTCTTTGCCAATATGACCAAATTATATATGTAAAGGGACGTAAATATAGCATTTTTTTTACAAAATGTATGATCAACCAGTCACCAAGGTGAAATCGTTATGCAAGTTACTCAAAGAGGAGACCTGTTATATATTAAAAAAACTAGAAAACACACTGTCTGCAAAAAGTAGAACAGGTACAACGCTGTGTACGAATCAACCATCTTAGATTTTTAGATTTCTCTCAAGCTTTCTCTTTCCGTACTAAAACTATAAGAGTTACTGTATGTTATTAATTTTCCATATTTTTTCCCATTTTTCAAAATGTGTAGTAATCTTATATTTCTGTTTTGCTATTACATGTTAATGATACTATATATTTCAATCTCCTTTAAAAATCTGACATAAAATTACTTCCATTCTACTATGATATAAACACTTCTGTAAATGTAAAGAGCACCTGATGTATTAAAAGGTTACTCTTTATTGGAAACATTCCACACAATACTGTGTTTAAGGTTAATGGTGGAATTTTCACTCCATTGGATTTCATCAAATTCGTAATTCTAAAATACCGTTTTTATGTTACAATATATTCATAAAAATGCGCTCCTTTTTCCTTGATTCTCTAAAACAATAAGACCTGCGGTAACTTTTAACTAACTTCTATTTGTACGGTGAGGTGAATTATTGGCCAGTAAATAGTTGTGGAGTATTAAAAAAATTCCCCTGAATACATTTCAAATGAGATTTTTTGGATGGTTCGAAAGAAACTCTTCGAGTTGAAATTATGATCCTGTATTTCGTAACTGGACCAATAATGAGGGTGCAGTTGATTTTGTTCCACCAAAATATCATATGGCAAATTTAGAAGACAAAGATTGTATATTTGAAATACCCTTAGCTGATATTATGATATACCTTCACTACTTTTAAAATCCTCAAATATCGCAATAATTTTAGCCAATTACATGGTATTGCGGCTAATATGAATCTCGATATGAGAAAGACTCCTATTCTAATATTTGGATATTTTTAATCAGTTCATACCATTTTAGTATTTTCCCGTCCTTTGATACTAAGATTTTTACAACCTTATTCAGCATAAATTCAAAATATTGCAGTACACTTTATCAACTTCAATCCACCTATTGTTCCAGAGAGGATGCTGTTCTACCTCACTTTGTATGGTTCGTTCTTTTGAGACAATGTGTGACAAATCTTCCAAACATTGTTTATAAAAGCCTGGTATCTTTGATGGTAATCTATTGTTTTCAAAGTTTGAAGACACATTGGTAACTCCGCCATTTTTAATAACATTGGTACTGCTTTCCATACATGAGTATTATTTCATAGAATCAACCTTTAATCCAAATTATTCTTTGACTTTTCAATCTGCTCGCTAAGTCTACAACGTTTATATCACCTTTGTGGTATGGTCCTATCAGTGTACTACATTTGACCTTGTTTTTTTCCCTCTCCATACAAAATGATTCATTATTGACATGACAATATCTATGAATGACTGAGGTGGAACCTGCACATTACATACATATATTACTTTGGATAAAAGCTAATGTTCTTCCAAATAGTGTAAGGTTTCTGCTTGACCACACAGTAAGGATTCATTTTTATTATTTCTATCACATAATCAAAATAAAGTTTCCGACCCATATCTTTATTATACGAGTGCCAGGTGCCAAGAGTTTTAATTGCTTCTTTTGTCAGGTTAACCTATTTACATGAAACTGGTTCTAGTGTACTATGTTTACTTGCACCGATCCATGCTTAGTCAGATTTATTATTAGTTACATGCAGGGAAGAAAATTGTGAAAACCCATTTATCGTGGTAATTAAATGTTTAAATGAAACGGTGTTCCTGATGACAAAAGTTATGTCATCTGCAATACGTCATTTTTAGTTTATATGCACCAAATTGGATTCCTAAGATATTTCTATTTACACGCACATGATGTGTAAACATTTCCAAAACCCCTGTTTAATACCCCTACGCAACAAAGCTGTTGTGTCGTTAAACCAATGTTAATATATCAGTGTTTCATGTTCTAATGCAAAGTTTTTATCGAGGTAATGAACATTTGGCTAAAGCCAAGTGCTTTGAGAACAATTAACATGAAGACCTGGTTTGATGATTTAAAAGCTACTTTAAAGTAAACTCCAGAGAGAATTGCTGCATCCTGTTCTGTATCACAATATTCCAACGTATCGCTGATTACGTTTCAGTCTGGGCAATATTTGCATTTTAATCGCTTGAAATTGACCAATTGTGATGTTTTACTTCAATTATAAGCCCGGCGACCCCTTAGATCCATCATTATTCTACGTGTGCCAAGCCGCACCAACTGGATAAAAGTTTACCACATACAACCTTCTGAATGAAAATGAGCTTTCTTGGACGGATATGCTATATGTTTTTTTTCCGTTTTTCTTTGTTAAAGTTGTTTTCTGTCAATTTATCTGATGTCTTCAAAGAATTTTTAGAAAGAACTTTTGAAGCTGGTCCAACCTGTTTAATTTAAGGAGGATCTAGATGAATATACAGGCATTAGCGCTGGTGGGCCCACCGCCAGTGCCTTTCTGGTTTCTTTTGTTTTTGGCACCTGTAGTAATCAATAATTCTAACACACAGATACTCATTTCTTAACTATATAAATTACTTAAAGACCTTACCCTTTTGTTCCCCAGCAGAGATTATTTTCTCAGAGCAGTTATCTCTTCCTGTTAGTGGTAAAGACAGTTCTTTGGAATCTGTATAGGTGGACAAAGATCCAAGATTTGTCAGTTCCGGTGTCGCCACAAAATCTGGTACTTCCTGAAGCTTTCCCATTTTATATTCTAAACACCGTTTATTTTCATTAGATTCAGAAGTGTGTCTCTTCAGGTCTGCTATTGTGCCCGGCGTTAACTGCTTCCTTTGAATCAGGTTTTCGGTTGCTTCGGTACTTTTCTTTAGAGCCCTCAACCTTGTCAGGCATTCTTCGACGGGTTGAATGTGTTCCGTTTCAAGTTCATCTTCCAGGCGTTCAGCTTCCGTATTGATATGTTCTATCCTTTTATTTCTTTCGTCATGTATATTTGTACGTAGTCTATTCAGGATTTGCATCGTTTCATTAAGAAAATCAGACCATATTGGTATCCTTTGCTTTAGCGTCCTGGTCGCTCCTGCAGCCTCTTCAGAGCAGGTGTCCATCTCTTTGTTCATGTAAACCAACTTGTCCAAATGAACGTTGTGGTTTTGCTTCATTGCACATGATGAGCAAAGGCATTCTTCACATTTTAAACAGTATATTTCAAGGGCCATGCCATGTAAAGCACACTTATATTGGTCCTCGGTCGGCATCTTTGGTAATATGGAAAACAGTTGGTGGTCCGTAAAAACAGGAATGGTGTCATGCTTTCCTTTGCACGAATCACAATATTTCTTGTGACAATCATTACAGAAAAAATGGGCCATTGGAGGTGATTGTGTGGTTTCAAAACAATTTTGACAGACATTTTCGTGACGCAGAAGTGCAGAAAATTTGTCAAGTTGAAAATTGTGTGGAAGTTCGGTGACACCTCCTGGTGGAAGTGGTGTCACCTTTCTGCATGAAGGACAGGAGAGTTTTCCTGGTTCGTTGTTCTTCGTGCATTCAACCAGACAGGGTTCACAAAATGTGTGAAGACAATGCAGAGCACGTGGTCGGCGGTCAGTCATGGACGAGAGACAGATCGGACACTCAAATATACCATCACTGTCCTCAGTATTCATTAGTGGTCTGGACATGGCCATCCTAAAATCAAATGGTGTATATTACAAACCTGATAATATTTACATCTTTTAGTGTTGTGCTGTTTGGATAGCTCAGGTAGATAGCTACAAAAAAGTACCTATGGCAGTGATGACCTTTCATAAACCTATTCGCACGATTATGAATCATTGTAAATAAACAGGCATTTATAGCTTAATATGTCAGTCCAATGCCAGTTTTGCTAAATTTGCTAAATAGTAAAAAATATGCTTATATATATTTATATATACAGTAGAACCTCGAATATCTTAATACTTTGGGGGACACAGAATTGGTTCAAATCTTTGACGTTTCGGATATGCAAGGTACACATTTTTTTTCCAAAAAAAAAAAAACATATCAAGAGTATCAGAGTTCAAAGATGCTAGCTTATCCTGATCCTGGTAGTAATCTCATTTTTTGGTTCTAAATCTTATTGTTATGTAAAAACAGAGAACCGGATGCAATCATTGTAACCTATTTCATATCGATAATTTACGAATGTCCTATTTTACTTTTCTTTTTAATAGAGGTCAAATTTGGCTCATCAATTTATATTTCGGGAAACGATCTTTCGGGAAAAAGAGACCCGGACATTCGAGGTTCTATTCTCTATGTATATAAAGGGAGAGACATTATTGATATTTCAGGTTGCTTAACTGTTTCATGTTATGTCCTTTTTAAGTTTTTATGAGACAGTTCATGATATTACCACATGATTGTCGTGGTGTTTAATGAGAACACGACCAAGCTTGGATTGTGGATAAAAATCAATGTTTCACTTGAACATAGTGTACACCTTAGTGTCCTATCTATCTTTCATGCTATACCTTTAGCACTAGTGCAACAATCGATATTTACGGCCACCTATAAAAAAAGCAGCCACTTAGGTATCCAAGAGTACAACTTACTGATTAACCATGATCACTGGTATATATTTATCAGGTGACATGGTACTCATTTAAACGTCAGAGTGCTCGAAAATACACGACAACCGTGTCTTCATTCTGAACAAGAAATACTCAATTATTCTTAGGCCGCCATTTCAACTGATATTTAAGAGACATATAAGGTGCTTGCTCCCCATTATGTGAAAATAGTTATTATTACAGGCTGAAAATTATATGGGCAGTTTTAAACCTCTAATCAACTCCTTTCCAATCGTAATGTCTACATTGTATGTTCTTTCTTTGGAGTTTGATGATTTTTAGGCTACTTTTTAATCAATATTACTCGAAATTGTAATCATTCATCTATAAACACAGTATAGCTCCGATTTAAAGCTTGTCCGTGATACAACCAACACTGTCCTGAATCTAAACATTGATCAGTTTCAAACTCTGTTCAGAATCTTTAATGCCATTAACACCGACACCCACCCTGTCAAACTCTCCTTGGGATCTCTACTGCTGTTAACACAGACACTTTCCGTGTCGAACTCTACTCTGAATTTCAACTGATATTTACCGTCACACTGGTCACTATCAAACCCTGTTCTGGATCTCCACTGATATTTACTCAATCACTGGTCAATGTAAAACCCTGTTCTGAACTTCTGATGATATTAATACAAACACTGGTCAATATCAAACCCTGTTTCTGAACCTCTACTGGTATTAACACAAACACTGGTCACTACCAAACTCTTTTCTGAATCTCTACTGATATGAAAGCAGACTCTGGACCCTGTCAATACTGTTTTGAATCTCTCCCGCTATAAACAAAAATCATCCATTTCAAACTTTGTCATGAATCTCTACTACTATAAAAGCAAACTCTAATCACTGTCAAATTCTGTTTTGAATCTTTACTGTTATTAACACAAACAATGGTCCCTGTATATATATATATATATATATATATATATATATATATATATATATGTCCTGAATTTCTACTGACATTAAAACAGACACTTCCGGTCATACAGAACTAAAGACCTATAGCCACACCCGATAATAAGCAACCATCAATTTATATATGTACAAACCTTAAAGCTTGCTCATGCGTTTTCTTGATGTAACAGCTTTTTACCTAGTTTAACACTCAGCTGCCTCTTGTCTATTTAGATCAAGAGGGGTTGAATTCTGGAATTATCCTCTGCTTTGAGTTTTTATATTTCCGAGAATAATCCGTGAATGTTTTACAGTCCTGTTAATATAGAACAAACAAACACTGTAGATAATCAGCTGTCCCATATAGATACGTATGATTTTGTATCTGGTATACGTGTACTGTGACCCTTTTAAGTTTGTTTGCCATCGAGTGCATATAACATCTAATGTGATTAGCTGCAAATTTGAAGACCTTTTGTCTGTAAACCACAGGCCACCTGCCACTGGAGGAAGAAACTTAGAGATTTTGAGATTACAAGGTCTTAAATAAGCTTGTAGGTGTATCTTAAGCCTACAGTTTCCTGGATTGTATGACATATATGCAGCCATTACAGCAAAACATAAAAAAAATGTTCTTTTAGGTCACCGGGTGCAAGGCTCATGTGACAGGATCGATTTCTTTCAAAAACCTGTTGACCATTTGATCTAAATGTGTCAACCCGTAAACTCTGATCTATCTCATATTTTTCACTTGTGGACGCATTTTAATTCCATTCTCCACACATCTCTCATACAGGAGAAGGGGAAGGATACATACTAGTAAGTTCAATAAAGCAGTTCAAAATCAAGATCAAAGATCAAGGTTACAGTATCCGTCTGTTATCAAGTTTATGGGTGGATTTTAAGTCAACGTTTTTATTTCAAGTCTTGCATGTTCTTCAAAGGGGGCATCTTCACAAAGGAATATTATTATACTGCGTTTTGGGTCACAAGAATAAATATCAAGGTCACATTACCCACTTCCTTTAAAAAAATATTATGGACGCATTTTAGCCCAACATTTTCCCAAACAATGTTAAACTTTTATATGTTATTCACTAACCAAGAGCGGAAAATGTCCTTTGATTGTGAGATGCCAAGGCCAATGGTCAAGGTCACAGGACTGTCCTATCTATTTTCAACCGTTTGACAGATACATATATGCAGATGTCACCTGATAATCAGTAGTAAGCGGGCAAACATGTTTATTTTGAAACGTTTGTCAAAGATAAGGTGTCGTGGAAGGTCAAGGTCACAGCACTAATGTCTTTCATTAGCTTGTCGATAAAAGCTAAACTTTTTATCCAAAAACTGCTATCTTTCACATTTTAGTCCCCTACCTATTACGGCAGATTTCGTTTATTTCTATTTCATCTGAGACCCCCAGAACAAATATCAAAATCACAGGACTAGCCTACCTATTTTACAATGAAAAGACATCCAGTTGAATACCTCAAATCAAATTAATCTCAACGTTCATAAAAAATTGGGATCACTTAATAAGTATATGTTTTCAGACTAGTGCCCGTTCACATTAATATACATCTGTTGGTAACATGGCCATACAATTTTTACCATGTTTAGGTGATTTCTGACTTCTTGATCAAGCGCAGCGAGACGGCCTTAACAGACTAATTTGTTAAGCAGATTTCACCTGTAATGAATCAGACATATGAAATTATGGATATTATATGATAATGACAATTGATTAATGTCCATTTCAAATGGAATCATGTCGTCCGGATAACCTGTGGATGACTATATTTCTCTTCCTGAAGGTAAGAATTCCTAGTCAGATCATGCAGATTGAATTACGGGTCCACATTCAAAACGTTTGACATATGACAGACAGTTGCAATTACAGTCACAGCAACTAGGCACTCCGCCGAAGGCCATCTGTTGAAAGCTTAGAGTTCAAGGATAGTAAATACCAAAAATGTAATACCGCAAACTCATGCCCATTTGTTGCTGATATTTAGATAAGTCTACAAGTGGTTGCGACATCTAGTTTTTTACATGTCGCCTTGGGACTAGAATGGACAGGCGTCGATTTATGTATTTAGCTGTTGTAATGCCTTTGTGATTATATGCCAGTTAAGGACAAATGAAAGTGAAATTTGCAACTAATAATTCATGTACTCTAACCCTGTTGGATTTGTGCAGAATGTTTATTTGTTAAATCTTAGGAATCTTACATACCTTCTCCTAACCTATTCATTAGTGCCATAGAGGAGAATGTCATATTATAAAAACATGGACCCCACATATAGAACAAAAGGGAGGCTTTGAGGCTAAGTTACCTATTGTTTATTTGTTCAAACATCGTAAATATATTAGAGTTATATGCATACCTTGACGGTAAGTTCTCCATACCACATACCACAATAAGTCATAAAAACGGTAACCTAATCAATATAACACTGGAACAGTATCTTAGTGTTATCATCTAGTAGTGTGTTACTGAGCTTTTGAAGGTCATCTAATAGTCTAAAATTAGTGATTCATCCTAAACGTTTTTTTTTTTTAGGACAGCTGAATATGTTACTTATTTCAACGCAAACGTAAAATGTATAGGGAAAAGGTTTCTTCTACTTAAGGCAAAACGGTCGCATCTGCAAATATCCTCGCCAATTGATATCGACTAGTTATCTCTCAAGTTACATGGGCCATATGTTGACCAATATAATTTGGGGTTATATTGTCGCTTACAAATGTAGTTATCGGGGACTCTAGGCTATCCGAAAGCTAAATGTTTCGTGACATGGCATACATAAAAATCAGGCTTCAATACCTTAGGTTTAAGCGCTGTGTTAAACGCTAAAGGTACACAAGCATTTGTAATGATATGTGAATTATATCTGGTTAATCACTTTTGCTGAATTCAAATGTTACTCCAAAAAAGCCCTGCACTCTCTTGTATGCATCTTATGCATTTTATAAAAGAATTAGATGCATCAGGTGAAGCTGAATTCAGAAGTCGATCTTGCTAGCATCGGTTGAACGTGATAAAACTTTATTATTCGCATATATAAATAACTGCTGAGTTTGCGCTATATATATATATATATTTATATATATACATATATATATATATATATTTATATATATACATATATATATATATTTATATATATATATATACATATATATATATTTATATTTATATATATATATATACAGATAAATTTGTTTATTTGAATGTTAAATCCTTTCCAGCTCAATAAAAATAATCTGGTATCAGTATGTTTATTTAATATTTATATCATTCAAGTGGGAGATCATGTATGAAAGTAAAGGGAAACCATAATTTCCTTGAAACACATATATGAAGTGTTTTGCGGAATTATTCGCTCGAGTGACGTGTGTTTTGCTTGGGGAATATGGTTACATTGTTTTATATTTTAGTATGAGCAATACATGAAAAAAGAGTCATGTACAGAATAATATAATGAACAAGTTACCTCTGTTTATACTTGTTCTTATTTACAAGCACAGCGAAATAGGTAAATATTGTTTTATAGGCAGTGAATTAGATATGGTATTTATACATATGTATTAAAAATTACTTCCTTCCACCAAGGGTCTAGCGGATACGGTATCAGATACCTTCTTCGCCGAATCTATTTGGTGCTTATTTAATGAATAATGTATTTGTTTCACGTGATATTTTCGTAACACCAGGAGCCAATCACATCTAACTTGAAAAAAATATCACAAGCCCTAAGAACGGGAATACATGCACCAGAAACATGGGATGGTCCGATTTTATACACACATTTGTTGTTGCAAAATCTCTAGGATTAGGTACACACGAGGCGCGTGTATACCCGAGTCATTTGTTTGCTCCAATAGCCTTGTTCATTATTCATAAAGTATTTTGTTCTCAGGATTTTACACCATTTAGTTTCGCTTAGCAACATGCTTTCCCCATGTTTTGAAATGATAGTCGTGAATACTTACAGACAAGGAGTAAACGAACATATCAATAAATTGAAAAGGGGTTTGCCTTTAGAGTCAACCTGCCAAGTAAATCGATGATCTTTCAGGAAATCACAACTCTGAAACACAGTAAATCTTTGATGATTAGCACAGGTATTTAACCACTTGTCTTCAAGAACATTTACGTCAGAGTTAAATCCATCACCGGGTGATCAAGTTAAGATAAATTAAACGCTAATTTTATTTGAGTAAGTATCACGACATTTCAGCCTATGAAAACACTTGTCGCACTTGTGACACAAGGGCAAAGTACTATATACAGATTATTGCGCGAGTGGTCTAAGGTAAGCACGGCAGACCGGAGCAGGTCTTAACACAAGCCGAGTGAGTGTACCGAATGACAAAGAGGTCGCATGTATATCAGTCTTAACGAATAAACCGTTGTTAAACTATGGCTTAATGATTAACTATATGTACGTCTGTGTTTTATTAACGTGTAAACATACATCTGATTCAGGGTCATAAAAATGGTACACTTATCAATATAACAAACTCAGTATCCAAGTGTGGTTGATTAACATCAGCTGGTTGTATGTTTCTTAGATTTCAAAGATCATCTTGGTCACGTTAATGATTCATCTTGACAACTGTAACTGCGTTTAGGTTAGGGGACTATGTCAAATGTTAACGCAAACATGACATGTATAAGGTAAAGGTTTTTTTCTGCCTGTGTCACAACCATCGCATCTGCAAAACGCCTCGTCCGTGTACATCGATTGGCTGATCTATCCCGTAAAATGTGTGATATTTTGGGCAATAAAAATTGTCACAAATGTAGTAACCATGGACTCCAAGTTATGTAAAACAACATCGCATACATAAAAATCCGACTTCAATACATTCCGTTTGAATGCTGTGTGTAACAAAGGGTACAAAAACAAGGAAGTAAGATGTGCATTATCTCTCGCAATTCAATTTACCTGAATACAAAAGTTTCTCAGCAAAATCATCCCTGCACATCAAATTACTCTCTCCAATGCATCTGTTTTATATGTTTTGTTTTGTGTTCTCTATGAGACGACACTAAACAGACGACACACGAGTTAACCTCTTGGGAATGTACGACAACTCCAAAACTAAGAGACAAAACGTGAAAGAAGAAAAAACTGAAGGAACACCGGTTTAGAACTTGTAAAATTTTGATTGGTAAAATTGCACGGTAGGTCACTAAGTGGCGTGAGGGCTATGTTTGTTTTGCATAACTGGTTGCTACCGATTTAAACTTGTTTCTACTTGTTTGTGATAGAAATAAAGGCTTTAGGACAGATATTAGAATAATATTTTAATCAGAAAACAATAGTCTTTATTTTGTATATTAAACTTACTTGTTATGTGAATAGGTTTTTCAAATAAAAAAGTGTGAAACATTTGAGATGTAAGTATCTAAATTTGTCACAGAGCAGGAAATTCCCGACTTCAAGACAATGTATGACAAATGTTGGGGCCTGTAATTACGTCAAGGCATTAATAGCTGGCTAAAACTGGCTCTAGCAGAAGCCCCAGTGCAACTTATGGGCACCTTTAATTCCATTTCATAGAATCAGCCGAAATATTTGTACCTCAGACTTAATACATGCATGTTTCAAGTAATGATCTAAACCTCTCTATTAAGATCCTAATTGTCCGACTCCCATAGGATTTAATTTTTACCGATGGTGTGTACTTGGAATTGTAAATTGATGTACAGGATTTGCATCATTGAAAGATGGAAATCAGTAGAATATGTTTTGTTTTTAATATGATAGCTTCATGGAATATCAGAAGCTCAGGAATGAGTATTTAACTGGAGACCAGACATATGACTGGGAGACAAGGTGGAAACAAATCATTTTAGTCAATGGAGGTTTGAAGGATTTATTGCTTGTACTTGTACCTTATTATCTGCAAGCCTTTCATCTGGCCAGAAACAATAGATCTGTGTCGTAAAGAATATTACGGTGGCTGATTTAGGACACAGAAAAAAAAAATATTTATCTCGTGATCTCGAGATAATATCTCGAGATCTCGACATAGAATTTCGCAAAAAAAAATTTTTAGGAAGCAAAAAAAAAATTTTTAGGAAGCAAAAAAAAAATTTTAGGAAGCAAAAAAAAAAAATTTAGGAAGCATAAAATAAAATTTTATGAAGCAAAAAAAAATTTTTACCAAGTAAAAAAAAAAAATTTTAGGAAGCAAAAAAAAAAAATTTAGGAAGCATAAAAAAAAAATTTTATGAAGCATAAAAAAAAAATTTTAGGAAGCAAAAAAAAAATTTTAGGAAGCAAAAAAAAAAAAAAATTAGGAAGCAAAAAAAAAATTTAGGAAGAAACCCAAGCTGGGAATGGGTCTTATAACGTCACTTTGACGGATAAACATTTTATCTAAAGGCTACTTGTATACAAGCCACTTGAGCAAGTGTTAACATACAAATAAAAACATGTAACCGAGTTATTGGCAGATCACTAGTGGATATTCGTTAGAGCATGTGAAGCAATGCAGTATTTGTCATTTACAGAAATCTGTAATCTCTGAATTGAAGCCAGATGTTTCTGCCGGACGTCTTTCTATTACGATCGGTGGCAATTTTTGCATCCCCCCCCCCCCCGACCCATGTTATAAAAAAACGTGGATATAGACAAAGACACCGCCTATACCCATGGGATTGGCTCATTTTTATGAAAGATTAATAGATTATGTTTACCTAGATTATGTTTATGATTACTTTCACTTCTTTAATATGTATATGCAGAGTTTTTACAAAGATTCTATAAATAAGGCAGGTGAATAGCGACTTTAAGACCAAAGCAGAGCATTTTGCTGAAGATAAATCATGATGAGAGATGATCGAAATTTTAAACCGTTTATTTATGAATATAAAACATTTATGAAGATAGGTTGATTAAATTAATCTGAGCTATAGTAAGAGCTATAGTGGATCAAGACTTGGGCTTTAGGGGCTGAAGCAACGCCCCCCCCCCCCCCCCAGCGTACCTAGTACCTACCCGAAAACACAGTAATCAGTTTTAGCATATTTTAATTTATGATGGTCTAATACATGTTCCATAAAACGACACACCATTTCAATAAAACAAAAGCTGAAAGAAATTGTACAAAAAGCGTGTTTCTATAAGAAGCTCATATTTGTTTGTATTCTTAAAATAATAAGGTACCCACAATGCATGCATGCAGACCTAAACATTTCTATTTGAGTGATTTAACAGACATGGCTCCGAATCCGCCGTTCAGGTAGAATGTTTCAGATTCTTTAGGCTTTGACATCTTCCTTACGGATATGAATATTAAATATTGAATTTATATTGAACTTTTCTTCAACTCGCCTTATCTCAGGGGATATACAAACTTGATTGATTTTAAATTAATTATATTGTATTACGGTTCAGTTAAACACAGTATACATGGTCTTTGTTTTATAATTGCAATAGTAAGCACTCTTAACGTATACTGTCCCCATAAGGTTGCTTTGTTTTATGTCAATTCAGCTTCGAATGGTTCGTACAAGTGTGACATTTTTTCTGGAGATCTCGAAAGATAATTTTTTTTTGCTTCCTAAAAATTTTTTTTTTTTGCTTTCTAAAATTTTTTTTTTTGCTTCCTAAAAATTTTTTTTGCTTCCTAAATTTTTTTTTTTTTTGCTTCCTAAAATTTTTTTTTTTGCTTCCTAAAATTTTTTTTTTTTGCTTCCTAAAATTTTTTTTTTTGCTTCCTAAAATTTTTTTTTTGCGAAATTCTATGTCGAGATCTCGAGATGTTATCTCGAGATCTCGAGATAAATATTTTTTTTTTCTGTGTCCTAAATCAGCCACCGTAGAATATGAAGCACGTCTCAGTTTAAAAGATCAAATGGCATGTTTGTTTTCTTTATAAACACGACAGGGTATATATCTGGTTTAATACAACTTGAGACCTTTATATAGCCATTGATAGCAATGGTATATAAGCATATATATATATATATATATATATATATATATATATATATATATATATATATATATATATATATATATATATTGAATGGGTCAGAGAACAGACCATAAAGCAGACCAGTCCTTCGGCATGTTCTTGCAAACAACCATTAAGCCCTTGGCCTATCCGGTAAGATATAACAGGAACACACGCACTTACATACAGATATACCAGTATCGCTTTGAACAATTAATTTCGGCAGGACCGGATTTAATTTGATGTGTTTCGTTGCTGCTCCGTTTAAGCAAAGAAGAATAACTTCCTGTGTATACCTGCTATTTTGAGTGATAATAACTCCCAGAAAACCATGCGTCACTACCAGTGTTGTCAATATTAGACCTGTAACCATAGCTGTTGTTAGTGGGATTAGTGTCCCATATATGCGTTCCTATGTATCGGCGTTGTGTACTTTAAAACGGTCCTTCGTTGTCTATTTACACAACAAAAGGTCATATCCTGTATATATATATATATATATCTATATATATATATATATATATATATATATATATATATATATATATGAATCATTGCAGAACTAATGTCCCACAAGTGGACATCTGCCTGTTGTTTGAGCGCCGTCCCGGGTCTTTGGTCGGCTTTGTGTTGTCCACCAGTAACGACACAAAAGCAAACTCGCCATGGAAAAAAAGGACTTCACGCAGAAACAATACATGGAACTCACAAGATAGCTTTGACCGCCCTGCACTTCAGTATAAAATAGGGTTGACTCGCGAATTCGTAATATAATTTACGCTGGCCAGCAGATTTACCATGTACTTTCGTTACCCGTTGTGAACTTTCGTTAACCGGTCCCCATATTGTGTTACAAGGAATCCATAAACATTACCAACTTCAGTTAAGTATTTCATTTAGGTTACATGACTATATCTGAATCGATTCTGCATGTATCATACGCCTTTGAGCGTTTGAAAAAGGTGTAAAGGCACAATTCTGCTAGGATAATAACAATAATAAATAAATGTGCATAGCGGTGTGTGTATATGTGCAACTAGCTTTACAGATTTCAATCCAGCACAGTACCAAATCATACGTTATCGAATTTCTTCTAATTGAATATTGATTCATTGACAGTTGTGTATGGTGTAATCCATTCACACCCTGTTTTTCTGTGATCAACATTTAAGCAGTATTCCTTAACATTGTGATATATCATATATCACTGACATATTTCAGTATTTCCTTAAGGTGGGTAATATTTAAAAAAAAATAAGCTACAAGTGGCAGCACTGTTGTAAAGACAGATTCACTGAACAATATATAACGGCAACATATATACGTATAAATATATATATATATGTATGAATATTTCTACACACACACACACACACACACACACACATATATATATATATATATATAATAACATGTGAACATGCCTTCATGTTGATTCGTTTGTTTGCGCGCTTTCGTAGTTTAGAGCTCCTCTATCAAGTGCCAAGTTCAATATGTATAAAAAGCAGCTTAATTAACAAAATAAACAGTCAACACTGCGGCGTATTCATCTTATTATATACCCCGAGAGACTAACACGACTAAACTCATTCTCTCTCTCCTTCTTTGGCCAAAACATTTTTTTTTGGGGGGGGGGGGGGGGCTCCAAAGCCTGTGTAAATAATATATGATCACTGCGAGCGTTTTACATACAGGACACTAGCTGATACACACAGGGTATGTGCCTGTAATGTGTAACAGGCACGTAAAGGTACAATGTGTATGGACACATTTTTACGTAAATGATGTGACAATTGTGATATATGGGACACTTGTGATATTTCCCGTGAACAAGTCCGTCGAACTGGGCTAACATTACAATGAAACCGGCACACACAGTAATCTCGATAACGTGAGCACTGAAAAATGAGTAAATCCATCCAGAAATCATTAATTGTCTGAAAATTGTCTACAATATATTATAGACAGGAAAAGTTAAATTAAGTTAAATCTGTTCATCAGGGCAACAAAGAAATGAAATTGAAGGTATGTGTACACTTATCCATCATGCAAGGTAAAAAAAGGTACATCTGTTTTTTTTAGCTGACCTGAATATGAGTTATATTATATTTTATTTTATTCTCCCCTGAGTTCTGAACCAAAAAAAAAAAACAAAATTAAATAAAATAAAATAAACGTATCGCTAATTGGCCTTCCACGACCAATGGTACACCTGAATTTTTCATTTTATTTTGGGTACAAACTAAATTTTAGGCTTCTATATTGTAATACTTAACAAATGTAAGAGAAATAAAAGAATATTACCTAACAACGTTGTTAAGTCATATTTAACCGCAGCAGCGCTTATATTAACCTTGTCATGCAATTTCTGAAAAGTGGGAGGTGAGGTATGACATCACAGAGGCTCGACCTTTTCAAACAAAAAAATTTAGTTGGGGTGTCAAGTCCTTGTCCTTGGTGTCTGGAATGCGAGTTGCGGCCTCGTTGGTCAGGAATGGTTAATATTTTTTTGGTTCTTGAATGTCTGATGTGGCCAACTTTATAGGCTACAGCTTTGAATAGGGTCAATGGCAGGTTGTTCTCAACTTTTTAGATATATATACAGCAAAAATTATACAATTATAACCGAATGCCAATAATTCAGTTTCAGTGTATATATATATATATATATATATATATATATATATATATATATATATATATATATATATATATATATATCACTGGGTTCTCAACAGGAATTGTTTCAAAGCGTACCGCAGGTGAACAAGTATGTGGTAGGGGGTTCCGGGGGGCGAAGCCTCCCTGCAGGTGAAGCGAATTCATCATGTCAAAAAAAGACAACGCGCTATGTAAGACACAGAACTTGGTAGTAAATCAAATCATACTTTTTATAATAAAAACTATTTTATTCAGTATTATTTTCTTATTTCTCTGCAGTACTTTTTCCGTAAAAATTCAATAATTTTACCCCCAATTTTTCCGTAAGTCTGGGCTATTATTCTCTGCACGGTGGCCTCAATGATGTTTATGCGTTTGCATTCCCTCAGTTGTCTTTGAGTCACTCAATTATCAGATAACTCCATATTGGATAACATTTAAAGTTAACCAACAGCATAGTAATTATGATCCGGAGATAGAAAGCGGCACGTAACATTTCCAGTTTTAATCAACGACGCTTATGATAATTTAATGACACTGTACCCTTATATATTCGTTGGAATAAGAGTATTTTATATCCGCTTGAAGCTTTCTATAATTGACCCCAAGAAGCTGTCGGGAAATGGTTTCATTCCGTCACTATCCTGAGAGACAATGTGAAGAACCTGTAATTCTTTTATATTTTCGTTAGTCTTGTATTTGACAATGTTAAAATGATACACAGGTGCCCGCTGCTATTTCTATTGTTCTCATGTTGTAAGAAATTGACTGACAATGCCACGCTGTGTATCAACGACATGCTAGCATCCCGGAGCGACCGAATTCTGCTTTCACTTATATTAACTATATTTTTATATAAACATGAAATATAGGTAAATTTAAAGGGACTGAGATTTGGTGTCCGCATAAGTAAGTTGTCTGCGTAAAAGGGTTTCACTGTAAATGTACAAATATATATATATATATATATATATATATATATATATATATATATATATATATATGAGAGAGAGAGAGAGATAGTGAGACAGAGATAATGATTTTATCACAACACTACTTACCCTATAGATATCCGGGTTTACTAGGAAAACGGTTGAACTATAAACATTTAGATAACAGACGTGATATTTATCAATGTGAACGTGTACACGAACATAATTCGTCTGGCTCCCTGTGTCATGACTTGATCATCGTGTGCCGCTAACTCTAAAACTTCAGGACTCAGTCAGCTCAGATGAAATATTGCACAGATCGTATGAGATTTTTACAAGTACTAAGACTATTATTATGTTATAATTTACGTATCAACGTGAATAATAGGGCTGAAGAAACAATTTGATCGGTAAAACTTTTCAGCATGGACGTTTTCATGGGATTTCACACAGATGTTTTTCATGATAAACATAGTGTCACAAAATTTTGTATGATAGGATAAATCTATAAAAGTTTGTGACATAGGTTTATTGCTGCATTGTAAATAATTGGAAGTGCATTCAATAAATTACTCTGGCACCAGTATGTATGGTTCAGTTGTACTTGCCAGGGTTCATACAGCTTAGTATGGGGCTTCCCTTGTACAGTTTTTTTTGGTTTGAGCGGGATTATTCAGCATGTGGATCCCTTGCCCTGTCATCTGTATCACCTTTATTGGTCCTGCAAGGCCATTCAGTATTGGGCTATTTTAGGCTGTAGATTTCAGAGGTTGTAATTTTAACTTGAGATTCAGGTTTTGCTGTTTTGGTTGGTCTTGCCAAGGCACCCTGGCCACTGCTGGGAAAGTCAGTTGGCAAGAGGCTCTCTCCATGGAGGGACGCGCTTGATACCTGCAGGGCAGAATGGACATTTATAATATAGGCCTGGTGGCTTGATAATTTGATGTAGGGGATAACCAGCGACCTGCCTTGAGTTTTATTTTCTCCAGCACCATGTACAGTGTGCATGGACATCGTATAAATACTCTATATACGTGAGACTATATACTAATATATTCAGAAGTTCTCATTTGAGATCTTTTTGCCGGTATACACAAGTGCCTGGTTTTGGCTGCCTAGTTTTTCCTGAGGACGAACATGACAAGAATGATGTGGCTATCAATGGTTCACCGACAACCCCGTGGGGCGGATCCTGTGAAGGTCCATTGGAGGGCATGGTAGAGGACACCATACAGCTCAGGGCCAGTGGTAAACCTAGTGAGTACCTAACCAATTCAGCAAAACCTCATAAAACGCAGCCTTATATCCTTTACCTATCTTGATTCTTATCCGGGTAAAGTTGTATTATATTCAAAGGGGTATGAGCCCATCAATCCAGTAGACCTATATCAGGAGGGGGTTTTCACGTGGTGTTTCTTACTGTGTAATGTTGAGACCAGGAAATTTCTTAGGGTTATATATATATTGGAGCGGTTATCTAAAGTATTAGGGATGTAAAGTTTTTTGTGTCCTTCTAGGGAGAAAAGACTGGCAATGTTCTAGGTGCTGGAAATGTTCTAGGGGTTATATGTGCCTGATACTTTTGGGGATATTATCATTTTTCTTTTTGTTTCAGGTGTTGCTTCACCTTTTACCAGTCAAGGGGTATAATAACTGGATACTGTGGGACATTGGCCCTGCCGGAGATCTTTAATATTCTATTTTTAGTTTGTGTACAGTATTAATAAACTAGTATTAAGTATCATTCTGGCTTGTTTCTTTGCTGAATTATCCATGCTGGTATGAGAGGGCGGGTAATGTTGGTTTGGTCCATAAAATCCCCTTTTTTATAATTGTATAACTCAATCTTACGACCAAATTGGTCATATTCTAAGTCCAATATTAAAAGAACCTGTAACTGATACATGTATATATGTATTCCCTGTTTATATACGTATTCTATTCACCCTTCTGTTTGAAGAAATATGAGAATAACCTGTTACATAAAATTGTTTAGAATCTATGCACTTGAATCGGATGATGTATTATGAACCAAAATATACCTATCCTCAGACTTAAGGGGTCGCCCGAAGGAGGATTATTTTTTTATTATTATTTTGAGGTCATATTGTGAAATGTCATGACCAGAACAGCTATTTCCTCTAATAGCTTTTGGACAAATTTTAATAATAATAATAAAATGAATAAATAGTTAATAATAATAATAATAATAATAATAATAATAATAATTCATTTTATAAAGCGTAAAGTCCAGGCTATGCATCCTCCAAAGCTCTGATACATCGAGTGTCATATTTTAAAAACACGGATCCGATATTGGAGAGCAGAAAGAAGAGATTACCTATGGGTCATATTGTTTTGTTGTCGTAACAGCATAAGTGTATTTAAGCTTCATGCATATATAGAAAAGTCTCCATATTACACGTGTGTTTGGGAAAATTTGTTTTGCTTTGTGTCTTGACATATATCATACTGACAACACCCACAGACTTGGTTGCTCATTGGACGAAAGTTCATTACATGTCTGATGTATAGACGGATAGAACACACACATTCATCCAACTAGCATTAATGTAATTTTAATTATCAGCTATTATAGCTGATGGGATGTGTCTTTCCCCGTCGCCTACCATTCTTGTGTTATGTTCACCTCTGTATTAGAATCCATTGAGTGGTAATTGTGTCTTATTGGAAGATGAACGATAATCAACTCTGATATCGGGTCAACATAAGCCCCTATCGGGTCATGGGTGGGGCCGTGGATGGTTATGGGCGGTCTATTCTAGGCAGGAGACATGAGACAATATCGGATGATTGATTTGGTAAAAAGCCTTTCTATTAACATCGTAGGCGTATGACATGTCTCTATGTAAAATATATACTGGAATGCTCGCATTGGGTAGAACTGGTAGGATGTTCGCCCAGACTCGCATATACCGCAGAGGTGTCCACATATGATAATTGTAAGAATAACATGCGTTGCATAAAATAAGATAGTTTTCTCCTATAAAAACAACAACCTAAGTAAACAACAACCGTTACAATATGACTTTATTTCAATATGAGTCGTGTTTAACCTCCTTAGAAATCAAATTTGGGCCACGGTGACTTTGGAGCATCTGATACATTGCTAATGCATGTAAACGTGGACAGTTATGCCCTTGATCGCTTCGTGTAGGAGAAAGCAGAACAAATATTTGGAATAATTCATAAAATTGGAAGGATTTTGAAAGAAATTTGTCCGGTTAGTTTTCGAGACGTGTTAAGGATCTAAGAAGTTCACTATGATAATTCCATTATAAGTTTATAAGTTTATCGAAAGATACAAAAAATGGGCTTAAAGGATTATGAAACATTATGACCACATTGAATTTGAATTGAATTAATAGTTAGCCCACTCAAGGTCCGCATAATTTCTTTATTTCACGCAGGCGTTATTAGATTGTTGATATGGCGAAAAGCAGTTCCGTCCAGAAATCAGTCTTGATTCAAAATATTGACATCATGCGCTTGTTCAGACATATTAATGTGCTGCAGATCATTCGACAGCTGAACTCTATGACAAATGGCTCAGTTGCATTCTAAGACTGTTCGTGACGTTGGCTTTAATGACGTGTTTTGCGCATGTTTTTTTCAAGTACAGAAAATTCGGGTCTTGTGTTCTGACGCTCCCTGTTGCCCTTAGACGAAATGAATGGATTACGATACCGTGTAACGCTTTAGAATATGTAGTTAAGTGACACTAGCCTGTATATACTATTACCCTTTAATGAAAACTCAACATTTTAAAATAGTAAAGTTAGCCATTTCTCTGGAATACCGAATTAAGTACCAACCTGATAGCTAGCATCATGTTATAATTATAGTTTTAACTTATTTAACTTTAGTTATAATTTAACAAACATTCAGTATGTGGTTGGCGAGGATTAAGATGTTTAAACTGACGAGGGCCTCATATGTAATACTGAATTCCAATGTTTATTCAGATTGTTTAGTTATTATGCATGAAAGGACAATCTAGCATTCATTCTGATTATTAGTTTATAATGGTTTCACATTGGTCAATTTCTATGTTTTAACAGATAAACTCTCATATAACAATAATTATTAATTGGAACCACTATGGATGCGACCCTGCTTTATGCAAGTTTTGGTATAAAAAATAGTTAATTCAAATGCATAAAAGCCTTTCATTTACACCAGGTATTTTCTCCGAGGTTTACCTTGAACCTGTTTTTCAGATAATTTTCCAACTTTAGGTGGGAGAGATGATATCGAGAAAACTTGTTTCGTTGTGACATTTGTCATCTTAATCTTCATTTTTGTTCGATATCTCTTGTCAATTTTTCCTGGATTGCAGGTCCAAGTGGTGTTGAAGACGTACTTTTCTTTTTATAATGAGATCATCAAAAAATTATCTTAATCGTACCAGGTTATCTAAATCAGTCATATATTCAGTTATGGGTTCCACGTGACAGTTTAGTTCGCATGTTAATTCCAAGACGCGCAATTTTTTTAGTCTTTCTTTTCCCTTCTTGCTTTGATAATCATTGAATTAATATATTTCAGGCTCAAGAGTGCTTTGTTTAATCGATCAGAATTTGATGAAGAATCACGACTGATCCGCACCACGAGATCGGATGCTGATATAAATCGAATTTCTATTTCTATCTTGATGTCTATCTGTTTGTTATGATGGCCATTGTGTTTTTTTCTTAGGCGCAGATTCTAAACAATGTATATATAAAGAGCCTTGTAATGTTCCTCATACATGTCCACTCCTTCTGCTTTATTAACCTCACCTATTGAAGGTGATGGTCTTTAAATAACGAGTTTGCATCATATTTGAATTTGCACCGCTAACATATTTTCTTTTCATAACTATCACAATATGTTATGGGTGGATTCTCACGTGTTTCTCTACAGGTTTGGCAATCCCAATCCTTTAGAGCCACAGCCATCTGGCTGAGAAGGAAGTTGTGGGGAAGCTCCTGAACACCGCCTGCTGGAAGTCTGGTCACCTTTTTACATGTAGGACAGATAATGAATCTTTGTTATCCATTCTTCTCACATTTCATTAAACATGCTTCGCAAAATCATGGCCGATCATGGCTGATAAACAGACAGAACACTGATGAAAACCACGATCCTTTTTTACTTGGACTTGAGGTTGCCATTCTACAGAGAAAATAATTGTATATGGATATCATTGAATTGTAATAAAATATCGTTTTTCCACAAGAAGTGATAAAAGAATTAAGTAAAACAAAATACAGTGAGAAAATCAACCATTCAGGCACTTCGAACCTTGCAAATATTTGTACTGAAAGCTTCCATTTTCATGTACCATATATAGGTATTTCTACGTACATGCAAGTTTAGTGTACTTAATTCGAGCAATGGTTAGTGATTATAACCATTGCTTTAGTAAAGTAGGGATGTGGGAAGTAGGGATGTAGTTTAGAAGCGAGATATTGACCCTGTCATTTAATTCGGGTTCAAGGGAAATTTTAACTATACAAAACTGTCACATCTTTGTTATGCCCCCGCCACAAAGTGGCCGGGGCATATAGTTTCACCCATGTCCGTCATTCCGTCCTTCCGAAATCAAACAGTTGTACGGACTTTTTTTCGCAATGCCTGCAGATATTGGCCTGATTTTTGGTGTGTGGGCAGATATAGACCAGTTACAGATCGAGTTCGCGTTTCGTCTCGGTTGACCTACTTTTGACTGTTTTACGGCTCCTAAACTTAGAAAATTTCATGAAAAATAGAAGTATTCATGACAGATACACATGTACGGACTTTTTTTCTCCATGCCTGCAGATATTGGCCTGATTTTTGGTGTGTGAGCAGATATAGACCAGTTACAGATCGAGTTCGCGTTTTGTCCGTTTCGTTTTATGTGTGTAACATAAAAGATACACAATAATTTTTTAATGTTAATTCATTTTGGCTGAAACCAAAATTTTCACAACAGAATTATCCACTCACATTTCTTACTCTCTGCAATACAAATGTTTTATACGTTATGTTTCTTCTTACTAGTTCGTGAAGGGGAAGACTGTGTCCGAGCTAAACTGATAACAAGGCTTAAATATTTTAAATGTAAACAACTGTTCTAAGTAAGGAATAATGTGTTTTGTAGGGACCAAATGATGTATTTTAGGTGGGAACCCACTGAAAGTAGGATTAATTTGTTTTGTAGTAAATAATAATTTATTTAAGTTGTAAATCTACTCAAACAAAAACAAGTGGTTTTTTTTTTTGGGGGGGGGGGAGGGTGACCATAAATGATGTATTTAAAGTTCAAATCTCATAAAGGTTAGGAAACTGAGTTCAATCAATGATATCTTGATAGAAGAAATTAGTGCCAAGGGATTTTTTTTTTTTTTGGCATTTACTGACAATGCAGGTGGGTCAGTGCCTAGGTTACACATACTTCAATTCGTCACTGACAGCATGGGTTATTCATGTACATTATAAAACTTAAACCTATCGCAAATAATCCGGTCCTTGCTTAAGGCAGTTCGGTTGTTTTGGTGGTAACCACAGAGTGATTATAACCTTGAAAATGACAATGAATGTATAATGAAGTATAGCAGAGTGTCATACGCAATACGGTTTCAGAGAACCTTGAGGACAAAAGTGGGATTACTTATATATATATATATATATGTGTGTGTGTGTGTGTGTGTGTGGAGAATATACATTCCAAAATTGACAGAGAGTCACAGAACGTACTCATGGATACGCCGTCTGTTGTTCGACGCACTTCCCATGTAACACCTGACAAAAAAATTATCATACTCGATCCCGAGCCAGTGGGATATATAACCAAAGTCGGATGACTATTTCGCTTCAGCCAAAGCTAAGCATAATTGAAACTCCGAAAGAACCGTCACATATTGGTAACAAATTGCAAACTTTGAGGTAAATGGAGTAGAAATATCTTATGGTTTGTTTCTATAGCTACAAGTCTATTATATAATGAAAGTTGTAAGTGGCGAGAATCTTACTAGAAGCAGAACAGAATCGGAGTTTTTCAGAATAAGCGCGATATATCTCGCACTTGATAGTAAGGTACACTTAATGACAATATCTTAAAACACACATATTTTCCAGGCTTGTTTATGTTGTACATGTATCATCTTTTCCTTCTTCGTTAATTTTATTTTTTTAAATGATTTTATATGTTCAGTATCTGCTGTATATCATAAGATATCGATAAAAAAAGAAAATAAAAAAAAAAATAAGTGGAAATCATACAACTTCAGTGCTTTAGATATATCCCTCAAAAGATTGTTTAATAGACTGATAATGACCAACACCTGTCTTGGGGAGTAATGTTTTCCTAGTTGGCTAACTTATATGTCACTGCAAGTCACATTTGGTTAAAATCTGATTCCATCACCCTTTGTTTTTATTCTGCACAATTAATCATGTATGAGAATTTCATGTATGATTGTCCCTGGACATTCACGTCGGAACGAGTAGGTTCTTCCTGGGTACACATGTCACTTGACACCCCACGCAGTATTGACGTGTCACTTAAAAGAGTAACGTGTCAATTAAAAATTACTCTTTTTTTATGGCCCTATTTCGGTATCTATTCACTAAGGGACTAGGTCCCTGAACTATTTATAAAAGCAGGCCAGAAAACGAAGATTCCATTGCATATAGCCTGTTCTTTTTTTATAGCTACATGTTTATAACATGTTGGAGCCCAATTAAAATAACCCTAAAACACTCAACAAGTACATCTGGCGGCAAGGCAGACGGACAGGAGTTTTGCAAGGGGAGTTATGCATCTAGTGACCATACCCCTCTCGCACACATGCAAGCAAGCATCTGAGATTAAAAGGCTTTTCCTCTTGTCAATATTGCTCTGTTTAGTAGCAGTCTGTAGATAAACATGTTCACACAACCGTTAACAGTTTATTGATGAACTAAATGCTCACTAGCACAATTTCGTGATAAGGCAGATATAACAATAACCTAAATGTTGGAAGATTCGTCGATTTGTTCTCTTCTGCTGTGCACTGATTTACATATATCTGTGTCCTTTTTGTATTTGTCCACATCAAACCAACCAGTGTCCTTACTATAGTGCCCTTGAAATTGTTTAGTGGGGTAGAACTGCCGAAGTTTCATAGACGACGTGTTAAAAGACAACCTGTACACAGATTTCGGCCACAAGTTACCCGGGAATAAAACTTGGTTTAATGACAGAATGTCTAACTAAAATATGCTACAAGGAGGACAGAAGACATGAAAGGAAAATAAAAAAAATATTATATACTTATGTTTATTTCATAAAAATATTATACAACTTACAAGGAAACTATTTTTAACATTCTCGATTATTGTTCCAATCCCGTAACAGACGATTTGATAATCAACTGTCAGGTTATGCCCACTGAATATCGTAATTGCCATGTTCACCTACACGACAGAGACTTTTTCGTCCATTGTCCCATCTAACCCAAACGCAGCCACTGGAGGAACGCCCCTGAACGGTGCCTTCGCCTATTGGTTTCCAGTCCTTTAAAACATAATCATTACATTGTATATATATATATATATATATATATATATATATATATATGTATATACGAATATTGCATGAATGCAAACAATAACTCAAAGTGTGTGTAAAATTATATATATATATATATATATATATAATGTCTTTCTCTTGTGTGTGTGTGTGTGTGTGTGTGTGTGTGTGTACCTATCGTTGTCATGTATAAGTAGGTACTGTTTGAAATGAAATGACCCCAATATAAGTAGTTAGAGAGTTATAATGGTATAGCCCTTCTCAAAATGGTATGGACTAAAACGATGAGACCCCAGGGAAAGAGACAAAGGCTAGAAAAGAGTCAATCATGAAACGTAAGGCGTGGGAATAGCCAAAATTCAAAGAACGAAATCTATTATCCTAACATCAGGCTAGGAGTGATGAATAAACACTAAACAATATATCTGAACTTACAAACAAAAGTGAAATTATGTTTCTATGATTATGAATAAATTCCTGAGTGCGCTTGCACTTGGCTATCGCCCGATAACTTTTCTGAATCATACCTGTATTCATATTGTCAGACATTCGACAATATGCAGGGGGGTTTACCAATATCCTGAATTGTAACGAAATGTTAGTAGTTCTTTCAGTTGGTATACTAAAAATGTTTACAAAATATCTCGATGATAACTGCAGCAGCCTGTACATGCACAGATAGCTAGAAGACGTGAAAGCGCACAATTTATGTGCATGTCAGTTTTGTACCTTGTAGACCACATGCATGTATACTTGCTCAGTCAGCATTTGAACAGCATCCTTGGGGCAAAACTATTGATGTAAGTTGTGTATTGCGGATCATAACTCATAAATTATTCTATGCACTCGTTTTCACGTAAAGTATTTGAATTTTTAGTTCAGGGTTATAATCATGAAGGAAATTATTCATCAAGGGCAAAGGAGGGGGTAAACACATGGTGGGCCCCCACTTTCATAGAGGCTCATGCCCACCATACCCTTCGTACGACATTGTTAATCCAATAGCGAAGGCAGTTTCAAAACCGATATGCATAACACATAGGCTAGAAATTTTATTTCGGTATTGCTTATCAGGGATACTCCTTGTGATACCCAGTTGATGCAAATAGGAATAGCTTTAAAATGCCGATAGACGGCTTTAGTAACATTCCTTAGACAGGACCTGCAATGTTCAAGAAATTGAATGCATGTCCATGGATTCACTTAGTTTATATAAAACACTGGTTTGTGAATCATTTGTGTACATGACAGTCTAAATATTATGTACATGTCGAAATCTTTGTCTTTGTTTTTGACAAAAAGGATTACATACCTCGTCCCACTTGCTTTCTCCAAAAACCACTAAAGCGGCTGTGTCACGAACCACTGTTCGTCCAGCCTATAGCTGAATGTTTTTTTTGTGATTATGATGTTCAACAAACCAACTGCACTCAGTGGTCGTCTAGAGCCAAGTACTTTATTATCTCCACTCACCCCTCGAGCCTGCTGTGGGTATCACTTAACATATTCTTAGGCCACACCACACAAATTTAGTGACGGAAGGCCACGCAAACATTAAATACATAACAGGCTGCTAATGCCATTTTCTTGCCATGAATTGCACCACACACGTTAAGATTATTCTGATTATATTATGAGATGACATGAACTTACTCGATCCCAATCGGGTCCCATTTTTACACGAATTCCGGGTTTCATCAATGTTGCTGCTACTGCTTCCGAATGTTTTCTATCTGAAAATCATGTTCAGTTTGGGTTAAAATCCGATGAAATTTGTCACTTTTTCATCTGATTTTTAAAGAAAGACTTCCATTTCTGATGAACCTTTTTTTAAGAAGCTTGAAACTTACTTAGGTGGTGTGAGCAAAACGCTATATACAGCCCGGCCCCTTTGTTTGTTTTCCCTGTAATCTAATAAAGCATTAAAGGCATTTGGATAAACGCCATCTCTGTAAAAAAGCTGGACTTGCATCAACTTGGAATTAAGTGCGTCTAGGAACCTGATTTTGAGAATTAGGAACATATTTTCATAATTACTTTCCGTACCACAGCTGTTCATAATTTAGAGATAGTTTCTTAAATCAACTCTATACCAGTTCATATATATATATATATATATATATATATATATATATATAAATATATATATATATATAAATATATATATATAAATATATATATATATATATACATATATTTATTTACCTCATCGTGAATTAAAGGGGCCAATCGACAGCTAATGAAGTGTTATTTTTTATGAATAGTTCTCTATGTCTGTATCTTACCCTTTATATCTTCTGTATCTAACGCAAATACTCAACACTTTATTCTAGACAGAACCTAGATAGAGAGAGATGTATGGAAAGACAGTTAAATTTAGATGGGTATATAATCTTACCCTTACATGTCTGCAGTTTTGTCCCTGTAGTACATATTTTAGTTGAATAAGCATCCCCATTTCCAGTCGGTGTTAATATTCCTCCAGGACTACCTTTGGAAGAAAAAGATCCAAAATTTGACAGTTCAGGGTTCACCACAAACTCGGGTACTTCCTGAAGTTCCTTTATTTTATTTTCTAAACTCCTTTTATTTTCTCTACATCCAGAAATGTGCCTCTTAAGTTCTGCTATCGTATTTGGCTTAATCTGCGTCCTTTGAATTACCTTTTCAGTCGTTTCGATATTTTCCTGCAGGCCTCCCATGCATGTAATGCATTCTAATACGGGTTGAATGTGCGTTGTGTTCAGTTCTTCTTGTAGACGTTCGACTACATTGTCAATATGTTGTTTTCTTTTATTCCCTTCCTCGCGTATACTTATACTCAGTTTATTCAGGTGGCCCAAGGTTTTATTTAGCGAATCAGACCATGCTAACATCCGCTTTTTTAATGGATTTATCACTTCTGAAGCTTCCTGATTGCATAAGTCTATCTCTTTCATCATATTAACCAACCTGTCATAATGACCACTATGTTTCTGGTTCATTGCGCATGATGAGCAAAGGCATTCGTCACATTCTAAACAGTACAAATCCAGAACCATGGAATGCAAGGCACACTTATTAGTGTCATCAGACGTTTTATTCTCTAAAATAGGAACAAGGTGGTGATCTGAAAACACTGGGATTGTTTCATGTTTGTCTTTGCATGAATCACAATATTTCTTTTGACAGTTACCACAGAAAAAGGTCGCTACTGGCGGTGATTGTTGTGTTTCTATACAACTTTGACAATGGTTTTCATGACGAAGTACCGAAGAAAATTGGTCAAGCTGGAAATTGTGAGGAAGTGCTGAAACACCTTCTGGTGACAGTGGTGTGACTTGTCTGCAGGAAGGGCAGGTAATTGATCCTTTCCTGCATTTCCTCTCACATTCAAGCAGACAAGGTTCACAAAATGTATGAAGACAGTGAAGGGCACGTGGTCTGCGGCCCATCATGGACGACAAACAGATAGGACACTCGAAAAATCCACCTCTGCCATCAGCATTCAAGGATAATCTTGACATTGCCATCCTAGATTAAAAGATTATTCCCGATTATTAATAACAGTCTTATCTATGGTGAAGAGTCTGCTGACACTGTTTGCTTTTAATTTTTTAAACTGCCCGAATGTTCTATTGCCCATGTAGATATCACATTTCATGAAATTAATGTATTGTTTTGATTATATACGATTTAGCATATTTGTTTATACTTTCTGACCGCATGTGCGTCTGAATAGAAACCAAGCTTGGGTAATTAAAATATAATGTGTAATACATATATGTACATGAAAGAAAATGTAAATTTCACAAAACCAGCATACTTACAAGAGCGCAATGGTTCATTGGAATGTATTTTTCTTAATAGAGTCCTTTGTCTCTCTCATACTAACTATAAATTTACCTTCGTAATACTAATCCGTGATTTGTATGGCCTCCATTAAAAGAACAAAGAGCGACTTCCCAAAATTACCGCTTAATGATTAACCATGTTTGCACGATTACACTGTTATCAGGTAGAGTCATAAAAACTTATCACTAATGCAGACGATTGTCCTAACATATAAAACAGGTGTCACCTTACCCACTCACACCCATTATATAAATAAGCTTCATAAAAATACTGAAATACTGATCGCCCATATCTGTAACTGACATTTCTAGAGTTAATATATAAGGTATTCGTACGTAATCGCTCATCAAGTATTTCTATGTTCACCAACTTATCTTAATACCTCAAAAATAATTGCGAGTCGTGGTGACTATATTATGTAGTATTGTATAGAGTATGATAATGCTTTGTAACTGTCTTATCTAATATGAAAATAACAAGTAAACCTTATTGTATGATATGAATATTAACCCTTATGCATTATTGCAAATATTGTAGATTCAGATAATATCGTGGGCTTAAAATTTAGTGCGGTTTGTGCAAAATGCATATTGTGGGGTATTTGAGTTCGTAGAATGCGTATGGAAATGTTAGCAATACGTGGTTTATTGAGATCGACATATACGCAATAAAGACAAGGACCTAAACACTTAATACACCTCTGGCTCGACTGAGATGCTTACCACAAGGTCCGCATGCAATCGGTCAATGTAAAAAGAACATACCTCGCCGAGCCCAAGGCGACCACCGGAATCATTCAGCCGTGACGGACACGTGCGGGTCGATTTATCGGGGCTTAGTTATAACGACCACTTCCATCACATTCACAGAAAACGTACACCCTCACTAGACCAGAGGTAAAATTAAACGGGACCGTCCATTTTCAAATCCAGCAGTAATATGTAGCTCCCATAAAACGAGGCAGGTCGCGTTCGGCGTTCAACGTGCCAACTATGCAAATATTTGTTTGTCTAAATTTGAAATCGACTAAATGGACCGACGGGAGAGACATTTTACTTACATTTTACTCAGCATTAATTGGAATACTTGTTCTTAATATTCGTTTTCCGGTTATTGCAAGTGTTTGTTTTCCTTTTCACTAGTCGTATAAGCCACTGGAAAGTTGTCCTGAGGTAACCGTGGTTACAAATAGTGGAACGTGTACCGCCCCTGGGATGCACATTTCAAAGCTTCAGCTTTTCGCGATTGAAATGTGATATTGTTTTTTTTAATATGTAACTCGAAACGTTTAAAAATGAAATGTGGGGAAATATTTTCAGCTAAAATAAAGATGTTGATACTGTTTTATTGTAAACATTAATGTTCGTTTCAGGGGGCGTGCTTGGGCGATATTATGGGAAATAATGGATTTCACAATATTTATATTGACGTGCATTATCTTTACCTACCTGGGCTTTAGTAATTACTTTTGCTATTAAAATTCCTAAACTTAAACGTGATATATTGTACCGGTAGACGTAACACATTGACAGGTTTTTTTATCACTAAAGCCATGTATAAAGTCTGTATGGTGAATCCCTGATATTTGCATATTAGGACGTCACAAGTGTCTTGAGGACATGACGAATCCCTCTCATTTGCATGTCATACAGTCACGCCTCGTGTGAATGGCATTTTTGATAAGAGGACGCCAAGTGTGGTCCTAAAGGCATTAGATAGCTCGACCTGCTTGGTAACATTCACACTGAAAACATGAATTCATATAGTCCAAACATGGACCTTCGTGTACAATGATATTTCTCTGCTGTTCAAACCTTTACGGTCAATGGGCCAAATGAAAGTGCATTTCACACAATATCGTAACGATATGTCCAATACAATTTACCCGGATGACAGGAGCAGCCAGCAGCATTTGTGTGGACCTGTGTATTTGTTCCCTATAAGCTGCTGCCATGTTGCCAACACCCGTATCGTCGTGATCATTTAAGCCCGCGGTTACATGTATTACATTTTATCTGCGTTCTTGGTGTAAAAATCCTGAATATATCACGCTGACTGGCTGAATCAGAGTTTCTTACATTCTGTTTATACAGGCCAAGTTTGAAAAGCGATGGTCTTATAAACGGTAACACTGAGACTGATGGTTAAGTCTCCCCGAACACAACAAAGGCGAGGGCCTCAAAGTATTAAAACTGCTTAAAGGACAATATTAGTAGCCAACTATAAGCCCGCAATAGGCGAAACCTTAATGTAGGTTTTGATTAAACATTCTGTAAAAGACCACCGATTACTGCTGACAGCACTGGAAGGACCTTTGTTCAGCGAGGCGGTGATGTGTGGCGCTGATCGTCCAATAACCGGTGGAGTTCGATGATGAGCAGTAAATTAGTTTTATAATTTGCCCCGAATTGGCCGCACCTTTTATAAACGTTGCGACCCAGCAAGAGTAAGTTTGACGGCTCTGGAAGTGCATTTATGTTTCAACCATTGCATCGACTGGGCAAGTCTAGCATTATCAGTTATTTATAGGAATACCAATTCAGTACTTCTATCATATACACCAATGACATTCATAAAAAAATAATAAAAGGTTGTATGTAATTTTTCATAAGTAAAATATAATAACCAAAGTCGACCACCAAATGCCAGCAAGATTATCTTATGTTTTTATCGTTGCAATCATGAATTGCCTTGACCCACTAAAACCACAAAAATAATCCCAACTGATTTTTCTGAATCTACAGTAGTGCAGCTGATTGGTATTGACTCAAAAGATGATCCCTTTCAAGTCGTTTGGATCCAGAGGACTCTATCCACACCGTTTATACATTATACACAGATGTACAAACCTTACAGAGTTGTCCCGATGCAATCGCCGTTTACTAAATTTCACCAGCTCTTTGTCTGTTTAGAACAAAGGAATTTATTTCTGGTACACGTGACCACGGCGGATTATAATCCCTAGAACATTTCGTGAATGTCTACGCGTCTACTACAGGACGAACACACCACGACTGTGCATGGGAGATACTAGTATATATGGCTGTTCTATACAGGCAACCTGTGGTTTCGTGTTTGGCTACCTTGTACATTGATCTTTACTCCCCTCTTCGTACATCGAATGCACATGTCGTGTTAACATGCGAATCTGAAGTGTTCACATGATGAAGTGTTTGTTTAAATACAAAGTATCATGGACTGAGCGTGTATGTTCATTATAGTGCGAAGACATATTTAGACGGTCGTATAAATATGATAAGCCTTCAATCTTTTCATAAAGTGCGCTCTGAGTCAGCACAATTGCACAAACTGGACGACGTGGATAGGCTTTAAAATCAATAGAATAAGGTATATATATATATATGTGTGTGTGTGTGGGTGTGTGTGTGTGTGTGTGAGAGAGAGAGAGAGCGCGTTTAAAAATGTTTGTGTGGGCACATATATATATATATAATCTCACACACACACACACAATTACACAAATACATGTATAGAGAAAGCAAGTTTCGTCAAAAATGTTTAAGACTACGTAGTTTCGTGCAACATGTTCCAGAAGCGGAACATTTTGAAAGAAATAAAAATGTGCATTTTCAATAAAAAAAATGGCCTATAATTTAAAAAGTACACATTTTAAAGTGAAGTCCAAGTTGTTTTAACGTTAGGCGTTTAGACTGAGAATTTACATTATTTCTCAAAGAAAAGGTTGCGCGGACTTCAATCCTTTGGCCGAAAGTATTGGGCGGGCGCCCCCCCCCCCCCCTTCGGCTACTAAGCCTATGTAAATCTAATACTTATAAAAAGAATTCGGTTCACGTTTGTTCGCAATGTTCTCTAAAACCGCGTTGTGTACAATATTGTGCCATACATCATTTTTAAGGTTATTATCCCCGCAGTGACATAGGCGATATGAAAATAAATAATTTTTAATATACATATAATGTTGAGTGATTTTTCCGTTTTTTTTTTTTTTACCGAGCACAGCCGAACTGCCTTCGGCAATCACCGGAATGCGTGCATCGTGGTCACTTAACTAAGGACTATTGTTCATATGAATAACGCTTGCTTTCAATGAGGGATTTGACCTACGTGCGAGGTCAGTAAAAGAGAGAAAAACACATGTTTCTCGCTTTATGAAATGGAGAGTTCAACCCAGGAGGATTAATGACAAAACCTAATTCAAGGTCCCAATGTCAGGAACAGGCCTGGGGTGGGGTGGGGTTGGGGGTGGCGGGGCTTTCAGGCCTCAAAATTTGTCTGATACAATGAAAAAAAGGTTGCGGTGGCTGAAAATGGGATACGGACACACTGCATGGAGTCCCGCTGGATCCGCTTCTGCTACTTATGATGTATGCATATTTCTGTTTCCTTCTTCAGGAATAGTTTCCTTGCAACGTACATTTAATTAATCTTTCATGTGTTCCTCCCATCAACATATTCTTTATACGTTCAACGATAGAAACCAGTCAAATATCAACGAAACACTGTATGCCTCCGCGTCTCATTCCAGTTCGCATTGTAAACCATCACTTACCAGGTCTTCAAGGTAAACATACCGGGGTATGATTTTTGCCACGAGCACAGCGCCACACAATAACAGTAAAAAAATGTTTGCACATATCGTATTCCGAGAGTATCCCACTAAAAATCTATGTTTTCTTTTAACTCTTATAATAAAAATGAACCAACATTTTATATCTCAGTAAATATATCTCCGAAACCCCTGTAAAAAGCCCGGTATACCGGGTTTATCAGCTAGTTATATATAATCACTCTGCACTCCACGTGTTATCTTTCATCTTTCATACAAGACACTATTTGATATATAGGCCCCCTACAGGTTATGTTCCTGTGATGTGTAGCAGACACGGAGAGGTCAAAGGCAAAAAAAAAAAATTCGGTTGCCAATGCGATCGGGCGTTTTTTTTTTTTTTTTTTTTGCATGTTTCGATAACTTTGTCAAATGATAAAGCAAAAGCATGATACTAACATATATTTTTTTTTTTTTGCAAAACAAGTAAAAACACTATATTACAAAGAACATTTTATCAAAATTGGATGATTTTATCTTCTTGTGAGAAATGTCCGAGGGGCATGAGCTCAAAATTGGTAAATTTCTATTGAAAATCCAAATAAAAATATTTGACGCGGGATTTTAAATTAACGCGAGCGGTGCCTGAGAATCATACTTTTTATTTTTGTTTGTTTGGCCTAATGAACATCGACACGTTTTAACGTAACTGAGGCGTGTTTATATGGGACACGGTAGTCTCTCCAACAGACACCAGGTGCCGCTACTGCTCTGCAACAGTATTGGTGCAGAGCAGTAGCGGCACCTGGCGTCTGTTGAAGAGACTATATGATCGACTGAGGGCCACAATAGAGCAGGGTACCAGTCTTAATCTTTACACACAGAGTATTCTTGGAAATGTGAACACTCAGTAAATGAGTAATTCCATCCAGAAGTTATCTAAGGTATGAATGTTGTCAACAATCAATTAGAGAAAGGTCAGGTCAAATTAAAGTAAATCTGTTGATAAGGGCAACAACTTAATAAGCTTGAAGGTATGTATATTTATATATACATATCCATAATTCATGGTGGAAAAGATGCACATACTTTTTTTTAGCTCAGCTGACTATGAGCTGTAGACGACTATGAGCTTCCGACCATCCGTTTGGCCATCCGTTAACAAGGCACGTTTTGCATCCGTTGGTCCTAAAAATCCAAAATTCGACACATAGTTAGATGTCCTTAAGTACTCCAACCAAACCCAAAACTTTTGTCCTTCAAGAAATTAGTATGTTTTCCAGTAAAAACATTCTGTTACACTTCAAAACTGCCCACTTTGAAAACAACTGGTGTTAATGTATACATGTTTGATATAATCATTCCTAAATATATTTCCTAAGTACTTGCCAGAATTTAGGTCATTAATTGTTATGGGCTCACAGATAAGGCCAAAACCAAAGATATGGTTCTCAGGCACTGTGTTTTTTTTTACTTCAAAAATCAGTGCGGGCGGGAATTTTTTAACCTTTTTTGTATGTTTCGATTAAAATGTCATATGATCAGGGACTGCATGATCATAACAGATTTTTTTTGCTAAACAGGTATTCGCACTATATAAAGAAATGAAATCTTATCAAAATTGTATTAATTTATCTGCTCGACAGTTAAAAAAATCAAATAAATATGTGTGAAGCGGGGGGAGGGGGGGGGGGTGTAAAATTGTCGCGGGCGGTGCCTGAGGACCATTCCTTTTTTTTGCCAAATGCAATTATCAAAAATTAAATGTAAACGAAATTCGGCTTGCATAGATCGATACGTTGATCTCTGGATTATTAGATTTGATTAAACATTACATCCGATACCCTTTGTCATTTAGGATTCCACCCCATTTTAAAAATATAAGGAACTTTATTTATTAATACAGGCAAGGCAAATGTTTGAATATGTGTATCATTAATTGAATTATCCTATACTTTCTTGTCCATCATCCTTCCGAAACTTAAGGAGCCCGTCCCTTTGCCCCCACCCTCCTTTTAGAATTTATAAATTTAATATTTAGTGGAAAGAAAAATGACAAACTCATAAGCTCCACTTTTTATTTGAGCATTAGTATTTTAGTGATTTAAAACATGAATACTCTGCATGCATTTGAACCCAAGCTTAAATTAATTTATCTGAGGTTTCTTTAATTTGAAACAAAATGTCATATTCGACTATCACTCTATGGCTACCTCTTTTCTTTTCCTTTGACGAATTATATTCACAGGAGGTAGCTCGCGCCTAGCACCTCTAGACATAGTGGACACTTTCGATATAAAAGGTTTACAAGCAAATGGCATGCGTGGTTGACGAAGATCGACTTATCGTTGAGAAATAATGCTTTTAGGCCATGATACCGACCACAATAAGTTCAAGTGGTGGTCTTTGATGATGGTTTTCCTGAATGAAGACGGTTTTATGGTTACAGGTTATTGGCGGCGAAACCGGCTCAGGGGCAAAAGCGTATAAAAATTTTCATCGCAAATTGTAAATCAAATGAAGGACAGACAGCAGTAAAAATGAACATCATCTTCCCCCGTAAAAGGTTCGGGGCATACGTCCCCCCCCCCCCCCCCCCCCCGCTATAATGATGGAAAACCATAACAAACCTAAGAATGCTCTAGTAAAGAGTCAGTATCGTCTTTTTAAATGCCTACTAGTATGATAAAGCACCCTGTGACGCCCCCTCCCCCCGGACAATCAGCCCCATTTCTCATACACAGGTCCCCCCTTAAGCGCATCGCGTCCTCGACACTTGAAGCACAACCTATTAGTCTAAAATTAGGCCCCAAATGAGTATTGAACGTCCCCGCAACAATGGTTGATCTTAAATAGTTTATGTCTGGTTTACTGACCAATTCTTATAAATAATTTTGCCTGTTTGGCTTTTGAAGATTACATTGTGAACATTCCTCATAATTTGTATATATATATATAAATATATATATATATATATATATATATATATATATATATATATATATGAGAGCCTCGGACGTTATCCTCCTGAGGACATATTTGGCATCTTTCCCAATATCTCAAGGTCAAATCGATCGGTAATATCTAGACCTGAAAACATAGGAGTTCCATGGCAACGGATGAGTGCTTCCACCTTCAATTTCGATGTAAATTTAAATAAACAAAGACATCAGAAAAAAATAGCAAAAATGTGTCTCCGTTGTACTATAAGATGTTACACCGTCCGCATCACGCTAGGTTCGAGGATGTATGCCTGATCAATAAAGGTCATAAGAGGTCAGGCGACTGGGATGCCATATCTCAACACTTGAATGAAAATATTGAACCCGTGATGCATTATGAAAAATATCGCACAGGTTCTTCATTGTTCTATATAAGTTTATATTTTATTATATTAAGTTTTTAATCGAAATCATGCATCATAGACACTATTTTAGGTAAACATCATCACTGATAGATAAACCAATACGTGGGAGCAATTAAAAAATTAAATCTTTAAAAACGTTCCCAAGATAATATTCTATTTAACACCTCATAGTTAAACCTCACCCTGAACGTTCAGGTTCGGTATTTCGACAGAGATAACATTTTGCTACATATTCTTGTTATAAAAGTGAAAAACTACATTATATTGTATGATACATGTTAAATGTATTATGTATTGTTTTTATAACATATATGTTTCTCAGAAGTACACCTCATGTCAGAGACCTACCAGAATTTTCGGAACTAGCGACAGAAATAGGGAAATCCATGCTTTAAGCATATTTCATTTTCAAATTGTACATTGATTGTTGTTTTCGCGGGGCGCTTCTTAACCATAATTTCATCTGGTACCGAACAGTGATACACCTGACGCTAAACGTTCTGGTATAGCTAGTTCGAAAAGGATCACATTTTCTCATGTACTCCTGCTATAAAAGTGAAATATGCCTTGAAACATTTTATGATGACACTTTCCAAACTGTATTATTTATTGTAACATTTAAAATATATTTCTCAAATTAACTACAAACACAGCAGATTACCTGACGGTTCCATTTTTTTCACCATAACTATGAATCAAAATAGGGAAAAGTTTCTTTATGATTGTCCCACATGTCGAGAGACGATAGTTTTGTAAAGAAACTTCTTATCCAAGCTCAGTTGGCAAGAATCGAATCATATAACGACGTATATTTTAATTCATTATAAACTTGTATCGTTTGCCTTGAATTCTTTTGATGAGTTAATTAGCCAAGCGAGGGTCACATTTTCCAAAAAAAAACTCGATAATTAAGTTCAGATCCTCACTGACATCCAACAATTTGTTTTTTTTTTTTGCCCTGTACACTAAATCTCTCTGGAGGTTCACCGTACTTTCAAACGAAACAAAGAAATATGATAGTCTTTCTTCATTTACTCGTGTAGCTGTTGCATCCACAGTATAAAGACAAATATAATGACACGGTAGCCTATGTTTATAGCTTGATGGCTGACAGGAGAAGCACTTAAGTAAATTGTGTTAATGACAAAGTATTTATTAGGTAGAAAATTATAAAAAAAAAAATTATCCTATTGTATCTCTGCAAAGACGTATTGTGACTTTTGTGAGTTCTATGACATATGAAAACTAAAAACCACTACTACAAACGCTGATAAAAGCTACATAAGTATAAATATCCATAAATAAACAAAAACCGCAGAGCAAAGTGTCAACTTTCTTATATTATAACAAGTATTTGCAAAGTATTACATATGTCCTTTGAAAAAAAGTGAAAAAGCACATTTACAAAGTTTCAGATTAACATATTTATGTAAACACCTTAAAGGTAATGTTAAGTGCAGACCTGGTAAATGTGTTTATTTTCTGGGTGCGTTTACGATGCATAACGGCTTAAAAATAAGCAGAAAACATGATTAGTCTGCTTACTTTTGATAATGTTGCAACATAACTGACTTGCAACGGATGCTGCACGGGGAATAAGTGACATAATTACCTGATTACCCCATTCCCTATCGGGTCCCCTTCTCATACGAGTACCTGGTGTCCGCAATGAAATACATTTCATGATCTTTTATTTTTGTCCCTTGACAAAACTTAAAAAAATATATACAGGAACAAACAATGGTTTTAATACCACCATATCTGATTGTTTATGGTTAGTTAATAATCTTATACTTAACAATATTGGAAATAAAAAAAATAAGGATTTTTATTTTGTACTATTTCCTACACGCACAGAAATTTCTTGTTTAGTCTTTACAAGGAAGGACTTTATCTCACATACAGTTGTGAGACAGACTGGGAATTTTGTCTTTTTGGGAGAACTCAGGTTCCCCACAGGTTGACGAGATTTTTCTCTTTTCTTCTGTCGCCGTTTCCAATAAACCTTATTTTCCAAAGCTTGCAGATTTGCACCTGATGTTTATTATGCTATTATGTCCTTGTCACTCTGTAAAGGTTTCAACAGGACACAGTAAGCGGGGAATTCTAAGGGCTCGTCGTCATCTTCAGTCGTGTCCGTTACAGGTGCTATCTCATACAAGTGCACGTCGGGGCACGGTCTCACGGGAGCGCCGTCCCTTCTTCCCACGTATTCCAAGTGGACATACCACAGGCGATGGACCACCCCGGTTACTGGATCCATTTCCTCCATTAGATATCCCTGTGTGGCTATCATATTTTCGATGTATCTGTTCATTTTAGGATGCTTGCATTGTACAAGCACAGAATGGGGGTTAGGGAGCTGGCGGTCACCGGGTGGCACAGGCTCGTATAATCCGTGAACAGAACATGGTCGGTGACGTTTCGTTGAATGCGTATCAAGGGATGTGGCACCCGTAGAGTCAGGAGTTGTATGTTTTTCATTCTTCGGTTTTGTAGTTTCAGTATGAATAGTTGTTGATTTTCGACTGACAGAAAGCGTTCCTAGAATGGGGGCTATCGAAGAAACTGAAAACTCAGGAACTTGTTTTACCTTCTGTAGGTCATCTTCCAATCGCTGGTCATGACTTTTGCATGAAGAAGTTTCTCGTTCCAGTTCCTCTAGAACTGATGATGAAAAATCATTTTAATTAGTGTTTCTGTTGTTTCAATTTGATCGTGTAAGCTTGCCAAGTCTGTACGGCATTTGTTTGCGGGCGCAACGTACTCTCTGTGTAATTCTTCTTGCAGTTCTCTTACTCTTAAATCAATTTCTTGTTTTAATTTTTGCCCCTCATCAACTATTGTCTTCTCTATCTCCTTCAAGTACGCCATAACCTTACTTAAATTATCAGATCGCGACACCTTCTTCAACTTTATCGGCTCTGTGACTGATAATGTCAACTGACATCTTTCTTCAAATACCGTCTTGGTTTCAATTATTTTATTGCGATGGCCGTTGTGTTTGTCTTTTATGACGCATGCGGTACAGATACATTCTTTACACGCTGGGCAAAACAAGTTCTGGGTCTTGCCATGCAAAACGCAATTTTCGAATTTCCCATTTAATTCCTCTAGTGAAAGAGGTACAAGCTGATGGCCTTTAAATATGGCAACCTCATCATGCTTGGATTTACACTTGCCACACATTTTCCTTTCACAGTCATTGCAATTTACAATAGCAGAAGAAGCGTTTACGCCGGACTCCGCGCAATTTTGACAGTCACGATCTTGGAGAGCTGTTGCAACCTGGCTCAACATGAAGTTATGCGGTAGGTCTTGAACACCACCAGCCGAAAGCGGAGTCACATTTCTACAAGAAGGGCAGGTAATTGTGCCCGGTTTACCTTTCTTAGACACGGTTCGCAAAATGTGTGAAGGCAGTGAAGACAACGTGGTCTGCGGTTGGTCATAGACGATAAACAGACAGCAAAATCGAAAAATGCAGATTTTTTACATAATCCGAAGTTCGCCATTCTAAAAAAAAAGAAATAATGAGCTGAACAACTGTTTCTACTCGTCGGACAAAGAGAAGTTAAAAAACAATGGTCCCATGGGTCATGGTGCTCAGCTGAAGTGGACCTTGAAGGAAAAATAAAAAATAATAACAAATGGCGTTAATGTCTGAGAGGAAGGGGTAATATTTGCCAAGGTGGGTTGTAATGATTTGTTTGTATTGTTAGAATAGAAATTATTGCAAATAATATTTTTATGATCTTCCAATGTGTTCTTTTTATGTTATTATGAAATATATGAGCAGTTTGTAATCATACGATCTTTAATTAGCCATTAATATTTCTGCAATTCACACATTTGTTCAATAAGATATTTTTTATCATACATTTTTTTCCAGTTTTAAATGAATACAGTTCCAATAGAAAGTACGTCCAAGTCCACAGGTGCAAGATCGGGGGGGGGGGGGGGGGGGTTACATCATTTCTGCATATATATATATATATACTGTATATGAAATATAATTCGATAGCACTCACAGGAAAAAAAATATTTAAAAGTGGAGAGACAGAAAAGTAAACAAAGAAAGGTGATCACTTTATCCCCAGTTGTACTGAGGCAGGAAAGTAATGAACAAAAAGGTTGTATTAGATCCTCATTTTGCAAGTATCCGAAAAAAAATTATTAACTGGCCTAACTTTCAAGCTTTTATTTTTACATTTCAAAATTTAAAGGTTAAGTCCTTACCTGCACATGTTTTTAAAATTACATCAACAGTACTTACAAGGAAAAAAGTGCCATGGTAGAAGTTAAATTTAATTTAATTTCAACAATTATCATGTTTAGTGAGAAAATACCTTCGTACACACTAGTAATATGGAAGGCGAGCCGTTCGGCTTATGGTAGAATCAAGATAACTGTTATACCTGAACGCTGCATAGAATTACAGAATTCAAACTGTAAGCTCCACATTAGCATTCGACTTTATCCCAGGAATATTCACATTATGCCATTCTAACCTTATTGTTGTGCAATAGTCCCGACAATTTTTTTTTTTGTAAACCAGATGACTGTTAACCATCCATATATTCCGTGTAGATTCGATCTGCGTTAGGAAGCGGGTTAAATAAAGATTTTGCGATGGACCAGAAACAATATCTAACATATATATACAGCCGATTTCTATACCTTTCCAATTCACACCTGATGAAGAAGCTATAAGCTTCGAAAGCTCGTGGTTGAATTAAACAGTTAATCAACACTAAGGCGTCTTCATTCTGTTATCTAAATATGCTATGGTTATACTATGGTACACTGCTTAATAGTTAAAATATCTTCAACATTGGGTAATTGTGAGGGATAATTATCTGGTAGTTTATGGTTGTTGGGATGAGTGTGGAAATTGTCCGGTTGGGGTGGGGGGGGGGGGGGTAGTTGTTTAAGCCGTGTCCAGTAAACCTCTGCCGAATATTTACCTCCTCAGAGAGTACGGTATAGGGACATATCGGCCACCGTTGATATCGGCCGCCGGTTTCAAACCGACCATATCGGCCGCTAGCGGTCATCGGCAGGCGATTTCGGCAGCCAGCTGAAGCTGCCTATTCAACCATCGGCCGCGACGTCAAACGGAGAGCATCAATTCGGCCGCCAGGCCCCTCATCACGAAGTGCAAAAGCCTTGGGCAGTAGTTTATTGTTTATAGTTTTCTCTATATTTTACTGAGGGAAATGCAATGATAATTTTTGAGATGCATGTAGTTTCTGTGAGATATCAGAGAGATACAATGGATTTTTTTTTAGATATTGTGGTGAATTTCAAGGCAGCAGATAACGTCAACTTACATATTTGTTTTTTTTGTTATCGTTTATTTTATCAAACAATTAAGCGACAATTCACAAAACATGGTAAAATACCATATGTTAAATTAAAAAAAAATGCTTTATTGCTTAATAATGCAAGAGAGGCGTGTGTGCCAGAACTATGAACAGAGGTTATTGAATATAATGGTGAAATGACGAGCGATGCCTAACAGTGATCGCCTTTTTCTTTCTTATATAGCGCTAGTTCAAAGCGCTTTTCGACCATCTACATTTTGTTGAATCATTATTAAGAGCATATTCAGCGGGACTATGACCACAGGGACATAACCTACAACTTGCCTCGTTAATGAACATTTGATGTAACGGATTTTCAATATTGTAAATGATACATTTACAGTCCTTTATGATTGATTACATTCAGCATATTGAGCAAAAGCAAAAAAAACATAGAAACCGTCCAGTCAACATGTAAATAGATTATTTATAACTTCATGACAGGTATCCTATATATGTATATGTATATATGTATATATATATATATATATATATATATATATATGGTTATACTATGGTACACTGCTTAATAGGTAACATATCTTCAACATTGGGTAATTCTTAGGGATAATTATCTGGTAGTTTATGGTCGTTGGGCTGAGTGTGGAAATTGTCCGGTGGGGGGGGGGGGGGGGGTGGGAGGGTTGGAGGGGGGGGGGGGTAGTTGTTTAAGCCGTGTCCAGTAAACCTCTGCCGAATATTTACCTCCTCAGAGAGTACGGTATAGGGACATATCGGCCACCGTTGATATCGGCCGCCGGTTTCAAACCGACCATATCGGCCGCTAGCGGTCATCGGCAGGCGATTTCGGCAGCCAGCTGAAGCTGCCTATTCAACCATCGGCCGCGACGTCAAACGGAGAGCATCAATTCGGCCGCCAGGCCCCTCATCACGAAGTGCAAAAGCCTTGGGCAGTAGTTTATTGTTTATAGTTTTCTCTATATTTTACTGAGGGAAATGCAATGATAATTTTTGAGATGCATGTAGTTTCTGTGAGATATCAGAGAGATACAATGGATTTTTTTTTAGATATTGTGGTGAATTTCAAGGCAGCAGATAACGTCAACTTACATATTTGTTTTTTTGTTATCGTTTATTTTATCAAACAATTAAGCGACAATTCACAAAACATGGTAAAATACCATATGTTAAATTTAAAAAAAATGCTTTATTGCTTAACAATGCAAGAGAGGCGTGTGTGCCAGAACTATGAACAGAGGTTATTGAATATAATGGTGAAATGACGAGCGATGCCTAACAGTGATCGCCTTTTTCTTACTTATATAGCGCTAGTTCAAAGCGCTTTTCGACCATCTACATTTTGTTGAATCATTATTAAGAGCATATTCAGCGGGACTATGACCACAGGGACATAACCTACAACTTGCCTCGTTAATGAACATTTGATGTAACGGATTTTCAATATTGTAAATGATACATTTACAGTCCTTTATGATTGATTACATTCAGCATATTGAGCAAAAGCAAAAAAACATAGAAACCGTCCAGTCAACATGTAAATAGATTATTTATTACTTCATGACAGGTATCCTATATATGTATATGTATATATGTATATATATATATATATATATATATATATATATGGTTATACTATGGTACACTGCTTAATAGGTAACATATCTTCAACATTGGGTAATTCTTAGGGATAATTATCTGGTAGTTGATGGTCGTTGGGCTGAGTGTGGAAATTGTCCGGTGGGGGGGGGGGGGGGGGGGGGGGTAGTTGTTTAAACCGTGTTCAGTAAACCTCTGCCGAATATTTACCTCCTCAGAGAGTACGGTATAGGGACATATCGGCCACCGTTGATATCAGCCGCCGGTCTCAAAGCGACCATATCGGCCGCCAGCGGTCATCGGCAGGCGATTTCGGCAGCCAGCTGAAGCTGCCTATTAAACCAGCGGCCGCGACGTCAAACGGAGAGCATCATTTCGGCCGCCAGGCCCTTCATCACTAAGTGCAAAAGCCTTGAGCAGTATTGTTTATAGTTTTCACTTGTTTTACAGAGGGAAATAAAATGATAAGTTTTGAGATGCATATAGTTTCTGTGATATATCAGAGAGATACAATGAATTTTTTTTCAGATATTGAGGTGAATTTTAAGGCAGCAGAAAACGTCAACTTACATGATTGTTTTTTGTTATCGTTTATTTTATCAAATGTGTATAAAGGGCGATGTGTAAAGTCTGTTTGTTTATGTTTGAGGGAGTGTGGAGGCATGTGTGTGTGTGTTTGGTGGAGTTTGAAACAAGTGACCCATGGGTCATGACGCTCAGCTGCCAAGCATGACCTGCGACATCATGGGCTGCGATTCGCAACTTCCAGTCAATTTTGTAAGAACATATATGCCAATTTTGTTGAAAATTTCTACGTTGACATAAATATATATCACATATGTCTGGTTAAAACACAGTGAATTGATGGTCTGAGGCAAAAAGTATGGTTGTTCAGCCATCAGGACCGAATCCAATAGCTTGCTTGATATCTGTCAGTCTCAAAAGGAACACCATACAGGGCAAATATAAGATCAGAATATACAGCAAAAAATCAAGAAAATCCATGCAAGATTTATTGTGAAATGGGTGCTTCTGTATTTATTTTTATTCAATACAAACCAACTGTACTGAGCTTTCATAAATGATATTTATATTTATTAAGATATCTTTGATCCAATGCAAGATTACATTAATATACGTCCCACTGCATTCACTTCAATAGTTCTTGAGATAATATGTTCTAAAGGAATTTAAAGATGGGTTCCTGGTGGCCATATCGGATTTCTGACAGGTCGGAAATTCAACAACAAACATCCTCTAAAAGGGACCAAACATTAAACAAGTGACCAATGGGTCATGCCGCTCAGCTGCAAAGCATGACCTGCGACATCACGGGCTGAGATTCACAACTTCCAGTCAAATTTGGAAGAACCAATTTGCCAATTTGATGAAATTTTGTATGACAACAGAAATATATATTACCTATGTCTGGTTAAAACACAGTGAACTGATGGGCTGAGGAAAAATGAATGATTGTTAAGCTATCAGGAACTATTCCCATAGCTTGCTTGATACCTGTCAGCCTCAAAAGGAACACCACAAAGGGCAAATGTAAGATCAAAATATATAGCAAAAATCAAGGAAATCCATGCAAGAATTATTGATAAACGGGTGCTTCTGTATGAATTTTTATTAAATACAAGCCAACTGTACTGCACTTTTATAAATGATGGTAATATTTATTCAGAAATATTTGACCCAATCCTTTACAAGATTACATAAATATACGTCCGACTGCTTTCACAGTTTATGAGATAATACGATCAAAAGGAATTTAAAGATGATTGCCTGGTGGCAATATTGGACTTCTGTCAGGTCTGAAATCAGACAACAAACATTCTCTAAATCGGACCAAACATTGAAGAAAAATCACTGAAACTGAACTGAAAAAATGATTTCAAAGGTGGCTAACTGGCAGAAATAATGGATTTCTGACAAGTCTGACATTTGATATCACACATCCTCCAATAAGAGACCAAACTTGGGGCAAATTCTCCAAGAATGTTATAGTAATGAATGTCCAAAATAATTCAAAAGGCATGTTCAGGCGCTCATATCAGATTTATAGATATGCTATTGTAAAAAGTGTCCAATATTTTTTATTATCACTCTGCTTTTCTATGGGGTCAGCAGGGTAGGTAAACTGCAAAACCTGAAAGAAAAGAGATACAGAATGCATGACTAAGAGTCTTGAAATAAAAAAAGCCGTGGAAAATCCAGGTACACATCCACATATTAATAGAACAAACACTTGCTTTAATATGTGGTGATTTATATAAAAATATTCAGATATCTAGGAACTGAGTTTATTGCTATGATTCCATAAAATAAACTGCAAAATGTTCCCATCATCTTATAAATCAGTTGCTAAACCTTCATACTATACTCTCATAGCCTTAATGCCTGGCTGAAGCATTCCGACAACATTGTTTTTGTTATGCAGTAACCAGGTACTTATCACTCAGCCTTATCACTTAATAGGCTGATACAAAAGGGTGTCATATGTCACCAGTGTCACTCACAATTACAGCCACACAGGGAGATGTACCAGCTGGAGTGCAATGGTTATATATACAAGAGATGGTCTGCAAAAATAAGTAATTGTGAACACCCCTGACCCATGACCTTGACCTTTTGCCCACATATCAACTGGATTCTTTCTAAATGATGGGTAACAACTAACCACTTAAATCTGGTGTAATTACTTGGCAACCAATGAGTGAATAACTTTGACCTGCAAACTTTATCCTCCTGACCAGCAGACCCCAATTTCAAGCAGTTATTTATTCAAGCAAAAAGACCCATAAATATGAAGTTTGAATAAAATTGAGTGATGCATAGATGTGGCATATGTGAAAGACTGAAGGTTTGGGTTGAACGGTTACACTTGAAATATGTACACGAGCATTTAAAAACAATTTAATATTTTGACCTTAACCTTTGACCTTTTGCCCTCAACATCAATAGGCTTCTTCCCTATTGGTAGGTAAGCCATATATGACGGATGGAAGGTATAGATTGAAAAGTTTGCCTGAAAATGACTCCACGGAAGAAGTGGGTGCTGTGAATTTGACCTTTGACCTCAAAATCAACAGATCTTGTTCATGTTGGCAGAGAAGCGATATGTCAGTGCTGGAATGTTTGGATTAAAAACTCCAGCTTGAAATGTGTCCACAACCGTTTTAAAGAGGTGGGTCCTGGGACTCTGACCTTTGACCTTTGGACCTCAAAATCTATAGGATTCATCTCCCGCATGGTAGGTAAGCCATATGTAAAATCAAAGGATTGGAATGAAAGGTTTGGCTTAAAATGCTTCCACAAGCTTTTCAACGAAGTTGGTCCTGTGACCTTGACCTTTGACCTGGTGACCTCAAAATAATTATGGTTCTTCCCTTGTTGGTAGGGGAGCTGTATGTGAAAGATGGAAGGTTTGGGAAAAAAATATTGGCTATAAGAATTAATTCTTGGGGGTGCAAACATGCCCCGTAACTCGGAAAATATAGGTTACAGTGACCTAATTTCAGGTTTGCAAAGAGATCTTTTTAGAACCTCTAAAACTGCTAAGGTTTCATAATCCTAGCCCTTAAGGTTACGATCTGTGCCCTGCTAACAGACGAATTGACGGACAGACGGAAGGACGACGGACAAAGGCCCATCGCTATAGCACAGCATGACGGAAGTCAGCTGAGCTTAAACATGTGTACGTTATAAACATAATATTAAAAAAGTTATACTTGTAAAAATTACGTCGTTCTAGAAAAGACGAGAAACTGAAGTAAAATACCAGCAGGATTGAAAATTCCAAGTTCGATTAAAATTAGAATGAAAAAGTCCCCTCAGTCTGAGTTCTTTCATATGCAGACGAAGGCAAATTGAGTCTAAAGTACGTAGTCTTTACCGACAGGCTTGTATACACTGAGTAATGAGGGGCCCGGCGGCCGAAATGGTGCTCTCCAGTTCATATCGCGGCAGATATGGTTGACCAGACAGAGTCAGTGCCGGTCTCTGACTCACTTAAGCTTGCGGCCTAAATCGCCTGTCACTGACCCCTGGCGGCCGACATGGTCGGTTGAGGCCGGCGGGCGATATCAACGGCGGCCGATATGTCCCTAAACCAAGAGAACTATGTTCACGTGTGTGACACTGTGTAGCCTGTAACAGTATACTATAGAAATAAGATACCCAGCATACGTGGGATGTTGACAAAACATAATACACACTACGTATACATACGTACGTGTGTGTATTGATATAGACTCAATGTAACCTATACATGTGTGTATCGGTGTAGACGTAATGTACATATTAACTGGATATATAATATGACCCTGCTTAGTCCGGCCAAACCTTTCAACACACATTTAACAATAAACGTATCCATATATGTACAAACTTGCATTTCGACTATTTCGATGTGATAACCTGGTTAAAAGTTTAAATTGATTAAACCAGCGATTATTGTTTTACCCTACCTTGTGCGTTAAAGCTCAGAACAGAAATTACTAAAAGATCCGAGTGATACTATTTCCCAGAATGTATCATATATGGCTCCGTGTGTTCTCTGAGGCACAGTCTCGTTTTCTAAGCTGCGGGCTAACGTCGTCCGACGCTGACCTAGTTTAGGGTGATGGCATGAGCGCGGGCCAGCACTAGTGACAGCAGCTGATGTGTGAGCACTGACAGTATCAGTGGAAAGGTTTTAACGTGTTTCATGCATGCGGCCATGGTTAACCATGGTTACGGAGAACGCAATATTTTCCTAAACACGGTCTGTCACTTGTCGGGTTGATAAACGCGTTCAGGTAACCCCTTCCTGTCATTAAGTCTTTAAAAATGAATCAAAGAAAGTTCAAGACCCCTGTATCCAGCACTGCTAATTCAACAGTGTGTCAAAGAATTACCTTTCACATATATGTACAGGCGGGGATCCAGGATTTTTTTGCAGGGAGGGGTCAACGGGCGTCGTGCATAAAAATTGTCTAAAAGGGATCGTTTGTTGGGAGCAGGGGTGGGGTCTCGACCTCCTACAACCGTACCCCCTCCCCCCACCCGTCAAGCAAAAGATTTGTCTAAAAAATATGGTCGTTGGTTGAGAGCAACATTTTTTGGAGTCACGGGTATCTGGTAGCTTCATTTCCAATTCGACAAGGTTCTCTCTACTATTTTTATATAGCACACACTAGATTATATTTTATATATTTAGGTTATAATGAAATGTGATGTCGAAATCCCTTGAAAACGGCCGCTCACGGATTGATAACGCCGTCCTTTTTCTCTCGTCTGAGTCCAAATCTCTGCCAAATGACAGGCGATTTGTCTGAGCAGTTTTCTTCTTGACAGAAAAGTGAATTTATGATAAAGTTTAATGATGGCGAGATAAAGTAGATGACACAACTGCTCACAGGGGGAACTGCTCATTTGAATTGCCAGGGTCGCTAGCTTTTGCCTCGCACCTAAACATACTCAAGCACAAGCGATATATAAACGATACCTTGCTAAATGCTTATGCGAGTAAACTTGCTTAATTATTTGCCTGACATCCAAGCTCAAGCCGACGATCTATGTTTGTTGGGTAGAAACGATATATGGCTGATAAAACACAAGAATTCTGGGATAAACTGTTCAGCCGCTCTCTAGGGGAATAAGGTGTCTAGTGTTGCTCGGGTAGCTATACTTTTCACACCTACCCCGGCCGGCAACAATTCTCTTAATTAGGGTCATCATAAGGCTTAAATATCTAACTCAAGGCCCTTTTGCCTTGTAAGTACAAAAAATCACGAAGAATGGCTTGAAAAATAGGAAATAGGAATAAATATTCGGTCTCCGATTTGAAATTTTGGAAGGAATTTTCTGAAAAACGACATTTTAAAAAATGGCGCTCTAATGTATGTAATATGTGAATAAGCCAAGTGATCTGTCTTTAATATTTGTAGCATAATTTGCATGTTGTGACAATATTTGTTGATTGATCAACAAGTTGCACATATAAGGACACCGAATATGAGAAACTTATTTCTTGTTTTGTATACCTTTGAAATATATTCCTCTTAACTTACCTTCTTGATGAAATTCAGGAACTCGACAGTTGCAAGGAGCCAATGCTCAGCAGTCGAGACTGGCGTATTATCATATATTATGCAAGTTTAAAACGTAGGTGGGCATTTTCTCCATATAGATATCAACATGTTATAAACTATTCAATGTTTGTTACTTTCAGATTTATATCCATTTTTTTAATAGTTTGAAGTGTTACTACGATATGCAAAGAAATTTAAGAGAACAGAATTTCCTCATATTTTTTTTAAAGGTGCTTCAAAATGCACTCATTGCTTTACATATTTAAAATTATCTCTGTAGAACAGAGGACATTTGGATCCGCCACTGATTCCCTCACCGATATGAAAATTAATCATTTTAATGAACACATCATTTTGAGTGGTTTCAAAATTACGTGTACGCTATCACTGGAAAAAGCCCAACTTGTTTCGGCAAAGATCGGAATGTCTATAATAATGACCGCGTGTTATCTTAAATCCCTAAAAAAACCACAAACGATGGCTTCCTTCCCTCTACCTATACTATATATTTTTTTTCAGCTTACGCCACTACGTCCATATATTTTTAATATTGCAATGCTTATATTACTATCAACCAAAATCTGGACATCTGATATTGACGATTTCCACACCATTCAGTTCACAATACTTCTCTTCGTATAACTATATGAAATCTCTTTTAATCACACCACGACATTCCTTACATCATACCTACACTGACCCCCTTCTCCGAAAATACGTAAAAAGCCAAGTTTACTGGGTATATCAGTTAGTATATGTATATATATATATATATATATATATATATATATATATATATATATATATATATATATATATATATATATTTTCAAATATATATATATATATATATATATATATTAATTCCGACATAAAAAATCAATACAGTTGGGCATTTTAAATTAATTCGTCAATTCATAGGAAAACGGGAAACTGTTCATAATGTGAACAAAATAGGCCCATTTCAGAACAAAAAATTGATTGACCTGGCTCTAAGTTCCTGCTTTCTCAGTCGAAAAGGGTTCTACAGCAGGAAATGTGATTTATGAACAATGAACATTATATCTGACCATGTTTGTTTACACGTCTCAATTAATTACTACACATGCGTACTAATCTATCAGCCCAAGAGGTTATTTATTGCCGACCTTGAACATGATCTCCCTGGTATCTACCTGTTTACCATATTCTTTACATTACATCAATGAAATATTATTTTGTTTAACATATTTTTAAATAAAACCTTCTTCCTCTTCTTTGTTTACATTTTGCATGACCTGAGATTGAAATATTCTATTCGTGATATCGTGATAAGGGGCTGAGTTTGATAGTGCTAAACGATGATATTTAACTATATTTATCAACAGACTGAAATTGAAGGAAGAAACACCAACTAAAATATGACACAAACTTCGAACAACGCTGGTTGAATCTCATAATAATTCGAATATTTTCTCTATATTTTATATACAGTCTGTGTACTTTGCCGTACAAGGGGTGGGGTGTCGCTGTATGCAATCCCATTGTCAGCAGTTTGGCACGACACACGAGAGGGTATTTTCACGTTATTGTCGTTGCGCCCAACTTTCACGATGTCAGAGTCATCGTGACGACGAGGAAATGACTGATACTTTCAGCAGCATAAGAAGCTTCATATTCCATAGAATGTCTGAAAACGTTTTCATTTATTTTACTTTAAATATTTGTGCCGATAAAGCAAGGATGGAGTGCTGGGTTGGATCCTCTGTTTTTTTGTGATACAAACGGAATAACAGCCGCAACAGGATCATCAATAGGATCGAATTTGGGTGGATCCGGAACCAGATCCGCATTATATTTTACCGATCCGTCCAAAAAAAAAATAAGTATTTTTCCTTCACCCATGGCCCATCCTTCCACAAAAATACTTCGAAATTTCCTGAGAATTTCTGAAAAAAAATGGCTCGGACGACACACAAACACACATCAGGGCGTTTCCAGGATTTAAGAAGAGGTAGGGTTTAACCCAGGACTTTTGGATGAACTCTAAAAAGGTCCCCAGGTCCCGAAAGAGGGATGGGTCCCGGCCGCAAAATTGGGTCTGAAACCCTCAGAAAAGTTTGCGACAACGGAGGTAGGGGGTAGGGGGGGAGGGGAGGTGGTCCGGATCCTCAACCCCCCTTTCCTCTGTACCCGCTTCTAAACACGGCCGATCACATAATCCCCTGCCTCCGTGGTTGTAGGATGTACAGTATACCTTGTAATTAAGATGTTCCCGTCTCCCATAGCCTATTTAGTTTGTTGATATAAAGTAAATGCGTTACTCTACAGGCTTATGCTTGCGTAAACTACCCGGTATTTCCAGTTATCATGTTTCTAGTGTGTGCGTGTTTAACTCACGGTGTTGTAGGTATAACAATCGGATCTATGTATACATGACACTACACGATCATGCAGCGGAGAAGTGTGTCATGTATGTACTTGTGTGTAGATAAACGCTTTACGAAGGACCCTCGACAGTCTTGTACATTTGCACATGATACAACCACCATGTGTATATTATGAGGTTTGACCAAGCGACTGATTTGTCATAGTCTAAGTTCGAGAGGCAGGCCTGTTTCCGCAAAGTATTACATGTCCTGCAGTCTAATTTAAGGAAGAGGAAAGAGGAAACGAAGATGATCCGAATAATTAAATGCAATGCATCAGATCTTAAAAAAAAAATAAATATGGCGGTGTTTGATAAAATGAACCATCATGCAATATATCAGTTCTGACCATTCCTTTGCAAAATCATTATGAACACCATTTCTTTGTAGTCGTGCGACTGAACGAGAGCAATATATAAATATATATATATATATATATATATATATATATATATATTAATATGGGTATATACACAACAACCTAACGAAGTCATCATTAGTCATTAGAGATTATGTTAAATGTTACACATAAAATGAGCATTATTCTGCAATATAAGAAACGTATATATAGGTAATGTATGTATATGGATTACGAGCCTAAGCTTTATTTGGATAAACGTACTATATCAGATAATTCACCGTTTCGAAAGAGTAATACTATTTGATGAACATTATGATACTTTTAAGTTATGATTTAAATTTCTTGTTATTCTATTATTCTTTTACATCGACAACTGGATACACGTCAACAACATGTACCATTCACTAGACCGTGATAAGATACATGAATGATTCCTGCATATACACATATGGAGTGGACCTTGAACCTTCAGCATAAGGACCGTAATATATCTATACTAGGTAATCCAAGAAAACAACCGATAAAGAGCTGATGAGGACCTGCTCAACTGTCAGTACGAAGTACTGCCATATTCTTAATAGAAATACGTCACATCTTTTTTCAGAATCTATCGAATTCTGACTCATGTAAAATGCATTGTACCAGATTCAGTATACCACCATTGAGCATAAAGGGCTTTATGAACACCTTTAAGTGTGATTTAGCACAATGTCTGTTATACCGGTAAAACGACTGGTGATTGGTGGCTTCTTTGATAAAAAGATAAGGAGAGATAATAAAGGAAAACCAGTGTGGATTTCGCTTAGTAACATTTCCCAGAAGTAGCGAATGGTATTTCCCAGAATATCCCATGTGTACAAGCCTGGCTTAGGTGATAATATCAGTTTCGTATGCATAGCTTTCATAGATATTAAAATAAAAGGTGAGTCATTTATTTGGACACAACCTGTGTGAATTAATAGGAATTATTTATTTTAGGAATTTTTGTTCAACGTGTTTTGTCAATAATTGTTCATTATACTTACTCCAGGTAGTTGCATGGGTTTCTTATTTGGACCATTAATCGGGTCTTGCTTGTTTCATTTCTGGGGTGATTCTTATCTAAATTCATAATATATAGGATTTTTCCCACACATTCATAATTAATTACTTTCAGTTAACTGTCAATTGCTCTTTTAAAGTCAAGTTCCTATTATTCAAAGTTGCATCGAATGCAGATAAAGTGTAAAGCTAATTCTCTTTGGCCATAGATATGTACATATATATCATAAAATACATATACATGTATACGCGTGCATATGTGTGTGTGACAGACAGAGCGAATTCCGTATTCTTGGCCCGAACTTCTGTTAATAACCACGTTAAATCTCGACCTAATTATAGTCAGCATAACATTTCGCGCCGAACATCTGAGACATTTGACCTTTGACAATGAACTTATTAAAGTGATATTTATTAATTTAAATTTGCAAGGTAATACTACATCACTGGTGTCTTTTAATGTAAATTATTATAACTTGTTTTTACCATACGCGGAGTTTACTGTACTTTAAGCACTAATTTGTAAAATAGTCTTTAACACTAAACCGTAATATTTCTCAACCCTAAGGGTCTAATGGAATCCAAAGCCATGTTATATTAAGATTCAGTAAAAAAAATCCAATAATGAAAACCTTAGGAATCAAAGGAATATAATTTAGAAGTTCAAATGGGACAAACAAAAGTAGCCGTAGGTTTGTTGAAACGCTTTTAAGTCTTTTTTTCTATGTATTCCGTAGTGACCGAGGGAGAAACACAAAGTTTAAATGTAATTTTCTAAATATTAATTGCAAAAACCGTGTGGATTCTCCCGCGTGTTACATGTTTAGGGTCGGACATGGTTGTCGTCTGAGCTTTTAGCAATACCATTATTGTCCTGAATACAGACACACCAATCAAACAGATATTTACTCCCTACGCTAAATTATATAAACAATATAGTCATTTAATCAAATTGTTCTTGTATGTTTTGTAGCGCTACATATGTTTATCACCACCGACCGAGTTCACTGCAGGTTTACGTTTCAATATTGTTAAATTCGGATTAAGAATATCAGCAAAACGACGTACATAAGCTCGAGTACTGACTCCGAAATGGGCCTTTAAGCATGTGATATCTCTTTTTTTGTTCAGGTTAAACGATCCCACCTATTCTTATCAATGCATTTTTTATTTGCAATGTATGAGTCACCGTATGACAGTACGTGTACATTTATATAAAACGAGGAACGACATAGGCCATAGTGTCATTCCATTAGTATCTTTAATGAGCATATGATATATCAAACTCACGGCCTAATATACACTAGCACAACACGCAATATCACATGGTGGCCAAATAGGACACTTGATTATCTCTCGAACAAAGTCAAGAGTATAGGCCTGAAAATGAAACCACTACAGTTGAATTTTAGCCATGATGGTCGGTAATTCCAAATTATACTGACGGAAAGCTACGGAGAAATAAGGAGCCACAGTTCTCAGTCATACTACGGCATTGAATGAGTTTGAGAAAGGTTTGTTCATACTCTGTTTCCTTGAATTATATGTATCGTGCTCAGGGTATATTTCTCCTGTCTTATCTAACCTGACATGTACGCTATTACATGTTTTGTTCTATGCGCATGGCTTAATGTTTGATAACAGCTGATTCTAACCTATGTCTGAGAGTTTGACAATTATAAGTGCACATACGATTAAAAACATTATTTACTTACCAGGCCTTTTGAGGATGTATTTTTACTGTTAAACCACCATTCTTATTTTAAAACATGCACATAATTGTGTGCGCCATTCCGTTTTGTTTAATTAATTTCCAGATTGACTCTTGTAAGTGAAGCTTTGCTCAGCATATGAAAGTTAAGTTCAATACTCATCGAAAATGATATTCGTCGGTCTGTTTTTCGGATGAAGGTTCTACAGTAAACAAAAGTTATTTTGCGTAATAAAAAGAGCAAGAAGGGAGTTTCATGTCAGTTTATGCAAAAAAAGGAAAGTACAGTCTTATGAATAAACAAATTTGTATTTTTTTTAGGATGGCCATGTCCAGACCACTTCCGCAGAATGATGGTAGTGGTAGGAATTTTGAGTGTTCCATCTGTTTATTGCCTATGGATGACCATAAACCACGTGCTCTTCCTTGCCTTCATACATTCTGTGAACCATGTTTGATTAAATGTGCGGAGAAAGAACGGAATGATAAAATCACTTGCCCTACATGCAGACAGGTAACGCCTCTTCCACAAGGAGGAGTTGCTGCACTTCCCATCAATTTTCAACTTAAGCGGTTTTCTACGATTCTTCACCAAGATAGGTACTGTCAAAATTGTATAGAAACTGTAATATCACCGCCTCTGGCAGCTTTTTTCTGTGATACCTGTCAAAAGAAATTTTGTGGTTCGTGTACGGCAAAGCACAGAAACATTCATTTGTTTTCGGAGCATTTATCGGTTCCTCTTAAGAAAGACATGTCGCATAATTACACAAATGGCTGTGCACAACATGACATGCCGGTAGATGTATATTGCTCAGTTTGTCAAGAATGCATTTGCGCGTTATGTGCAATGAAGGAAAAGCATAGCGAGCATTATGATAAGCTACTTGACTTAAAGAAGGAAGTTGATAACGCCTCTACACAAGCGACGCATGCGCTAAACCAGATAAAACCTAACTTATCTTTATTTGACCGTTCACTTAATGATAGCTTACACAGTCTCAACCAACTGTATACACATATACGAGAGAAAGGGAATGAAAGAAAACGATACATTGACTTGGACGTCGAAAAGCTCCAGAATGAACTTGAAGAAAGCTTCATTCAACCCGTCAAAGAATGTATTAAACGCGTGAAACTGTTTGAGGATAACATTAGAAAGACAGAAAATATCATCGAAGCGAAGCAGACAACGTTAAATACATTGACAGAGCTTAAGCGACACACTTATGAGTGTATTGAAAAGAACCAGCGTTTAGTGGAAATTGTGAAAACGTTAAGTGACGTTCCGGAACTCCAGGTGTCCCCAGAACAGTCAAGCTTTGGAGCACTATCTTCAAAAGCCGGTCCTCGAAGAATGCAACTCGGTAAGATACTGTTCCCATCTTTACATATATGTTGTATATGTGTAAAACGTGACTGTAACAAGACACGTGAAATGTTGTACCTAAATCTGAACATTAAAAATGTAGTATGAAAGATTGCAGTATAATACATATTTACCATTAAAATCAATGGCTGGCTGGTAATGATCATATATAAACGTTCATGTAACATGTGTTAAACATAATACGTGTGTTACATGACAATACATATATAAGCATGTTCAAGTAACACTGATATTGTTCAGATATGAATTCACCTATTTCATCAAGTGATGGGTGTAACTGAGTCCATTTGTTATTTAATTAATAAACCAACCGCTGAGCAACAAACCTTCTGGCCTACTGAGGGTCTAGCTATCATTGCGCTACTACGATATTATTGAATGAATTATGTTAAGCCTGGAACGAGTGCCATAGTCCAACATTACAAGTTCAACAGTGCTAATTTGTGTTAACAAGCTTGTTATCTTGTATCGGGGACTAGGCAAAGTTTTCTGAAAACAAGTGATCTGATTTCTAGGCTTTGATATAAAAAAGCTCACAACAATTAATAAGTATTTTATAAAATAATAATGACCTAGCTTTACCAAAGTATGAACCCGACAGAAAGAGCTTTGCATCAAGGATAATTATAAATATATAACATGCTGCTCGAATTCAATAGTTACTATCTTATACTCTAAGATTATGCAATATGACATGGAAATACCGTGTAGTAATCAACGATGCCATTCACCAACTTTGCCTGGTTAATGCGTATTATTTCATATTAAGTCTACATCACTTTGACTGAACGGAGGCAATCAGTGATAAATATGGTGGACCGACGACTTTTAATTGTGAAAGGACGATGATTTATCATTTAATACATGCACATCGTAACCAAATAATTATTTTATACTGAAATTGCATTATAGAAGAAATACCTGAGGAAGAAGATACCGAGAGGGATCCGGTAAAGAAATTTGGAGAACGCGTGACAAGGGTATCGGGCCGTGGTCCCGTAAGTATATAAAACTTATTTTGTTATTGTTTATCAGCAATCCACAGAGTTATATGCTGCACAGATTCACAAAGGTACATATGTCATCACTCGAACAATATGCATCACAAACAATAAATATCAATACATCTACAGGTAAAGGAATTGTGTCTTTAACTAGGGTTATTTAATTACATCTTGAGCGAGAAGTTCTGTACAGAAGAGAAACGTATTAAAGCTCCAGTGTGTTTGATTTTCTGTGTATCTCTAATATTTTTTCAGACATAGTGGACTATATTTAAGTATGTCCCTTAATTTGAATCCAAACAATTTATATTTACGTGAATCGTGTAGTATATTCAGAATAGTTAACTCATGTAATAAGCTAATTAATTAAGTAGCAGTTCCATCTAATTTTCCAAGATTTACGGCATGACCAGTATAGATGTTACAGTGTCTCAATATCATTGTTAGAAAATGTTGCTATCATATCAGTATTAATCTTCCACTTATATTACCAACCGTTGTCAGTGAAAAGTCATGCAGCATTCGTTTTTAAAGGAACTGTGATTTACATTTAAACATCCATTGAAGAAGATGAAAAAGTTCAGTTTTCCTGTTTATAGCCATACTTTCAATATATGTATTGACCTGTGTGGGAAGGATTACCTTGGGTTGCTTCTTTCCGTAATAAAAATACATTTGGTTATTTTTAATAAAAGGTATTTCATTTTTAGTTAAAATTTCAGTAGTCTTTAGCTTTCTTACTTCATTTGATCTGTCTCTTTGTTTCAGGGATTTTTAAAGTTTAAATTATTCCTCTCCACTGCATATGACATCTAAGTAGAAAAAAAGCGTATTTTCTAGGTACTAAATGGATTTGTCTCTACCATAGCACATGCCATTATGGAAAGATTGTATATATTTATATTATTTTATATGAAATTATAACATTTACTTTGCAAGTTTCCAGGGCAAAGATTCAGGTGGCACAATTATTTAACAAGGTGATCACCTCCTCTTTTAATAAAAAAATACGTATACACAGGTGTCCATGATTAATAATATTTCTGAATAGTTCAAAGAATCCACAATATTTTGTCAAAATGTACTTTATTTATAAAATTTAGCTGATGTTTCATCACTACATGGGCTTTTCTTTGATTTTATGCCTATTAATGCAAACAAGTAGACGCGAGTTTGAGTAAAAAATTTCCATAAAATTGCCGCTCAAATTCCAATATTTACTTCAAGTCAGCTTGCAATCATCAGCCTACAGACATAGTTCTTAATTGCATTTTTTCCCAAGATTCGAAATGTACTTTTTTTTTCATTCATGCCACCTGACTTTTGACTTAGTTATTACAACCTTAAGGTTTTTCTTGATCTACCTTATATGACAGATGATTGATCGTTCACCTGTATATCTAATGGTTTCTCTTAAATTCTCAGATGTTCCTTTGGTTCTTTCTCTTTCATCTAATCTATACCTCATATGCAAATCTAATAATGATATTGATTTATTTATAAACGTCACGGCAATATAAATGTATGAGGAAGTAGATAACAATATGGTGAATAGATAACTTCAGTTTAATTTAAGGATAAACGTAAGTTTAGCAAAAAAGAAAAAAACTGTTAATCAGTAAGCTTTCTAATCCCTATCTCTTACAATCGCTTTAAACTTGGCAAAATTTTTCCCTTTGCCTTATAGGTTGTGGTTGGCACTGTTCTGGGCGTGTGTGGCACTGGATCTGTGGCCGTGCGGTGGGATAATGGTGTCAACAATTTCTGTCAGGCAGAAGACCTGAGAGTGCTACATGATTATATGGTTGAACAAAATATATGATGTCTTATGTGATATTGCACGTAAACGATGATGTTAATACCAAATTATTTACAAGCTTGTATATTCTTCAGCTTTAGTTACATTTAGATCTCATAGCTATTGGCTCTCATCATTATCAGGTGGTCAAGGTAGATTATATACATATTAACCTGCCACTGAGACCATAATGAAGAAAAGGTTAGAGTAATTACCATAGCCTCATTTGTCTTATTTTGCGTTTGATATTGGGGCTTTCCTCCTCGTCCAAAGACAACAGGGACACACATAACCCTTGATACACATCTTCACAATAAATCATTTACAAAATAATTTAAGCCTACGAGGGAGTTTTATTTCGCCCATTAGGGCAATAACGATACTTCGATTCTCACTTTGCTTCTCCAGGTACGACAAGCGTTACAATTAAGTGTTCTTCACTGTTTCCGGAGCTAAATCACCTTTTCATAGACCCTTTCCCCCTTTGCCCCTACGCTCCAGGCATACTGAATAATGAAACTGGCCCTTAAATTGGTTTGTTCAACGGGACTTTAGGCAATCAGATGACAATTAATGATTTTTGGCCATTCATGCTTTGTCTAACATACGCTTGACTGCTCATAATAACTAATTGCCGAAGTCGCTATTCATTTATATATATATATATATATATATATATATATATATATATATATATATATATATATATATATATGACGCATGAACACCGACTGCTGATTATTAGTTTAAAACAGCTTCAACAAAACATTGACAATATAAAATTTCGAATATTCTTGTTGTGCATTAATTTGAAATTTCATTAAAATGGTCTATTAATTGTTTTTTTAAATTCGTGAATATATGCATCATGAATCACGCTAGGTTCTCTGACAAAAAGAGTTCCAATATATCTAATGAATAAAAATGTAATATAAATCTTTTTTTTTAATGTGACAGAAAGTAATTTGTTTTAGCCATTTTCTGTCTGAACCGCTTATACAAGATGGAAATATAGGCCCTCTTTTTCACTACAAAAACTTAGCATGCACATTCAATTATTCTGAGCTTCAGTGAAAACTGCTAACATTAGTTTTGATCGTTTACATTGTCTTTGATTTTCGAACAGACTCGATGTATAGATTCTGTTTTTGAAAGAAACTATATTATCAAACCTTATGAAATGGCCCAAGATATAACCTAGATTGATCATTGCATGTTTATACTGTATTTCACAACGGGGGAAAGGTGCGTAGGACCAAGCTTAATTATGGTGATATTGGTGGTTAATCATATCAATTGATCTTGTTTTAAAGTACATATTCGTATAAATCATAAAAAATAGAGGATTATGCTGCCCGAATATATTGAAAAGCTATCGCCCTAGCAATGGCAAGGACTGTCGATTAACATAAAAAAAAATTAAAAGCAATCAGATGTGACAATAAATCTCTTTTTCCACGAATGAAACAACGCTGCAGCTTATGAATCTTTATATGTCAAAACGTCTTTTTTGTAACATTTTTTTAATCTCCCCCAGAGTATTAAGTGTACCTCGCAGAATGTCGCATTATTAAACATTCCCTACCGACATATGTAGCACATATAAACAGCATATAATACCCGACCGAACAAAACGATTTCCCCTGTTTTTACACGCCATGTGAGGAGGTATTTATTAATTTGACTTTAGCAGACATTTCATAGACATGTACGCATTATTTATCTCCGATATGGATTGGTTGCTGTATGGATTAGATCATTGACAGATGTGTTTGGCTTGTCACTAATTAAAAGGAAGAGTGCACATGTAAAAAAGTCAACAACATGCAAGCGTTATATGTAAATAAGCAACGTCAACGCGTATATAGAGCAATGAGTGTACTGAGGCACTTGGTATTGAGATATACTACTACTGCGAGGGTGCGCGAGGGTGGATTTAGGATTTTGGATTTGATATACACCAAGGCACAAATTCTCTTGAAAATTTCACACCTTCAGCAAAGAGAGCTCGCCTTGATAAATCGGCGATGAGGTGCACGGCAAGAATAAAATTTCATTCTGTTCACTTGTTACATATCCCCCACGCTCTTATCTGTCATTGATCGCGTATAGTTTGCAATGACTAAAGCATTTTACAAGCACATTTAGTAGACAAAATCAATACAGCTGTTTATCCAATCCTGCCCTGTATGATAGAAACCCCGTCCCTGTTGTCACGTTGTCAGTGGAATTTCCCAGTATTATGGGTCTTGATTTTTCCAAGAATATTCTACTTACCCCCAGCTAATGGCTGACATGATGTCATTAGGGTCGATTGCCGGCATTATACTTAAGTTTGTCCTGTCCTTGTATATCAAACTGTGTCAACATTTGTACGGTTTTATATATGCGTACATAAGCTTGGTATAATAGCGTGTGTTTTCATAACAAAATTTTTTTTCATGTCATTGTTGGTGCCATATGAGAGCGTCTTTTATGTGTAGCTAGAGTATGTTTATCCGCGTAAGAGGATATATACTGATACTGACCCAGGTAACAGACACGCCGAATGAAAGCTTGAGTCGAAGCAAAGTGGTGTTACATTTACGCTTACGTAGAAGTAAATTTTCATTTCAGAAATGTAAATCGTTTGCATAGGAGTAAAACCCACACATTTTATTTGGTTTATAAAACGAGTGGGATGAATGAAATCGGAAACACACAATTACGGTAGGGAATAACGAATATCTTCGACAAGTGTTACTTTTAACATGATCCAATACCAGGCAAGGATTTCTATTATGTTAACAAGAATTGGCAGAACATTAACACCTATGAATTATGAGTATTTTTAATAAATTGAAATATCAGGGCGGCTTTATTAGTTGTGTTTGGCAGGGTGTGAGTGTGTGTCATCTGCAGAGTGACACTCGATGGATTAAAATGCATTTTCACTTACAAAACCCAACTGAACTTTATTTGACTGTCAAAACCTAAAAACAGTTACAAGCTGCTCATTAAAGAAGAGTCACACTAAGACAGGTTGTAATATATTGACAACTGTTTGTATTGACACAGTGAATTTGTACACATCCTAGGACCGACCATTTAATAAATTGTAAACACATATCACAGCTACTATAAGCTAAGCTTCACATAAGCTTATATCAGTACTGACCCATCATCTTTCACTGGGATCTATTCGATTAAAGGCATAAGCTTAAGTTCTGTAATGCTTAGTACTAGTATGGCCCCGTCCATTGTCCTATCAAAAAAGCCAAAAAGATATACACATTTATTTACACATAGATTTCAATAGAGTATACACGCGCTATGTGAAACGTGAAAAAAATGATATTTATATATATATATATATATATATATATATATATATATATATATATATATATATATACGTTACAATAAACAGGAAGTAACTCACTCTTTTACCAAAGAAGTGTACGTATACATATTATGTGGTTATATGGAACTATCATTCCTAATACGCGCCGCGGACACAGTCATGGACTTTATACATGTATTTGATATTGACACTATTATCGCCCACATACGTTGTAGTATTGGAGGAACTAGTATACACTTTGTCCACTAAGGTGAGCAGTCTTCTGTAATATTCAAATAGGAAAGGCAGTTGCACTGATATACATAGTTCCAGTGAGAAGAGAGTGTTGTACAGGCCTACATATATTCTGGTTTGTCAATGTTACCTACTTGAACTTTATTAAATTGCCCGTATCGAACATAGAGTACTGTGCGCTTTGAGATCTGTATCATGTAATATGAGTGACGTATTGATTGTTCTACCGATATCTTTTGACAACTAAATCGCCTTGATCTGGATTAATTCTATAACTAAGATATGTTGTGGTGATAGTTATTCTCCTGAAGGCAGGACTTGGTGATGTCAAAAGAATTATCCAAGCCCTGTACGCATTGTTAACAGCCGACAGTCAAGTGGAATACCCCGGTATTATAAGAATATTAAAATGAAATATTTATGCATTATTATATTGATTTTTCATACAAAAAAATGAAAGATCTGAGGAAAAATGCCTGTATTTGGGGCCTTCCAGATATATATTTTAAACCTATTTCAGATAAGGATTTCTATTAATTATATTGTGTGGATGTGGTTGAAGGATAGCCATGTCCAGACTGCCGCAGTCGACTGATGATAAGGGTGGAATCTTTGAGTGCCCTCTCTGTTTTTTGTCCATGACGGACCGTAAACCACGTGCTTTGCATTGTCTCCATACGTTTTGTGAAACGTGTCTGGTGGAATTTGAGAAGAAATGCAAAAAGGGATCAGTAACCTGCCCTAACTGAAAACAGGTGACGCCACTATCACAGGGAGTAGTTTTCGCACTTACACAAATTTACCAACTTGGTCAATTTTCTTCGATTCTTCGACAAGAAAAATACTGTGAAATCTGTGTAGAAACCGTAAAGTCTCCGCCGTTAGCGACTTGTTTCTGTAATAAATGTCAACAGAAATTCTGCGAATCCTGCAAGGAAAAGCATATATCTATTCCTGTGTTTTCAAAGCACCAGCTTGTTCCTCTTTTGGAAAATAAGTCGAAGAAGGACACAAACAAGTGTGCGAGACATGACTTGGACCTAGATTTATACTGTCCAGAATGTAAAGAATGTATTTGCACGTCATGTGCTATGAACGAAAAGCACAGCGATCATTACGAAAAACTGTTTGACATGAAGACAGAAATTGAAACTCTGTCCGAACAAGCGTCAACAGTTATAAAACCAAGGAAAATAGACTTGTCTTCATGCTCTCGTTTATTAGATAAAACCATGGAGCGCCTGTATGAACTTAGTGAAAATATACGAAAGGAAGGGGATAAAAGAAAACGACAGATCGACATGGAAGTAGAAAAACTTCAGGTGAAATTGGAGGAGAACTATATTCAACCTGTCCAAAATTGTATCACCAATTTGAAAGGTTTCATGGATAATATTAAAAGCACAGAGCAAATAATTGAGGCTAAGAAAATAGAACCTCAAACATTAGAACTATTGAAGGTATATAATTCTGAGTGGAAAACTAATAACATTATTTTCGAAAAACAAAATGAAAAAATTGAAGAAAGTGCCTGAGTTTGTAACCTCACAGGATTCTCCAAGCATTGGACATCTGGGTAAGACTATAAACCCCATCAATATATTTTGTTACCGTGTATTACTAAAATAAGGAGGCTGATCATGCTGCATAATACAGCATTACAGTGCTCACTTCATGAAAAGAACTATAACATACATAATAAAATAATATGTACAAAATACATAATAAAAATAGGTGTAGTTTAAATTCACAGGCTTCATAAGGAAGAATCGGGCATGAGAGTATGAATTCGATGAGTGACAGGCAATGGGTTGGTTTTTTACATACAAAAGGTTTATATGCAGAGCTGAATTGATAAAGGCCGTGACTGTAGCTAGGTTTTTTCAGTATTTGTTTCCTACCATATACTTCCATTCATATATAATTATTTTGAATCTCGTTTGTAAAGGTTAATTGCTAACTCATCTTTAACGCTTCGTCGATAATGTCTGTGGAGAGAGACCTCGGTGTCCATCGGTTTGGGTAATATTGTCAGCAGTGACTCTGAGTGACTACCTTTGTGATTCACAATTACAGACAGCTGGCTTTACCAATGTGTTGCTCATATTTTAATGGTTTAACTACAGTTATCATTTATCGTTAAAGGTGGTGTATTTTAACATACGGCCCCTCACTACACCAGATGTCTTATGCACCTGCCGGAGACCTTGTTTTTAATAAATCTGAAGTATGTTATTTCAGTTGAAATACCTTGCCCTGAAGATTTGGAGGCCATGATGAAACGAGGAGCTCGCGTGGTAAAGAGATCAGGTTTGGGCCTCGTAAGTGTGTTGGAACTCGTTTTGCTAATTTTTTAATCATAATTGTGGCAATTTAGCGTCATAGCGAACTAAATATCTCACGAAATAGATACCCATGTGATCTAATAAGTTTTGTAAAGTTTACAGAAAGTAAAATTTAAAATTAATGTTTTACAGGTAATTCTCTCCTCTTGTTATATATATATATATATATATATATATATATATATATATATATATATACATATATATACAGAGAGAAAGAGACAAACTACATATACTCGTGTATTTTTACAGGGTTTAGAATCCCTAGTTGAAGGAACAGTATCGGGGGCATGTGGCGGTGGCTCTGTAATAGAACAGTGGGATAATGGTGCTAACAACACATGCATTGTAAGCAACGACGGTCAGTACGACCTCCGGCTGACTTGAATCAATATTTGATATCGTTGATGGACATTTCTTTAGGAAAACGTTTCGTCATATTATAATGAATGCTGTACAATTTTACACTCTGGTTGAGTTTCCAAACATATGGTGGTTCTGCTAGCCAAGTCTTTCTTGCTTTCTCCAAATATTAGAGAAAACGTACAAAGAAAACCCATAAATATACTACTAAGAACAACATATATATCGACCGAGAAAAATATCGTGGGTGGTTTTGAATATTAGAGATAGTATGTTCAGAAACTGTTATCTTCAGCATCATGACTTAGCCATGGCATTTATGACTCGTCATTGTTTTACTATGGCACCGTTTTAATCCTTACAAAATAAATAGAGGTCAACAGCTGGTCATTTCTCAGAGGAGGAAGGCATTCCAAACCAAACATAATTAGAATTGTGCACTGGAATATGAATGTTAAAAGTATACCTGTTGAACAAGTCTGTTATTAAGACTTGTATTTATAATAAGACTGCAATTGATCATGACAATGTACATGGTTGTGTACATATTCATCAGACTTCGCCATTTGTGAATGGAGTATTTTTCTTTTTTCGTTTTTTTTTTTTTTTGGATTCTGTAAATCTTATTTGATAAAAATACCTTAAATATCAACAAAGTCTGAGCTTCATACAATCCCCTAAAAGCACATCACTAGCCCAATTTAAATTAACGAGCAATTTACCTCTTGGGCATCCATCACGTCTACAATAATTGGAGCAGACATTGCCACAGTAATTGTAGATGCATCTTCTAGTTACAGCCATCGGGTTTCGATATGTTGTATTATGTTTAATCTTTATGTATTGGTTCTGATTTTACCTTATAGATCCCAGGATACAAAGTCTAATATCACAATGTTTAACCTTGATTGTTCTTCATTTTTTTACGGTACTCTTATATGGGAGAAAGGTGCGATGGGCAAACCTTAAATATAGTGATACTGGTGGTTGAATATTTCTGTTCATCTTATTTTTCAAAAACCATTATCACATATCTTATCAAAGAAATACAGGAGAATACTGCTGACCGAATACTGCAAAGGCATCCCAGACTGGCACTTTCCAAAAAGCCTTGTTTAAAGAGCAAAGGGGACTACCGCCTTTTTTAATAATTTTAATATACAGCAGCGGCTTGTTTTGTCTAGCTCGGTGAGGTCGAATTTATTTTGTTAGTAAATGATAATGTATGCCACCGCAAAATTTAAAAGATTGCCAAGATCAAGCTTACCATACAGAATATTTAGTATAGTGCTAAAGTGAGTTATGTCTGTCATTACAATATGTAAAATATGCAATAATGCTCTTCTGAACAAGGATATATATCATTTAAGAACCAGTGTTGTTTAAAAGACCTTAACTTTCCCTTAAGTCAATATCCATTGTTATAATCTGTGGAAGGGAGTATCATGTTCTTCCAAATATCTATACTCACCGTAGGCATTCTTAAAAGTGATCGGCATGAGACTTTTTAAAGAGAAGGCTAGATATTCAAGTACCTAATCCAATAATCAGTAGTGGTGGTTTGGTTTTAGCGAACATACATATTACATCAATAATGAGAGTAGGGAGCTTATTATGTCCAAACCATCAAACTCCAAAACCGAAGGGACTAAATAAAGGGAGGGGAAAACAATGTTGTTTTAAAGTAATTGTAATCGATTATAATAAGCCTACGGCAAAAGTGAAACTCTTCGATTTGATATGTTGCTATTCGATTCTTGCTCGTTGCATGCAAATCACCCCAGGGAAAATTAAACTGCTTAATTCAAGAAGCCTTGTAGATCATTGTGTTCAGAGGTCCTTAACCTAATTTAGAAATAGAATGGCTCATCCATAGACTAAGACTAAATGTCCTGTACACACAATCAAAGGCAAGCTTTTCGTCGGTGTTTACAAGAGCAGGCTACGGAATAGCTTACAGCAGGTGAGTCGGTCGTCCTCGTTATTCTCTTTTCATTATCGAAGCTGGTATAATATTTATATTTTGGTAAAAACGGAGGCCAAAGGCGAAAAAGAAACATTTGTGAATATGACACACCATTGGCTTAGCTGAGCTATAATTTATGGAGTTACAACGCTGGTTACCTGACCGGTTTCGAGTTCTACATCTTTTTCGTAATTTAAAATATTGTGTATAAGACCAGGATCAGCAATGAAAAGGTCATGTATGTAACTACATGCAGATTATGTTAAATTATTTGCTGATAATAAATGCTTTTGTTTAACAATGTCTCATATAGAAATCGCATATAATTATGGTTTGCAGAAAGAAGACAAGATTATATTGAATTTGAATGAAAAGTAAAAATAACATCTATTCTAGTATTACCATGTTGTGTTATTCTGATTTATCTAGAACCTTATCACAGCTCTTGAGTTATTGACCCAATCATCGCCGATGTCTCTTAAAATAAGCTCCTGCTAAGTGTTTTTGCTTATAAGATAAGAACAACTCACATAATATTTATATATTTTTTTCCTGTAACCAATAGTTGCACATTCGTTTGTGATATATCCCTGGAATAGTTCTTATATTATAGTAAATGTACTTATTATTGATATGCTAAATTAGGAGGACACTGAAGAATATTTTGCTAAATATGCTTCCAATAATTCAAAAGATTGTGATCACATATTCATGTTTTCAATGCAGTCTAATAATAACTTAGGGCAAAAACATGAGGAATTGTTCACCAAAAAACTGATAATGCTCGAAATTTTAAGAAAAGAGAAACCTCCACCAAAGTGAAATATAAAAACAAATATTTGAACGCAATTTTGAGCACTCCCTTGATATATACATGACAAACAACTCCGCATTAAATAGATTCATCTTGAATAGTCCTGCACGACATTAGCCCAATAAAAATTGTGTTTTGTTTCCTTAATTTCATTCTCTTTGACCCACTTTTAAAGCGGATTCGATTTAGTTTTTTTTGTTAGTATTTAATAACTGATATTCCGATTATTCAGCATATATAACATGCCATAATTGCAGGTATGTCAATCCATGAAAGAAAAAAATAACAAAACTAACCAGTCAAGTTTGACTTGTTGGATGGTGAAAGTAAACCTCTCGTGAATGCTTTCATTTTAGGATATAGTTTAAGTGAAATTAGATCACATTCCATATGTAAAGTGTATAAAATACATGCATTGAAAACCAGGAAGTAATTGGAAGTAATTTACTTCAAATAAATTTGTGAATTTGTGGGTCTTAAGGCAGGGAATAATCGATGAGTGGTCGATCTGGTTTTTGTCTATGATGGGCACCAAACATGTCTTCATACTTGTTGTGAGCTCTAGTTGACAGAATGTGAGAGGAATGCATGAAAGGCTCAATCACCTGTCCAATGTTAAGACAAGTCACTTCGATTGTAAAGGGAGGTGTTTTCGTACAACTTTCCATACAACTTCATATTTCTCCAATTTTCTTCAGTCCTTCGTCCAAATTAATACTGTCATATTTGTATAGAACCCTTACAATCACCGACGTTCACAAATCGGATTGTTTTTGTAAAATATGTCAACAGAAATTATAAGATTCGTGCAAGGAAAAGCATCAAACCATCTCTCTATTTTCAGATCGCCATTTTGTACATCTATTGCCAAGTAATTTGAAAAAAAATGTAACATTCAAATGTGCCATACACAATATGGCCTGGGATATATACTGTGAGGAACGTAATGAATCCATCTGCACGTCACGTGCTATGACGGAAACGACATTGCAAGCATCAAGAAAACCTTATAGAGAAATGGGCACCTTCTCTCAACAAGCCTTTCTCCATGCTCATCGCATGAAATTGTGCAAACATGCGCAAAGTAGGGGATAAAAGAAACTCAACGAGTGTCCCAAAGCTTGAGAAGCAGCTGGAAAAAGTTCAACAATCCCGCCCAAGAGTGTATCACAAACCTCAGAAGGCTAAGCGAGAATATAATAAAGATGGATAGCAAAATCCAAGAAGAGCGGATATCCGTGAGACCAGTGGCCGACCTGGGATTGACTATTTCAAGTGCACAGTAAACTGTAATATAAAGCAGAGTTTAATTAACAGATGGAAAAGCTGACAAAGGTACCTACTCCTGAAGTATCACCAGAACATTCAAGATTCGGATTTATGTCTCAAAGCTTTCAACTGCTGGTGTTAATGATTGTCCCTTCATCTGTTTCTCATCTTTCTATGACACCTTTGCTCAGAATTTGCTGACTTTCGGCAATACTTAATCGAAGTACGGTCCTCGGTATATGTGATCACGGGTTTGCAGCAGTGCAGAAAGAAGCTGGCTATATAAGCTTCGCCCTTTGATTGGTTTTACTTGAAAAAGTGTCAGTTGGTGTGTTATACAAGATAGGTTGTCTTGCAGGATATTGCACATATAAGACCTTGTTTTTCATTATATCAGTTTTTAATCAATATTTATCACAAAAAATATATATTTTGTACTGCAGGATAATCCTCCTCTTTTAGAGGAAAATTATTGCAAAAAAAGCTGATAAAATCCACGTTTATTAAAAAAAAGATGAACAGCCCGTGTTTCCTAAAAAAACTTGTCTACCTAGATCATTCACTGGCATAAAATGGATTTTTTTTTTCTAATTAAAAGTTGCGGTATTAACTCAGGTTTATCGAGCTTAAGGTCTCTTTATCATTTTTCCTTGGTGTAACTAAGCTCTGATGCAGCCGTCGAGGTAATGGACTAAAACATACGATTCCCTTGGCTATTGGCCATAATCAAATATCATGATCATACCAGAAGCCAGGGAAGATCCGGATTTGATTGAAGCACCCGGTGATGATGGCGCCAAACTTTTTTTAATTTGTTTGATATGAAGGGCGTTTAATACCAGCATGCTAATTTACTCTGGCCAATATTATTAATCAACTGTTTTATGCATTGTAGTTTAATATATTAAACCATACACTGGTAAACACACTGTGCACTATGAGGCAAAGTGTTAAACTAATGATGAATTTAAATCGGTCATCAAACATACTATGTAAGATTTTCAAAAAAAATCATTTGTGGTGCTTTTGTTCATTATAATCAACTGTACTGGGAAACTACCGAAGTTATAGTAGCGCTTTTCATCAGCCTTATTTGTAGAATTTATGGAATATCCTGGGTACACATTAACAAAACCTTATGTAACTCCTGCTAGGAAGAGTTGTTACAGTGCCCCCGTTATGGATACCTCAGCTTGGTTTTCTACAAAGCGTGATTGGTACCCTAGTTCGGTTATCTACAGGCGTGATGAGTACCACAGCGTGGTTAACTACAGGCGGTCGGGTACCTCTGCTCGGTTATCTACAAACGTGATGGGTCTTCCAGCTTGGTTATCTACAAGCGTAATGGGTACCCCAGCTCGGTTATCTACAAACGTGATGGGTCTTCCAGCTTGGTTATCTACAAGCGTAATGGGTACCCCAGCTCGGTTATCTACAAACGTGATCGGTACCCAAACTTGGTTATCTACAGGTGTGATGGGTACACCGGCTAGGTTATCTACAAATGTAGTGGATACACCAGCTCGGTTATCTACAGACGTGATGGCTACAACAGCTTGGTTATCTACAAATATGTGGCTAAAATGAAACTTTTCGATTTGATGTGCTGCTATTCGATTCTGGCACGTTGTATGCAGATCGACCCTGGGAAATGAAACTGCTTTATTAAAGAAGCCTTTAAGATCAGTGTGCAGAGTTCTATTAGCCTCATTTTAATATAGAAAGGCATCCATAAACAAAGACTAAATGTCCTGCAAACACAATCAAAGCCGAGGTTTTCGTCGGTGTTTACAAGAGTAGGCTACGAAATAGCTTGCAACAGGTGAGCCAATACTCAGCGTTATCCCTTCTCATTATCATGGTAGGTATAATATTTATATTTATATTAATGGGTATTAATTGAGTTCTCAACCAACGGACGCCAACAGCAAAAAGAAAAAAGAAATATTTGTGAATATGACACACCATAGGCTTAGCTGGGCTATCTTTTATGGGGTTACAACGTTGTTATCTTACCTGTTTCGAGTTCTACATCTTATTCTTAATTTATAATATTGCGTAGGGGACTATAACATACGATTCCCTTGGCGATAGACCATAATCGAATACCATGATCATACCAGCAGCCAGGGAAGATCCAGATTTGATTGAAGCACCCGATGATGATGGCGCCACCTGTTGTCACTGGGGAGAACACATGACTGAGTGCTGATCTGTGGGCACTTTACTTTACAGAAATACTTTGATACATTTACAGGTACACTCGGCTTTATCGCATGAAATATTGCAAAATCGAATAAACGATTAAGTATTTGGTCCACCACCAAATAACCTAATTTGCAATGAGAAAAGTAAAAAAAAAATTACCATTATTCATGTTAGTTTTATTATATTTGGCCACAAGTTAATTACATACGGGCAATTTGAGTAAATGACGCAATTTACTCATATAACATTCATTACATTTTCTCTATAAAAAAACATCATGGAATGTTACATCAAATATTGATCAAACATAACTGTTTTTAATTTGTCTTGATCTGAATGTGACGATTGTTAGTCACAGGCGGCTCTGGGGCACAGCCTTCCCATTAAGCCTGCCGAGCGCTCATCCTGGTTGGATGCCGACCGTGATTTTGAAGTTTTTGAAGGGATTTGAACTCATGACTTTCCGGCTCCGAGTCTCATGCATCACCCCATGACCACAGAGTCAGGTCTTTGTTGGATTTGTTAGCTCAGCTGACTATAAGTCATATAGCTATAGTCGTGGTCCGTTCGTCCGTATGTCCATCCGTCCATCCGTCCGTAATACTGGCACGTCTTGACACCATTGGACCTACGAATATGAAATCCTGCATTCAGTTAAAGTCCCAAAAATCTCCTACCATGCCGAAAATTGGGTCAATAGGACTTCGTTCCTTCGAGATATTAAGGAAAAACCTCATTTTTTTATCACAATCTATTTCACATTTCAGGACTGCATTTAAATAAAACCATTCATCTGATTGTCTTTATATTTCCCATAAATATTCCTTTATATAGTTACTATGTATATGCCAGAAATGAAGTCAGTATTATATAATTTAAAAAAGTTATGGGCCCAAACATAATGAACTTTTTAAAAAAACCCGGAAAGATATTTGGTCAGTCAAGAGAAAAAGTGTTAAAGTAAGGGACTTTTTTTCAGTTATATAACTTAAATTAATCGAAATTTAATTGTATATCAAAAATTAGATCAAAATCTGTCAAATTTTAAATATTTGCAAAAATATAAAATTGGTACCATAAGTTTTGCCCAAGTTTGACCATGGCACTTTTTTTTTTTTCTTGTAAGAACATTTGATTTACTTTCTCAGTCGGCATATATATAGATACAATCTGTTCAATTCTGAAATTTGAAAGTAAAAGCTTAAAAAATTATTCTAGTTATTGAAGTCTTTCTGAGGCTCTAATGTATTTACATTTTGAACCTCCAGACCAGCAATGTCCCGACGGTACAGCCTTGTCTGGGTAAACGTTTTAGTGATGCAACACTGCCTTCACAAATGTAGAAGCACATGTGGCAACCGTGACCTCCCCCCCCCCCCCCCCCACCAGATATGCTGCATTACTTACATTTTTTAACCGATTGCTGTTACCGATCCGATGTTTACAACTTTTCCAATCCTGAAACAAGTGTTATTTTCAAATATTTATGGTTTTGCAAATTTAAAAAATTTATTTTTAGAAAAAATAAATACATCTGTGTCTATAAAGTGATGCTGCCTGTGCAGATTAACTATAAATGTTGATGCAATTTAGAATTGTTAATTGACTTTAATTTTCAAATGTAATTTATATATACTGTAAATGTATAGTTAAATTTATAAATTTTGTCCAAAATCTCCCTTTACAAAAAATTTATGTATTAAAAAATGAGGATCTAATGCAAACATTCGTTCAGTACTTTTCTGCCTCAGTAGAGTTGGAATTAAAGTGATTTGCTTTGTTTTTCTATCTGTCTGTCTGTTTTTAAATATTCAATAATTACGAAAAACAAACTTTTTTTAGCTGTTAGAACTTTTTTTTATTATATTTTGTAATCTGTTTCATTATGCAAAGGTGTTGTAACTTTCCTCACTCCTTGCAACTGAGTATTTTTTTGGGACAATATTCTTCTGGCAACTATATAAAATTTATTACTGGTAAATAAAGAAAAAAATATACAGAGGTACAAAGGTGTTTTTTTCAACTCTCATCCCCCCCCCCCCCCCCTTCCCCCAAATCAGGTCTTTCCACCTGTGGGATGGGAACATTATGTTTGTATATATTTAAGAACAATGGATTTAATTTGACAGTGTAAACTGCTGAACTGTCAACAGCTTATCAAAAAGTCAACTATTGATGTCGTTTTTTTTTACTTGTAAATAAATAAAAAAATGAATCTGATAAAAATTATTAATGGAAAAAATGGATATGCTAAAAAAAATAGGCTTTAATATAAACTTAAATGTATTATTCCTTTGAAAGTGAAATGAAGGCCTGTCCAACTGTAAATTGTTCATATGCATTACGGTATCTCAAAACTTTTACTGTTTTTCATCATGACAGTCTTGTCAGAGTATTAGTTTTACAATTATATATTTAGAACTTTACTATAACCAAGTAGGAGGGCCCCTTTACTCTTAGCTTCTCATATGCTTATATATATGAAAAACATTACAATAGATTATTTTGCATATTTTGCCTTTGCAAAAACTTCAACTGCAGCTGAGCGCCGTGACCCATGGGTCCCTTGTTTAATTAGGCACCAACAGCTCCCTACACACACACACACACACACACACACGTTACCAACGCGTAGATATGAACAACATTGACCACCCATGCACCGTGCTATAGGCTTTATTTGTCTTATTTTAAAAAAAAGATTCGAGAGATTAACTACACGTCAAGTACCAGAGGCCCCCTACAGCCTGCCTACACCCTTAATTGGCATAATACGTGCTTCCCATTGCCGAGCTGGCATATGGTGGTATCGTGGATCAAGATAACGCTTGTTATTATCAATAGGCACTTGATGTCACAATGAAGATAACATGAGAGTGACCACTTATGACCTCAGGTAAACAGTTTTGCTGTAAGGACGAGCCACATATGTGGGCACAGAGAGCAACATTCTAAGTGTCCTATGTTTCGTTTAATCAAGCGTCCTTCGTAGATATAAAGGATATAATAAGGAACACATACCCCTGTTTTCTGAAACCTTAGATAATATATACCATGCACACAAACCTGTTAGGTTAAGATACAGTCAGATCTGTTTGATCAAGATGACCTAATTTAAACAGTCGGACTGTTGTAAACACAGATAAAAAGTTGACACATATTTGGTTGATACACATATGGTTTGAGGGGCGACTGATGCCCGAATAGAGATGTCCTTACATACATGTTAAATCGGCAAAACTAAATAAAATAGAAATAACAGTTTGTAGTGTGTAGTCTCTGTAGACTGTTCAAATAGTCATAATAACGAATACATCATGGCACTCTCCATGGCGTTTGGTAGTTTATTTTTGAGTGTCTGTGTGTGTGTGTGGGGGGGGGGGGGGGGGTCGCGGACCGAAGGACCCAAAGAAAATGACGGCCTTGGAGGGCAACCTTACAACCACGCCGGGATCGAACGCTGGTCACCAGTGGGGTGAGCCGCGAGTTTTACCATTTGGCTGTCCAGGTCACTAATCAAGATAACTAAGAATAAATACCGTAATATTGCTGCATTAAATCGCGAACTTTATTTAAAGTCACTAAGTCAGAGGTTTTTAAGTGTCTGCCTCATCAATATAATATCATACCATCTGTGGTGTTTCCTCTTGGCAATCTTTGTCTCCTTTTTCACGAAAATTGAAGTTTGCGCAACTCCATTTCTATTTATTATAAAGATAGCTTTACTAATGGTTTCAACATTTATCATGGCACAATACATGTAAGGCCGTATAAGGGGTCCTTTATCTACAAAAACGGAAAAGAGGCCTAGATTGGGGCTGGGGTATCAAAGTTTATATTTCAGATGTAGGCCTATCACGGGTCTAGTTACTTTGAAGGAGTTAACCTGCCGACACAAGAAAACTTGCAATTATTTTCTTATAATAATATACAAAACACACATGCATACTAAAATCGAAATATTTATTTATTCATAAACATTTCCTTTAATAAAGTAACATTTACCAGCAGCATTCAGAACCTACTTACTCCAATTTTCAATTTTGTTTTTCATTTAACTTGTAAATTTTTACATTAATTTTAAGGATAATCACACATAGGAGTAACTAGTAACTGTGATATGGCACAGGTCATCTCAAGTCAATGATACAATCTGCTGTCACTGGGTTTGAAATATTGTAAACAAAATAAATATACACTGAGCAGTTAAATAACTTTCCTAAAGTTATACCAGAAGTTATGCATTTACAAAATGAAATCGATGTAAAACCTCGCTGTTTGAATGGTCAAATAGAAATGCTTGCCTTCCGAAGGTAAAAATCGAAAACTTCGAAATAAGGATCAATACTCTCTCAGGCTATCAAATTATCATCCAATCCAATATAAACACATGCCTTATATAACTGATGTGTAGGAAGCCAAAATGTACAGATTTTGACGTTTCACCTTTATCTAATAGCTCCTTATTTGGGGCATCGAGGTTAAACATACTTTTTTTATCGTTGCTGGAGGAGGACGCCAGCGGCATGAGGTTCAAGACTCTTTCAACTGCGGCATTTTTCATTTCATTTATTCTAAAACGAACACAATCGTGTAGTATTTTTATAGCTCATGGATATCTTGTGTTGAGAGGTGTCTTTCATGCTAAAACTGGGTAACAAACACCGTAACGATGACTACAATCGTTAATGTCACAACAAACCCGATCATGTCCATCAAAAAGCTGATAAATACTGCCCTTTGTGATCTGTCAAGGTTTGTCTCATCTTGTGCCTTTTGTGCGTAAATAATCCCAACCACAGCAAACACGAAATTAACTGGCAAGCAAAACATGGAAAAACACAGAACTCTCTCTGCACGTTTGGCTGTCCGTAATCGAAGTCTTTCCGTTTCTTCTTCTAATATTGGCACAGTTGAGCGTGTGGACCTCCCGCTTGTAGATCTAACAAATGCTGGACCCTGAAAAAATGGGAAATTCTTAATAAATTCTTCCGTAATGCTGCTAGACATGTCATATATTCTGTATCTCATAGCATATGTAGTTCTTCAAAGGGACCTTTTAACACAACATGTGTTACATGTTAACGAAATATTTTCGTTTCTCCAAAAAATAATAAAAATAATAATAATATAATAATAATAATAACAATAATAATAATAATAATAATAATAATAATAATAATAATAATAATAGGATGGATGATCGTTAGAGTGCATTTTCTCCTGCGATTTGTGTCACAAATCAAGTACAGGCTGACCCGCCTACTGAGTGGTATATTCCTGACTTCTGATATATAAGCTCACCGATTCTTCTGTTTGATGGGTGGAGTTTTGATCCACTGGAACCTCTCCGTTGGGTTCCCCAACATCATCAATCCCGTTACACATGTGAACTCGGACCTGCAGGGGATTGCTTTCCGCAGCCTCGTTCTGATTCTCCACGTGACCCGACGTCATTTCGCGTTGGCCTGTCTCGTCTGCAAAAAAAAAAAATCATTTTTTATCAATTATGTATTCCCTTTCTGAAACCATGGCCGGGACGAGGCTCATCAAGGCATGTGTCGAAACCCGATACTGCATTTTTTCAGCAGGGAAAGATGCCAAACCTCGAAGCTCAATCTGCGCATGCAATAAGACTTTATCCATCACACTGGTGAAATCTGGTGTCGACCACTAACACTATTCTTTTTATATATATATTGACAAAAAAAATATATTTGTTCAGATGAAAAAGTAAACGATGCTACGCAATATTTCAAGTTGAGAATATTGTCGGAGTGCCTGACAGGTAGTGAGGCAGTCAAACAGGAGCAACCCACTGCAGACTACGTCACGTGCGTTGCGTGCGCAGGAGGAAGTTTTCTTAAAGGAAAATTGGAACTGCCATTTAATATATCTATATAAACAAATTATATGTATAATTATGTTAGAAATTAAATAATGCTTTTTTAACAGACAAAATAGGCGTCCGCAAATCATGCAATTGTAGTTTAAAGTTCAAGTTAAAATGGCAAATGCTTCACAAACGTATTTATGTTAATATGGCCGGTTTGTTTTTATCATTGTGTTTAAATAAACTGTACAGCTGATACGCCAAGCGAGTAATCTTAACTGCAAAATATGCGGTAGCGTATAGTTACTGTGAACATGTTAAACACACTGACTGAATTCTTAATTATGGAAACAAGGAAACTTATAAGAATTGGCAAATAAGGAAATAACTTGTAATAAACATTTGCTGAGCGATTAAAAAGGGAGGATATGTGGACCGTCCATCTTATCCCATACAATTTAAAGTTTCTAATCGTTGAAATTACACCGGTCGCTAGGATTTTGGAAAGCAAATATTATGCTCGAATATTCATCAAGTATTGACCGACTCGTACTCGTGTACACATTACCATGGCAACAGTGAACAAAAATATTTCAAAAGCCAAAAACATGTATGTATTAATTCATTTTTAAAAGATTCATACCCCCATATCCATATTTGTGTATGGATGAACTATTCTATGACTAAGAAGTTTACGCGAACCTATTGAATTTCGCTAAGGAAAATATGACAGATCTAACCACTAATATTACGTTGGTGCTAAATATATCGTTATATGTGTAACTGGTTGATTGCTGAGTGCGAGAGTCTCGATTTAAGGCTCGAATGTTGGCTTAAGATTATTCGCACTGGAGTACCTTTCTACGGTGTCTGGTTAAGAACACAAACAGTTTTTATGTCGAGATCTCGAGATAACATATCGTAATCTAGACATATTATCTCGATATCTCGACATAGAATTTCTAAAAAAAGTAATTAGGAAACAGAAAAAAAAATAAACGTCATGATCTCGAGATAAAATTTTCAGAAAAAAATATTTAAATCCCCCTTGGCGGTGTACGATTGATTCGATGCTTAATTGACGTAAGTTAAATGAGCTTATTCATACGACTGTAAAATAAATATAACCCCTTGAACTAATCCAACGGGGTACAGGTTGTCCCTTTTGTTTATATCCACGTGTTTATAACATGGGGGGGGCAAAAAAAGGCCGCCGGTCGTAAACGTTATAGGTTGACTTAAGGTAATCTGAGCTATAGTTATAGTCCATTATAATAGATAGGTTGACAAAAGGTAATCTGGGCTATATATTAGTATAACTATAGAAGGCCCCCCCCCTACCAACCCGAAACCACAGTTATCATTTTTATCATATTTCGATATATGATGGTCCTATGGCACCATTTCATAAAATAGCTGAAAAAAAAGAAACATTGAACTGAATGCGTGTTTCCATACCATGCTCAATTCTAATTGTATTTTTAAAAAGAATAAGTTTATATAAATATATATATATATATATATATATATATGCGTTAACATGTGTATTATTACAGAAACATACGTTCGGCCATTTGTAATCCATAATGGGGCGAGAGTTTTTATCTAGTCCACAAAATAAAACCCATCGTTGTTACCTCTAATCTAATACTTATTAAAAGAATTCGGTCCACCTTTGTTCACAATATTCTCTGAAACCGCGTTGCGTGTGACACTGTGCCATACCTCAATTTAGAGGATATTGTCCCTGCATTGGCCTCGCCAATATAAGAACAAAATTATTTTTAATGTACACATCATTTTGAGTATTTTTTCGTGGTTTCTAAATTGCGTGGAGGCTATATCATGTACCGAGAATGACTGTTATACCTGCGTTCACAAACACCACTTGACACAGAAACCTCAAGCGAGGGATTATGGACAATTGTGCACATGAATATCGTCGGTGTTAGAATGTTTGGCCTGACATTTGACCTAATCTCCTACCCACGTGCAAGGCCAGTAAATGTGAAAAAGTGACTCGAGATCCCTTAGCACTTAATTCATATGTCAACCAGCCAAAATGGTTAATCTCACATTTCAACTAGTTAACCCTTACAATGTTGAAAATAACCGCTACAAGTGTCGTTGCGCTATCACCTAGCATTTACATCTTATATCAACAGTTCTGGAAACAGTGTATCACGTAAACTATCCAAGAAAGCACATACTTAGGTTATGTTTATATTAACAATACCGCTTCAGGGATATTACACTGAAAAATAGATCCACTAGCCTATCAAAATACAAAATATGTTTTAATACTAAGGCTAAAATACCTTCTGTTCGTTATATTTTGTATATTTTATACTCTGTGTTTGCTCCATTTAATTAATTGTAATTACACTCTGCGAGTTTCTAGCGTATCAGGGAGAAACAGTGCTTAATACAGATAATCAGAGCACCGTCATGGCGGCCATTCATCAAGACTTCACAGATTGAACGTTATTACCTAACTATTTGTGGCTTTCTACTTTAAATACATACTATATAGTCCCTAAAATACACATTATTCCTTACTTTGATTAGTTCCTCATGAACACACCATTTAATCACTACACAACCTGAACAGGGGAGTCCAGGTGGGGGGGGGGGGGGGGGGGGGAGGTCCACGAGTAGCTCTAAAACCCCTCAAACCGGGTTTATCATGCAGCTAGTAGGTTAAATACAAACGATTTCTGCAATGTCGTTCCTTTTCAATTCATGTCTCTGTCAAATGAGAAATCTTATATATCCTGTGGGGTCTTTGCGTCTATAAAAGTAGGCGAATATATTTTCGAATGTTTATTTACACCGGTATAACGCCTTGGATCCACTAAATCTGAAAAAGAACGAAATCTAAAATTCACAAATAAAAGTATCGACAATCATCGTTTGAGTCAGCATTTACGTTTTGTCCGAACCTTGCCCGTGTTTTCTAATATATAATGGCACTTCATCTGTTTAATTCACAATGATTTTCTCATTCCAGCCCCACAAACTAAAAAAAAAATCCTGGATCCGCCCGTGGTTATAGTCTATACTGAAAGATATGTTTAAAGCTAGGCTATGGCCTATTGCCATTGCCCAGATTACCCTTATTCAACCTATCTAACTCATAAAGGATTTAAACCAATGAATAAATGGTTTAAATATTTCGATCATCTCTCATCTTGATTATCATTTTTCAAATTACTCTGCTTTGGTCCGAAAGCTTTTATTCACATGCCTTTTTATATATTATTGTGATACCGGTTTACTCTGCATGTACATATTAAAGAAACTATAGGTAATCCCTGGTGGGAAAACTTCTTATAGCCCCACTGTGACTAATGTTTATGCTTTTTTTATCTTCTGGCTTTTTTTTACACATGGTACTTGAGTCAGTGTCAACATACAAAAAAAACATGTAACTGAGGGCGGAATGAATATTGAACTGCCCCTAGATGATGTTCGTGTGACCATATAAAGCAATGCAATATATGTAGCTTACAAAACTCTATAAAGAATTGAAGCCAGATTTATTTGCCGGAAGTATTCCTTTTTCAACCAGCGGTTACTTTTACCCGGCCCCCCGCGGGTTGTGACAGCATATGAAGCAAGGTAATATTAGTCATTTATAAAACTCTTTACTGTCCGAATTGAAGCCAGATGTCTATGCCGGAAGTGTTTCTTTTATAACCAGCGGCCATTTTTGGACCCCCGACCCCCACCAGTCCCATGGTATAAACACGTGCATAGATATAAACAAAAGCAAGAAACCCATACCCTGAGGGATTGACTGATTTTTATGAAAGGTTCAAGGGACTATGTTTATATAACAGACGTCAGAATGGGTCCCTTTAACTTTGATTTGCTTTACGTCAATAAATCATCGAATGGTTGATACAACGCAAACGGGGACTTAAATATTTTTTTGTGGAATTTCATAACGAGATCTCGACATAAAAAAAATGTCCTGTGTCCTAAATCAGCCACCGTACCTTTCAGTCCGAATTTTGACCAAACGTACTGCGGTGAAGGTTTTGTATGAACTCAGTGTGTGGTCAATCATATAGCTATGTACAATGTTCTCTAAAATGCTTGTTTCATAATATGTACATTATGTTATCATATAATAATACACATTATATTAAATTTATTGTATAATTCAATATCATGTTATATAATACTATATTATTTTATATTGTATCATATTATATTGTATCATCTTGAATCATGTCACAGTATATTTGACTATTTTATATCATTGTACATTACATGGCATTAAACTGCATGTCATCACATTAAGTCATATGTAATTACATAACAACGTTTTATCCCGTATAATGTTAAATTATATCATATTTATGTAAATTTATAGTAATTTGTATATGCTGATATCAATTTATATTATATTCATTTAATTACATGTACATAAATGTTGAAGTATATAACTGGTAACCAACCGCATGTAATTGTTGCCTCTGCTGTACGCTCCGCGGGAATCTGGCTAACGAGTGATACTACATAGAAACACGATGTTACTCCAACAATAATGATAAAACGTATTCAGCAAACAGTGAGTAATTTGTGAGTGAAGTGCTCCTCGTTATCACCTAATAGTAAACATTAAATTTAAACAATAACAAATGGTTATAGTTCATATGTCGGGAGGATGCTGACTGTAGCAGGCATAACATGCCCTTGAGACCAGCTGAGAAGTTTAATTAAATGTAAATCTTCGCACAGTGGCTTATCCAGGATGTAAAGATGGAGGGTAGGCGCAGCACTAAATTCGGGGCCGAGGTCCTTTACCTGTTTTCTGCTAGTAAGTGATATATATCAGAAAAAAAACACCATCTCCTGTTAAATATTTATTTCACTTTGACAGAGAGAGATGGAATGATCTCGTGAGATTGTCGCAAAATGATTTTCCTTAGTGAAGCACTCCAACGTAATATATTTATTTGAGTCTAGCATTAGCACGAGTAAAAAATAACCTATTGGAACAGATCAACCATATTTTGTGGACTGATGTCGATGTTTAACATATTCTTTAGTTCAAGTTTGAAACTGGGAAAACGCCCTGTCCCACAACTACCGAGCGCAAAACAAAACGGCCTGCCTATTTTACAGCTGGTCGCTGCATTTTACCATGATAATAACATTAGTCATAACCACACCCGTGTAGACTGGCCCAGTCGTTACAATGATTAAAAATTAATTCTTCAGAGTCATCAAACGAGCTCTTCCTGTAGCGCAGGTACTACCACCTCGCGGCAAATTATACCACTAAACTACGACTCTGGCCGACTATTTCATCAGTGGTAGGAGCTAACGCTGAATTACGTCTATCGGTAAATGAAATAACGACATTTTAGACATTAGACATTTTAGACATTTTTTTAATAGCGAAAGTATATACTAAAGCCCAGGCAGGGCTACATCCATAGAGAGGCATGCATAAATTTTACTTAAAATGCCATATCTTATATATGTGCGTATACTAAAATAATCGAAGGTAAAATAAATGTGTTTACAAACAACACTTGCTAGTAGTTGACTGGCAGGTGTTAAGTGTTAGCAGAATAAAATACGCCCCTGTTGCATAGATACTAACGATCACAAGTACATGGGATACTTATTCGTATTGGTCGTAATAATGATTAACCAACACAGCTAACCCCATACGCTCTGAACACAGCGCCTGACCTCTCGAAGACCTTCCACTCACACGCTGTGACAAATAGAAGTTTTTTTCAGGTTTGGCAAGTTGCTGAACGCCCAGTCAGTTTGCGCTAGATAAGCTAAATCTGATGCCTCAGCGTACCTCGTCGAACAGCACTGCAAGAGAGGAAAGTTGCAAACAGTGCGGGATAATTAACTGACCCAAGACCACACCAGCAAGTTAGTAAAGAGACTGCTCTGAAAGGTTATGACTACATCCTCTGTATAACAAGGGGGGGGTTAAATGTTAGGCGGAAGGGAATTCTACAGAGGCAGTATCGCCTGGTGGCCAAACCTGACGGGCAACCGCGGTTTCTTGCAGCGGTTAGTGGAGCGAATAGAGCATAAACTAACCCCGTGCATATGACACTTTTTCGAGAGACAGCTATATATAACGCGGAAGTAAACCACACCAAAGGTCTAATAACAGATACGCTTTATAACATACAACAGAGTCCTTCTTTCGTGAGTTACCCATTACTTGTAGCCCGTGACAACTAGCACACTAATGGATACCCCCTCTCCCCTCCTTATACCCCTAAACACGGTGTAGGGTTTGCTTAATTTAAAGGCATCAAAGTTCGGACCCCCACCCAATCCCGTGGCAGGGGCGTCAATATAGGGGAATTATGAGTATATATCCCCACACACACACACACACACAATCACATTTTTGCAAGGGGGGGGGGGGTGATTTAGGCAATTAACCCCCTGCTATTCAGAGAGTAAGATTTATATACTGGAAATAAAATATATCAATAGTTAGAATGAGAGACTTCTGTTTAACTTCTGCCTTTCTGCTTGACCATACTTTTTAATCTTATATGTTTATTATAATATCTAAAATATATAAAGGTTCACATGTTAAATAGATACATATATAAACACACACAAATATATATATAAGGAACATTGCGATATTTCAATATTCGTGTAGTTTTACAAAAACACTTAGCTCCAACCTACCCCTATAAGTCACCCCCGCCCCTTGATGTTAAATTGAGGCTACTGCCCCATGTGGTAGTTATTGCCTGCAGAACCACTTATTGGATAACACTTTTCCCCTCCTATCTGCGAGTAAATACTCTACTTCAGTTATTACTATACAGTTATATTAAACAATTACTCAACTTGATATAATTATTCATTGTGTGTAATTACCCCTGGATAAAAAATCCGGGGAGTCAGTTATGCTTACAGCGAAGTATACAATGATACTCAATAATTGCACAAGCAGCTGTAATTGTGTTTCTGTAAGGATGAATTTCAAAGCACAACGGAGAATGACTTACCAGTCAGTTGGCCTGAGATTTCACAAACATATGTTCACAATACATACGTATATAATCCATTTCCTAATCTATTTCCTGACAATATGCGTCTGGGAAAGTGAAATCGTGTGTTGAAGCGATAAAAATAAACAATGCGCCATCAATCGCTTTTTAGTTTCATTTAAGCATAATTAATGCTTGTGTGGCTCACCAGGAAGCAGTGATTATAGACCCACACCAGAGCCAACGCTAGACTTTCACCACTCCCTTTATCCCCGCGTCGCACTCACATATATCCGGGTGATTTTACGGTATGCCCATATGGCACGAGTATTATTTGCTTTTTTCCGGTGCTTGTGACTACGTGTTTGATAATGTCTAACCGACGCTATGTACAAGTTAACCAGTTCATCTGTGGCGCGGCCTTTTTATTAGGATACTTGCACTTTTTATATTTAAATATAAAATTACATATGGCATAGCATTCATAGTTAAAGTGATATAGATGAAAGCTAGCGTTCCATTTATGAGTATGCGTATACTTAGGTGGTTTGTATGCGTGTGCTGCTTCGGATCGCACCCATTATATTATCTTGGACTGATTCCATATGTACGTATGCACGTATGCATTTCATAAAATGGCGTATCCAGGATTTGAAAATAGAGGGGGCGCAGCCCTCCAGTCGGGAAAGGAGCTGTTCTGCGTCTTTTTGACATGTCTCATATATATATATATATATATATATATATATATATATATATATATATATATATAACTTTATACTTTATATAAATATAACTTTATATATGTATACATTCGTAATTAGAGAAACAACAATATTTAATAACTTATACGTTATATTGTATCTAAGAGTGAGTTAACAAACATTACCCTTGCCAGTAGTTGACTGGCATAATTAAAGGGGAAGGGGGCGCCTGTTTGCGCCCCCCATATGAATACGCCCCTGACATATGCGTATAAACGTATGCATATACAGCACGTTTCGATCGCTTCCTGCAGCGGTTTAAAACGCATGTATGATAACGGCCTGTGTAATTCGACACTCAGACGTCAGTGGTTCAGGGTTTTCTCTGGCAGAGAGCTGCTCTATTAAAACGTCACAACGACTAATGCAGCATTGTAATATATCCCTCATTTTCCTGCATACGTACTGCATACGCATATTTAATTATTAGGCATTAATTGGATCACGGATGTCACTTATTGGGTCACCCCCCCCCCCCCCACATACACCCACACACACATAAATATATATATCTTTACATATATATATATATATATATATATATATATATATATAATGTAACAAATTATTTTTCTTTCTTCAACAACAACAAAAATGATAATAATAGTAATATTAAAAATAATAATAATAATAATTATTATTATTATTATTATTATTATTATTATTATTATTTTCATAAACCCATTTCTTTTTATTGCAGTTTAATCAATTAAAACCCTGGGAATAAATGTAATAAGAAATTACAAGAAATATAATGATCTTTAAATAGACTTTCTCTTGGCAAAGTCACTATTGCCTCTGTTAATATAAACTTTATTTTTTTTACATGGATTGTAAAACTGGTTATAATAGCTAGTACGAGGCACTCTCCATGGCTCGGATGTTGGCGCTCGGTGAGTCGGTAACGTCTCTGTTACCCCTCTAAGGATGGGTCAATGCATTAAATTTTGTTTTAGTGTATGACCGACATCTAAAAACGAGTCAAATAAATATGTCATTTAGAAGCACTTGAAAACTTTTCAAAATTAAGTGTGGAAAATTGGTGTAGTGCAATGCAAAACGAATTTCCGAGAACTAACAACCCTAGTCATGGCTAATATTAAAGCCTTAATTCAGCGAAATCTATGCATACATTGTCAAGATGTTTCAGCTCATCAGATATCCAATTATTCTGGGGGGGGGGGGGGGGGTTCTTACGAACCCCACTGCTCTGAGGATATAGGTCACAGTGACCTAATTTACGGTTTACAAGGAGATTTTATGGACCACTCTAGATATTCAGTATTAGGTTTCTAGAGCCAATTGTGTCAAAACGTGTCAGTCTGACAGACAGACGGACGGACGCTGCCCGATCACTATAGCTCAGTTGACTTCCAGTCAGCCGAGCTAAAAATTCCTTTCTTACATAGGGGATCATATGATGCGAATATTTCGGATCATGTGTACGGGCTGATATAGTCTTTAAAATTGACCTAACTAATAGACAACTGTCATGAGCGTAAACATACGTATTATTACAGACACATACAATCTATCAAATCTGCGTTTATAATCCTCAACATTGGTCCTCCCCCCCTCCCCCCCCCCCTCAGCTCCCATTATCACAAGCACAGCAGATATCACGCCTGTAATTTGGGTCAGCCTCTGTATGTTTTCTCACCTGTCAGGTACTAACGTGGTCCTCTGGCGATTTCCATTAAGTCACAGCAGGTTAGTTAGTTCAGCACTTTCTTATCAGTTGTCGCTTGCAGGTGGCAGATTTCGCTCACTTATTATCACTTGGTGTCGGGAACACGACATACAGTTCAATTTCACAAACAATGCGACACGCCCATTATCAATCTCCACCAGAGCTCGCTACCGCTTCACATATCTCGGTTAAAAGTCCACCATTTTGCAGAAAACCATTTCCCAGAAATTTCCTATGATTTGCGTACTATGGTTGGCTTTTTGTCCTAGAGGGTTTCAATTTAACGATAATAACAGAGGGGAAATTATTGCGAAAAGAATACCAGAATAAATCGTCACATCTCCACAGTTGAACATTAATTTATTCTCTAACCTCAATGGCATCTCAACACGCATTATGTTACCAGTAATTCACTGATTAATAATTTGAAGAATAAAAATTCTGTTGCATGGCTTCTCCTAATACAGAATTGAATAGAGAAATTTCCCTGTCCTATATTCCCTGACCTATCCTCGTACAATAGTAATATGGGCCCAATCACAAATAAAGCATATTGAATTAAGAGAAAAATGGCTTCTTCCCTTTAAAATTAATCTGTACCTGCCAAAATATTGTCTTGAAACCGTTTGCTTACTCATGTAAAAAGGGCTAATAAACAAGGGACCGGGCGCGATCACAGGTGTTAACATAAACACAGCGCGTGGGGCCGTGTGCATGGCGGAGCCATAACACGTATCAATCAGGAGATGCCCTGACTAACTTGGCCCAAAATATAATACATGCCCCCGTTGACTGAAACACCGGGTGGTGAAGTATACAATCGGATCTCCGGTCCTGCACCCTTGTTATGGTAAACAGACACACGATGTCTGTGTTTACCATTACGCAGAAACATAACAAGGTGTTAAACAGCCGAATGCGAGTCACTGAGATTGTGTGCAGGGATGGTTTAACTGGGAATCTTTTGTATAAAGCCAAACTGATCTAAAAGTGTTAAATAATATAACATAATATTGCTCCTGAAAATGTGCCTTTACGATTTTGCGTAACCAGAAAGAGTAACACTGTTGTAAAGAATATAATAATGGTTATATACATTATGTCAGTTACTGTATGGTAAATCACGAAAATGAATCCCACGTGAAACACAGAAGTGAATAATAAACATCGCGAATGTATGCCAACCACAGTGTTTTATTTGGATGTAGATGTACTGGTTCTTATTAAATCGATGATAAAAGATTCAGAAACAATTGATGTTTAACCATTATCTCGAATAATAATATAATAATTTTGGGCTAAAATATGGCATCGTTCTTAACTAGGCAGATATTCATCCAACGGACCATATTACGTGGACAACGATAGCATGGGAAACCAACATGATACACATATCAGTAGCAAATGGTTGAAAACTACATATATGACATACTAAGGTACTAAGAATTATTACATTGAATCAAAAATATTTTGCAGTTCCTATCATAAGAATGGTTTAATCCAAGTAAGATGATGTAACTCCGTGTTGACAGCACGTTTTGCCATGGTGACATAGGTCGAGGAGAATTCATCCTTAGTTCAGGTCCAGTACTTACCACTTTGATAAGCCCTTGCCGACCATTCTGCAATTATATTGGACCTCAGTAATACAAACACACAATCAACGAAGATCACATCATAACATCGGATGTATTACCTCAGTACGTTAGCGTCATAGCTCTGCTAATTAAAGATAGTTACTCGAATACATAGAGTTTGCGGGAGGAAACTAACACCTATATCAGTATGAAGGAATCTTTAAATAAACACGCCTCGATGCCATTATCACAAGTATATAATTATTTCTAAGCATTTTGTTAATGAGATGGAAGGTAATCAGTCCGTAGCAAACTAAAAAAAACATAAGCCGATCCTAAAACGGGTTAACACGCCCCCTTTTTTAGCCACTGCAGTCCTTTTCTTTCTTTTTCATGACTTTTTCCAGCCGAAGTTATTCTAAAGTTTTTATTAAAGTTATTCTCATTTGTCTTTTCATTTGTTGGAACCCTTCTGATAACAAATTCTGGATCGGTCCCTGAAAAGGAAGGAAAAAGGGTTGTAAATTTATATTGTCAGCACGTGTATATGGTGATCCTTAATCTAATGTTTCATTGGTATAGTCACCATTTATCTATCCTGGTTTTAAGTGCTGGACTCTTTTAGAGCAGTAAATTAGGGCAATCTCTCTGAATGACAGCAGTTCGAGCAAACGCTCGACTATATCACTTGCACGACGTGTCGTAGCTATGGCGTAACCAGGAAGTAATTATGTTTTAAAAAAAGCCCTGTAGTCTAGAGCCAATAAATATTTAGGTTATAAACAAAATCAACTGCTTATTTAAGTGTGACACGCTAGGTGTTCATTTCAGCTTAGAAAGTGGATGTTGCTATATGAATTGCTAAATATCCGTTAATTTTATGTATCCGCGGCTTGACAAATAACAAAACAAAGTACAGAGGCGAATTACCTGGGAAACGTTACCATGGAAACGAATCACCAACCAACGGAAGCTCCAGGAGTGAGTGACCATACAAAAGTCTCCATAGAAGGGACGCGGCGGCCTGAAGTGTCGGCCACCAGCAATAGACGGTTTCAACAGCAGGTAAAGAAAACCAAGTTTAGCTTTAGCTGCTTGAGAACAGATGTTTGCTTTAGAGGATACCGTTTTTAAAAAATCACATACTCATTAAACAATCCTAAATTGTTTCTTCTAGTTAAAGAAAGCCGAGTCTGTTGTCTGTTTCAAAATCCAGGATCGGCCATCCATTTAAAAGTGGAATAACTGAATATGGTCATCTTTCATCTTATTTGATTCTTATATATCTATATAAGGTAAAACTTTGTGTAGAAGTCGAACGGACAGCCGTAAAACATTGATAGGCTTAAGGTGCAACACACACTGGATTTACTCGTTGATAATTTATCTTTCGAGGAAAATTCTAATGTGTTAGTTCAACACAAGGGTAATATTCAACCTACGCGTGTCCTATATATAAAATGAGGGTAATAACCTCAATGTAATTTATGATACGTGTGACTTTTATAACAGAGGAAATATTATCATACAGTAAAACTCGGCCTGACAACGACTCATTGGATAATGACTATTCCATTATTATTGCCATTAATTTTGTCCGGTCAGAGCACTTGCCTAATAAAACCACTCTGTTAGTTCATAACTACGGTATACTGTTATAAATGAAAACTTACAATAATTCTGTAATTTTATTAATGGAAGGCAAAATCATGTGAAATATTTGTATTCTGTAAGGATCACTATAATATATGTATATATTGCATGTGCAAATTGCAAGCTTTGACATTTGGGAGTATGGTTGAAATAATATCCAGGAAACGTGCTTTATTTTGTTTTCCTTGCGTTGGAAGTGTTCGTGTACAAAAATGTGTGTAATGTATATTGTAATGAGTTTAGCAGTAAAATATATAAAAAGAAAACTACTGTATACCGTTCCGAGAGGCCCTAGTTTTAGTTAGGGTTAGCAAAAATTGATGTTCCTTTAATCTCTTTCAGGGTATCTCTGCACAGCCTGTGGCTCAGCAAGCCGGCCTGCCGCAGAGTGCATATTCTAGAACTTGGTTGTTGAGCCAGCAGGCCGCCGCGCAGAGGGAAGAAATGATCAAATCCACAGAGAGAGCAGTGTGTCTATCGATCGTCTATTGCCTTTTCGTAAACGTTCTATTTGGGATCGTTGCCATGATTTTGGCCTGGAACGCCCAGAACGACGCCCATGATGGCAATCTGGATGAAGCTCGGAAATGGATACAGCGAAGCCGCGTTGCAATGGTGATTGGAGTCGTGGTATCCTGTGTGGCCGTTGCATTCATCATTTATATCTACGTGACTATGCCAGACTGGGTTTTCAAGCACTGACTTGGTCACCAAAAGCGCCAAAACGTCGTTTCGCTGTACCACACAAGATTCGATTAAATAAAGTCACTGAATTCATTCATTGAGGTTTCATCCCATTTTAAATCCTTAAAAGTAAAATCCCTGGCGCAATCTAATATTAAGAGGTTTTTGCCGAGGATTCTACCTTAAATGAAACTGTTTCTTTGCTCATAATATAAAAATAAGGATTAAAAGAAAATAATTTTCATAAATTATCCATATTAGGATATCCATCTTGATTTTACTTACCTACCTGTAAACTATAGGTATTTGGGAAGATGAGAATATACCTTTACGACACAGAAGTTTAGTGGTACGCGTGTGACTGACATTGTTTTACTATGAAGATGTTAACAGGATGAAACATTTGACAAAAGTTCCAAATGTAAAATTCATAAAAGTTAAATTTAGTCGAGAAAACATGCTTAACAGATCAGGTGAGGAGACTCAGAGGATAAGCATGATTTGTTAATTAGAGGTGGATCCAAAAAAGCCTTTTGGAGATTTCGCGTCATAAATAAAATAAAAATTGAAACTTGAAAAAAATTTTCCTATAAAAAAAATCCGCAAATCAGTCAAATGTTAACAAGACCTAATCAGGCTAAAACACCTTCATCTACCATTTTAATTAGAATCGGATCAAAATAAAACTTTGTGATATATCGCGACGCAAAGAAATTGTTTATCGACGGACAGACAGCCAAACAGCAAGACAGACAGACGAGCGTACCCCATCTCTTAACCCCTTGCTTAACTGAAGCGTTGGATAAAAGATCGCAGCTTGGTACCCCTACTTCAAAGAGGTAATGTTGATATAATTGTTGGGCTTCAATGGTCTAACCAGATGGAAAGGGAAAACATGAACTGATAAAAATCGTTATATATATGTGCTTAATGAAGGCATAAGATAAGATAGGATCAGACACTATTAGCCATGCAGGCATAAAAACTTGGTTTGCAAGCATTTACAGCACAGGAAGTAAGCACAGCACAGGTATTGTACATGTAACTTAAAATGAAAAATGGAAAGTATATGTATTCATAATCATACATAAGTAAAAGCAAATTTTAGACATATATACATATACAGAGGGTCTATCCAACAACTGGAATAAATACATTAATGAATAGGTGCGTAAATGAATATTTCAAATTATATATATCACAGTAGCTTTCACATCGTTAAGAATTCTGGTGCAAGCAGGTCCGAATGTCTCGGTGTTCACCACCGTATGTATCTTAGCCTTTTTTCCGACCTTAGAGTGTTATATAAGCCTGAAAACTCATGAGAGAGATTGACCTTGATAGCCTTAGTTTTCAGTGTGACACTGCAAGAGTAAAGCTAATACAAAAATTATAAATTCCCTAGTTCCAGTTTAATACTCAAATAAACAATTATTTCAAGTTTATTTTTTGACTGGACACTTCAATTTCCAAACCAGCCTGCAATACAAAAAGTAAGTACAGACTGTATTAGTGACATATAGAAAAGTTACATTATTTTTGTGTCCACTTTCATCCTGGTACAAGTTGCAGAGCATTTGTATTATTAACATTTTGCCATATACTAATGCAACAGGTTGCACAACAAGCCAATATCCTAGTGTATGGCCGGCTTCAGGAGTTAAAATCCTCCTGGATGGGATTGCAAGTTACCTTCCCAGAATACTGGTACCCATTTCTACTAATCAGGTGGACAGAGGCACACTTATTTACGCCTGCCTAAGGATCTTAGCGCGGTGGGGGGTCTGACCGGGCTTCGAACTCACAACCTCTCGTTCATGAACCCGGCACCTACACCATAACACCACTGCCCCGCATAAGATATCGGGATGGGGCCCTTTAAATAAGTTATATAATTCGTTTTAGACAATGGATATGGATACACTGGACAGAAATAATACATAGATGAGAGGTCGAGAGGAGGTCCTAGCACAACAGGACACTGAACTTAAAAGTAAAATTAAACGGGTCAAAGAAGCAAACAAAAGGCAATGAATTGAAAATAAAAATAAATAAATAATTGTCTGAAGAATCAAATAAACAGGAGCGGTATCTGGGCGAGTGGAACCTGCGTCTTGTAGGAATTTGAAAGACTTGCAATTCGGAATATTGTGTAAATACAGCTGAAAATATAATGTCTACACATAAGCTCTTGGGTGAAAAGAAAGAAGAAGATGTGAGAGAACTGATAGAAAACGCCAACAGAACTGGAAAAAAAGGTGAACGACCCAGGACATATATTTTTCAGTAGACAGTGTGAATGGGAAACAGCTTCTGAAAGGGAAATTCTCCAAGTGACTGAAAATCTCACAAAGGCCGACTATAGACTAAAAAAAGGCAAAACCGCAGATGGAAGAAGCACACCGGGCAAGCCTTAAGATTCATTATTGGAGGGGCCAGCTGTACATTCAAGGCAAACGGATCCAAATCAGGGGTGAATAGAGTTCAAGCATTGACACCAAGCATTGATTAAAGTCAAAGACAGGGCAATACAAACGGATAACAACACTGACTGTCGAGAGTTTGCACCAAGGCACAAACTGAATAAGTACCAGTGGTTGATGACAGATGGCAGCTATTTGATAACATGGCGAGGTAAATAGACTTTTTGCGAAGCTCGGGTAAGGCGCTAGCCAGTGGCCGTGACAATTATAATAGTTTATAACTTGACGCCTTGGATATGGTCTAAATATTATTTCTTTTTAATTTCACATGAATAACATCAGGGCTGGCAGGCATTTGTATACTGGCTGGCTGGCAGACCCCTGGCTGACTTACTGGAGTCCAGCACAGCTCTATTTTAAACTCTCTCTACCGTTAATGACGTGTCTGGACTTTAATACATACATGTCAGCAGGGAGCTGATTGGTCAGTCAAAGCTGACCAACGATACCCCTTGAGTAGCTAAGTGAGCCTAAATACAAATTATTGTGTTTCCTACGGAAGACATTATTACTTACCATGTCATAACATTAAAGTATAATGCTATGTAACTAATACTAACAAAAGATCATGAATAGAAAAATGCCTTTGCCAAAATTCATCTTAAAATATTAAATATTTATATATTAAATCCTAGCATTTAGTTTTTGTAGAATATTGCTGTCTGATAATGATATTCATTAAATTCAAAATTTTCCAATAATTATGTAAACGAGAGGGGTACCAAACTTTGTGTGCAGGCAGGACTAATAGGTATATGGTTGTGAGTGCAGAATCATTAAAGTTGAGGGATGATCTGCTGAGCAAGGTGATTCTGAACCTTCCTCAACAAACACAGCAATGGAGGCTACCGTATTAACATGTGTTACTTATATACCTGTATAAGATGACCAGGCTCTACCCTGCTTTGAAGGCTGGTTTAAGCACTGGGCATCACAGCATCGTAATCTAGTTAAACTCATGAGAATAATAGGGTTTCTGCAATAAACGTAAATATGCCATTACTATACCATACCATGAGGGGATACATAATCGTCAATACAAGATACTCATATAACGGCAGGTACTCATGTACTCTCAGTGAATACCAGTGGATTAGGGAATTTTATGAAAAGATGTGAAATATTATATTGGTTACAGAGAAAAAATAATTTTAATATCATATTTTACAGGAGACGCATGGTTGTGGTGAAACAGAACACGTATGGAAGGCTGAATGGGATACAAGACAATTTTTAGTTATGGTAGCAACAAAGCATGAAAGGTCCCTGTACTTGTTAAAAATAATGTATTATGTGAAATTTTAGAACAGAGGTCAGTCAAGGATATTGGATTCATAGTTTTGTACTGTTTATTGAATTATTTGAGACTAACATTGGCAAATATATATGGACCACACGAATTGCCCTGGATGCTAAAATAAAATGTATGAAATAATTAATGACAAAGTGAATGCCCTTATGTAATTGGTGGGGACTGGAACGTCATCCTTGTTATAGAACTAGACCAATCAGAAGTACCTCAACATATAAAACAGACCACCAAGCATTGTTTATAGGATTTAACATTCAAATTCACAAAAAGGGACCAGATTACTGATAATTGAATTATTCTTTGTTCCATAAACCTGACTATATCGACCACATAAAGAAAAATGTAAGCAATACAGTGGAAGATAATGCAGGAGCTAAACCAGTTTCGCTAAGGGAAGTACTTAAAATGAGAATTCGAAGTAAATTAATTGCGTTTATTATTAATATTAAAGAGTAGAAATATGTAAAACTAATGCACTTGAATCAATAGTTAACATTTAAAAAGATGACCAAAGCAAGGACAGTCAGATATGCATTGCTGTAGGTACGAAAGATCTACAGAAGATTATGGGGGACAAACTAAAGGGGATATATTTAGGAGTAGAGCCAGATGGTATGGTATGAATATGGAGAGAAACCAACAAATTATAATCTGAACTAAGAGGAAAGGAATACAACATTAAAGTGATAGTTAAAATAAATCTTTCCGATGGAACAGCAGTTGAGAACCCTGATAGCATTTTAACAGGACAAAATAAATTTGACTATCTCTACAAATCATCAATTACAGATAACTAATAGCTTTTTTTCGAATTGTCCCTTCATGAAAAACTAAATGAGCAAGAGAAAGAAAGTCTAGATGACAAATTAATAAACAAAAATTAAAAAAATTTAAACTTTTTCAAAGGTAAGTCATCCGGTGTACATGGCATTCCAGCAGAATTCTATAAAGTTTTCTGGGCAGACTCAAAAGAATTGCTTATGGTTGTACATGAATAAAACATTAAAAAAAATTGAGTGTTGTCTTAATTTAATATATCCCATATAACTAATATATTGAAGAATAAATGATTATAGAATGTATTACACAATTGTAAGATGCCATAAATGCTCTTGTTAGAGGGAAGATACAATTTACGTTTCTTGACTGCACCTGAATAAACTTTTTTATTTGAGCATTGTCAATTTTTTTTATCTCTGTACTAAATGTATGAGAGTATAAACTATTGAAAAATACTAAGTTAACATTCTCCAGTTAAATAAATTTCTAAAACTGATATTACACCTTCGGGACTTCAAAATTCTATTGGGGCAACCTACAATTGGCATTTTCCCCGGGAGAACTTCAAATTGTAAGTTGCCTCAGGGGTACTTCTTATTTTTACTTCCCCTTCGGGAATTTCAAAATCCTACAGATTTGAATTTCCACCATTTTATATATATATATAAATCATAAATATACACGAAATAATGCTTATCATAATATAGAGGAGGCCCAGTTACCTTTTGGTTTATTTTTTCATTACGATCCAAGTGAATTTTTTGGACTTAGTTTCTTTGAGTAGCTGTTAATTGGAACTCTTCAAACAGTGGGGAATCTTAAATCTAAATTTTGCCGCAAAAGAAGCTTCCTTGAGAGGGAACCAACATACTGTAAATAGTTAACGGCCAGGCACTCATCAAGATTGAGTTGGCACTAGAATAGAAAATTAACCTATCAAGCAACCATCTAGGCATATAGAAATATAAACATATTAAATTTGAATGTGATTATTACTAAGAAAAACATGGAATTTTCCATTAACATTGAATGCCAGCATTTCAATAATTAAACAAATGGTGGAGGCGTGGGCTTTGTGGACAACACAGTTTTATGGCAAGGCGATATCATCTTGAAAAAAAAAATCAACCGACATAACAGGAACCGTATTATTATAGTATATTTGAATGAGTAACAAATGCTACGTGTCAATTAATGGAAGATAAAAGGATAAACTAAAATATTAAGACTTTATCTATATTAAAACTGGAATTTTTTTATGGAACTGGCAGAGCCGATACTGCAAAGCATTTTTGGTTTACAAATTGCAGTGTTTATAATTTGAATTTATTTAGGTTGATGTAACATTGGTCATGCCTTTTTTTCAAATAATTATGAAATAAACAGTCAGCATGTTATGTAAATAAAGGGCATTAATTATGTGTAATACCTGGTTGCCTTATTCCCAGACTGGACCCCTTTGGACCCGAGTACCTTGAGTCCTTAATTGTCCTATTTCGTCGCGTGATGGTCGGTTATTTGAAATATGTATATATATATATATATATATATATATATATATATATATAACTTTTGGTTCTGGCATGTACTACATTGCGAGATATTTTTAGAAATAATACCGGATGGCATTGTTAATATTTTATCATAGTTTATAAACATTAGATAACCCGAGGAACAAAATCCAAAAGACAAAGAAAATACAGGATTCGATTGTTTATGCATCAACCAAATCAGATATATAGATATACATAACAATGTTATTCCTCACCTCATGCTGAATATGATCAACATGTCAACTTTATAATCTGATCATGAAGGGTTTATTGCTAGCCATTTGTCTATACGTCGCCGTTTCCGTTATCTCTTTCACGTCATATCATGTGTCCGATCCGAAATTTAATTGTTAACAGTGAGATTTGTTAATCATCTAACAAAAAAACTGCGTAGAGTAAGCGATGATAAAAAAAACGCTGAGAGAGCTGTGTGTCAGTGTTTTCTAATATTTGTTTTAGAACGCTCCGCTCCGTGCCGCGGCAATATACTGGCTTGGTGGTCAGACTTACGCATTATTTCTAGGCCTACTACATGTGATCATTATAAATCAAGCTTTATTTTTAGCATGCATGCCCGAATGTTGAAAGTTCCCTGATATGGTGATGAGAGACTGGCTTAAACTCTATATAAAAATCATTCAGATCGTTATTTTTAAGTTCATATATTGCTCTGTGTATGTCATTTAGTGTGAAAAAAGACATGTGTCAATTTGTTGCGACACGCCCATAACTAATCCGCACCAACTGTGCCGGTATCACCAATCTTAGCACAATTTTTATGTTACCGGTAATTCAAAGGTTGATAATTAGTTTTATCAAAATTCTGTTGTATATCTGCTACTCTTGTAGAATTGAAAAGTTTTCTCTTTTTCCTTGTCCCCATAACGCCTCGTACAAATTGTTATGATTGTGCGTGCCCATTAGGTAAAGGAGACAATATAATGGTTATGTACATTATGTTAGTAAATGTGTGGTAAATTGCGAAAATGACATCCTTGTGAAACACTTCAGAAGCGAAAAGTGAACATATTAAACCTACCGACTATTAGGCCATCCCCAATATTCTTTTGGATACATATGTTGTGGTTCTTATGATATCCATGATAAACATACGAAAGTTTAACAAACAATTGATGTATAGCCATTATCTCTAACGTTAAGGCTTAAACAGGGTATTGTTATAGGGCAACAAAATATTTATTCATCATACCAAAATAAAGACACGTATACAGCGATAGCATTGGTAACCAACAGGATAAACACATTCATTACAAATGTTTGATAACTACATGACTGGCATATCAAGTTTTACTTATTTTAACAATGTATCACAAATGTTTGAAGTTGCTATCATACGGACGTTCAAGTTTAATACAAATTGCCTATGTAACTCAGTGTTTACAGTACGTTTAGTCATGGTGCCACCGGTTCATGACCGGGTCCAACAGAGACAGACAGCTATTCAGGTCCGAAGCAGACTTACGGCACACTACCACCAGAAATTGTAATTTTGGTTAATTCGTTAGACACCTGGAACAAACCCTTGTATCTCTTTTTCATAAAAACTATGAAAAATTTCATTTATTTCAATGAAAGATCAAAGTAATAAAACATAATACATGTTACCGTCTGTTTAACCAAATTTAAAATAATATTTCATGTATTCACTTATTCATACCACCCATAAAAAATTAATCAGGGTCCTAATTTTATCTAGAACTTAGTCATGTTGTCTCTAGGTACTTTATGCTGACCACTTCATTAGCTCTTCCTGACCAGTCTGTAATTATCCTTTGACCTTAATAAATACAGACACACAGATAGTCAACAGAGATCACCAAAAAAAATCATGGGAAGTAATACCTCAGTAAATAGCCGTCATGGCTCTTTTACTTTTAGATGTTTCTTCGAGTAGATAGAGTTTGCAGACAGAAACTAACTTCTTCCTAGCAAACAGAAGCGGATCCTTTAAAAGGTGAAGAGCTCTGAACACGCCCCCTTTTTAGCAACCGCAGTCTTTTGTTTAATTTTCTCATCATGTTTTGCCGATTACCATCCCCCCCCCCCCGCCCCGATCCCCAGCCGACCAACACTTCTGGACATGACACATTTTTAAAAATGTGGTCAAATTAATTGGTCTTCATGCTTTGGAAAATTCCTTATAGCAAATTCAGGATCAGCCCTTAAAAGAATTAATAAAATTTGAAAATTTCCATTTTCAATACGTGCACATAGTCATGCTTTATCCGAGGTTTTGTTGGTACTGTCACCACTTGATCATAATCAAGTAAGTGCTTTGATTTCTTAGAGCAGTAAATTAGAACAGTCTCTCTTGGGGACTGCGGAGTGAGCAAACACTCCATTAAATCATAAACACGACCTATCATAGCTATGTTTATCGACCAGGAAGTAAATATGTTTTAATAAAAAGACCTACAGTTTAGCGACAATAAAACTTTTTGTTATTAACTCAACTTAGCATTTCAGTTGCTCGCAAGGTATTCATTTTGGCTTAGACCGTTGATGTTACTATATAAATTGCTTTATATCATTTTAATTTATATATCTGCTACTTGATAAATAAAAGACCAGTACAGAGGCGAGTCGCCAGGGAAACGTTACCATGGAAACGAATCACCAAGCAACGGATGATGCCGGAATGTGTGACCATACAAAAGTTCCCATAGAAACGACGCCGCGGCATGAAGTGCCGGCCACCAGCAATAGTTGGTCTCAACAGCAGGTAACGATAACCAAGTCAAATTTTGGCTGCTTCTTTGGCTGATTTTTGCTTTTCAGGATACCGTTTTTGATCAATCACATACTCGTAAAATAATCCGAAAGTTATTCTTGGTTATAGCCCAGGCTGTTGTTTTTTAAATATCATTCAGAATCGGCTATAATTATACGTGGAATTGCCGAACATGTTCATCTTTGTCATCTTTTATAATGTGCATACTTGTATAAGTTTAAACATCATGTGGAAGTCGAACGGGCCGCCATAAACCTTTGCTTTGATTACTTGGCAATAATTTAACTATGGTTGAAAATTCCAAATTGCTAATTCAGCAAAAGTGTAATATTCATCCTACGTGCGTACGGTATTTCACTGTTTTTTTTCAGAGAAATAACAACCTTTAGATTTATGATATGTATGACATTTATAAACGGAGGAAGAATTATCATCCAGTAAAACATTGCCTGACAGCGACCTACGTAAAATGACTTCTCCATTATTAAAGCCTTTAATTTTTGTTCGGTCAGAGCACGGGAAATTTAGTCATCCCGCTAGTTCACAACGACTGTGTACCATTCTAAATTATAATATAGAGCAGCTTTGTCGATTATTTACGAGGCGAAGCACGGATTTTTGTATTCTGTAGGGACCATTAGAATATATGTATACTCCATGTGCCAATTGCGAGCATGGTTGAAAAAAAAATATTCAGGAAACGTGCCTTGTATTAATTGCATACATTGTATTTGATGTGATCGTGTACGAAAATTTATTAAATGTGTATTGCATTGAGTTATGCAATTAAACATACATGTCGTTTTAAAAAAAATACTGTTTATTAGTTCGAGAAGCCCTAGTTTAAATAGGGGTTTTCCATAAATTGATATTCCTTACAGGTTATCTCTGCACAGCCGGGGGCTCAGCAAGCCAGCCTGCCGCCGAGTGAATATTCCAGAACTTGGTTGATAAGCCAGCAGGCCGCCGCACAGAGGGAGGAAATGATCAAATCAACAGAGAGAGCAGTGTGTCTGTCGCTCGTCTATTGCCTTTTCGTAAATGTTCTATTTGGGATCGTCGCTATGGTTTTGGCCTGGAACGCCCAGAACGACGCCCATGATGGCAATTTGGATGAAGCTCGGAGATGGATACAGCGAAGCCGCGTTGCAATGGTGATTGGAGTCGTTGTATCCTGTGTGGCCGTTGCATTCATCATTTATATCTACGTGGCTTTGCCAAACTTGGTTTTCAAGCACTAACTTGGTTCCTAAAAGAGCCAAAACGTTGTATTACTGTACCAGACATGATTTGATTAGTTAAAGTCAATTAATTCAGATTCAGTTTTAGATATATTGAACCCAAGTCCCATTTACATCAATTAACCCGTTAAAAAATCCCCAGAAATTAATTTAAAAATAACATCTAAAAAACAGTTTTGAGACTGTCAGGTAGTATGGAAAGAACCCATTAAATGTGGCTTGCTGTTACCGGTCTCTTAAAATTGTGTATCATTTAAAAAACTAAATATTTCGAAAATTAAAATAAATTTGAATATCTATTACCTTTTTAAAATTGGAGCTCTGTAATTTGTTATGTACTTAACGTGGTATAATCTGTTTCAGCTCAAAGAAGTCATAAATAAACAATACATCAGTCTGGAGTCTTGCCGGCAGTAATCTTTGCTTTCAACGTATGGTAACACGAACAATCATAACACCTTAGTATTGCAATAGGTGAAAATAGAGTACCTTAAAATATATTAAATTGCAATAAAGCACAAATGACTATTTTGATTAAAAGTATACAGATTCACATGTATAATATACAGATCTGTTGATTGACCTTAAAAGGTATTGTTAGCCATTTGTTTTTTACGTTGCCATTTCCTTGATCTCTTTCATGGATGTCAGGGGTCCGGTTCGACATTTATGTATTAGGATTGAATTTTGTTAGTCAGCTGATAAATACTGCAATGATAAAATCTGCTCAGCGAGCTATGTATCAGTATTTTTAATATATGTTTATTAATGCTCGACTCCGTTTCGCTGCTATAGATCGTGTTTGTCGGTAAGACTGATGTATTATTTCTACTAGGCCTATATGTTATCATTGTAAATAAAGCTGTATTTCAAGCATACATGCCCAAATGTTCAATTTTCAAGGATATGATCATTAGAGACACGCTTAAATTCTAAATAAAATTGTCGAGAAAGTGTATCTAATGTACCTAATTTGAGAATTATGAGTCAATTACTCCCCCGTCTCAAGATTTCACCACCTGTCGTGACGAAATGTGGAAAAGCACGCCTCTAACAGCATCTGATCTCATTTTTTTTTCTACAGACAAAAACAAATTTCACATGATTATTTACTAAATTTCTTCTTTTAAAGAAAAGAAAGCCACATAATAATGGCAATTCTAATGTCTTTATAACAACAGCCTTCTGCCCGGCCTTGTAATATTACATTTGGTCCGGACATACACAAAATTGCCAAATGCACAATTGTCTCTTACACCTTTGCCGCCAATAATGGTAAATTTGACAAAATTGAACCCATATCCAATGGACCCGTGGTGTCATATCCTCCACTACAACCGAAATTTAACTTCGCGTAATTTACTGGATTTTCAAGCATTGACAGTTTTGGTAAAATCTACTTTGATCCTATTAACAAGAGGCATCACTGTGGTGAAGTAGCCCGGCCTTGTACTTGGGCTGGAAGGTCAGGTTTCGTGATACAAGACAAAATGTGTCAACTCAGGAGAAAACAGCAAGCAGAGAAACGTGTTTGCGAACTAAAGGGAGAATATTTGAAATATCAAGATAAAAATCTTTATCTTCGCACCAGGACTTCAAGTAAATTAAATTTGGGAGCTGTAACAGAAATATATAACATGATACTGAATATCAATTTGAAAATGCTTTTAAAACTATTTTATAGGACACGTACCTGGAGTGGAGTAGCTTTGCTTCATTTGCACTTGGAATAGAAAATTTGCCCACTGGCACAGTAAGCCTACAGAAATTGATTATTTGAAATCAAAATTCAGACGTAACCATGTCTAACTTTAAATCGTTAGAATGTCCAAAACCCTAAATGCCTATGTCATGTGATTATAAAGTTTAAATGAAAGAGAACATAATACAGTCCTGTCGTCCGGATTACCTTTTTAAAGGTAAATATCAACTAAAACACCCGCTCTATGTTGACATCCGAGCTACCTCCTGATCATGCTGACGAAGAAAATAACAAAGCCACACAAAAAAAAGTATTGTTCTATTGACTCTTGGAAACACACATTTAGTTCGATTACGAAAACAGCTTTTTTTTTTCATTTAACGGTCATGACACAATACGTGAAATGTTGCCAGCTTGCCTATGGGAAATAATATCAGTTGTAGTTCTTGAAATAGTGTATATACGCAATACTATATTTGCTTACAATAGTTTTCCCACATGTTATGCCTGGGGCCGTGTCCACGGTAGTATGATGTTTGCGACAGCGGCCCAGATGGATAGTGGTGCTGATTGGCAGGGGAGTCACGTGTGACATGTGACGTCAGTAAGTGGATCAAAAACTGGAGAGCGAGCGATTGTCGGCTTTGAGAGTGGAGCTTCTCCTGTATAAGCTGCAAGCAGTCCAACCGGCTGGTCTGCGTTTCTTCGGCGAGTCTTCAGGGGCTATAGCGTCATAGTGTAGAGACAGTCTAGTCTTAGGGTGACGTCTTCTGATGCTAAGTGCAGTACTGCAGAGAATGTAGTGATGATTGCCGATGAACAATTCGGGTCGTTTAGACAGCTCCCAGTAACAGGCGAGGAACTTCAGTTTGACGCTGAAATATAACGGTGCTGAGTTTTACTAGTGAGAGTTTACTCGGTATCCGACAGCCGGAGAGTTATAGTTGAGTGCACATTAGATAGAGAGAGCCATTGACAGAGGTCTCTAACTCAGGACATTTCTTGATTGGCGCTCGATTCGTATCCACAGACAAGAAACGTTTATTCAACAGTGTTTAACGTTCGTAAAAAATGATCATCATTATTATTTAGTGATTAGTGGTGTTGCGTGTACAAATGGACTAGCCGAGGGTCACTGAACTGTCTATGGGAAGGATCATGTGACTTGGGGCAGCAGAATGAGGGACTATGTTCACGTGTATACTATGGCATAGGACTTTGTGTGAGACCAAGATTTTAGATCTTGGGTTGTTGACACCCCCCCCCCCCCCCCAGTGATCTGTAACTAAACATTCATTTGTTATTGTATTTTTTTTATTACGTACAACTGTCTTTTATTGTATTTGGAGAGTGAGTGTAATCTCAGGTCTGCCTGTTGTTTTAACTGACTGAAACTAACCTGGAAGTTCACATCCCTTTTGGGGTGAAAAGCATAAATTAGCAACATTACCAAGGATCTGGTCTCAGATGCAAAAAAAATGGTCCTCGACAAATTGGAGCGGCGAATCCGTGGAACACTATTTTGTATAGCCTAAACAGGTAAATGTTTTTGTGCAATTTATGTATATGGTAACGTTTGTTCTACCCAAGTTACAATACCTATATAACCCAACTTGGGGTACAGTACGCCATGTCTTTTACCTTCGTTCTTTGAGCCGTTACTCGGAGACGTGACGCATAAGCAAACATAACTTTAGGGTCGCACATTACCGAAGCGGATCCAGGGGACGGTGTCATTGGATGTGGCCTAATGACAAAACTGTTGGCAAATTGTAAATGTCTAGTTAAATGCGATTTCCGGCATTGCATAAGCACGGCACACTTAATACCATAAAGCGTTGCGATCTAGTTATGATACTTAAACTCATATCGTAAAACACATATCATGCTGTTACATTCCCTTTTATAACAAACAGTTAAATAGTTATGGTTCACACTGTATCAACGCTGGAATAGAAAACATATATAAAGTAGCTGCAGAGTCTCTAATATTGATATATGTATGAATGTTCATTATATGTCCGATATTGTACTTGTGACACTTTTTAGTGAAAATACTATTTAAACTGTAAATAACTTATTGGTTGTTCATTTACTGTTCATAGCGTTTACCTAGTTTTATAACTTCTCTGTCGTAGAGCGTATGGTATGTATCATTTGAACCTACTGTAACGGAAGATGCATTCACATAATTACACACTGATATTGTACTGTCCACAGGTGAAGCATGTAGACATAACAATGTGAGTCCCGTGTCCTCACCGGATTCTTTAGATTTCACAAGAATGTCCTTAACAATGCGGACATTTCAATACTGTTCATCAAAATTCGCCCATATAATTCACGGGTCAGGTTTAAGTGCCAGGTGTCTCCTATAGCGAGGAGAATGTGTGTAACAGCGGTCTCGCCCTGAATGTTTCTTAACTTGAAATACAGTTCACACAGTGTCCTTAAATATCTGAAAACACTCGGCTTCGTTACTTGAACGCCAATCTACTTCACTTGAACGCCAATCAATATGCTCGGTCATTGTAATGCACAGTGGAGTTACTTGTTGGTCAACAGTCAAACTATTGTAACAGTTATGTTTGTTTGTTCACGAAAATAAATCAATCAAAACAGGTGCGCGTTTGAGGTACTTACGACAGCAAAATGTTATTAGTGGTCAAACTTCACAACTGTTACTTGATCCCGTGCTGCTACCATGCCATGGGATGTGGCCAAATAACGCAACACTTAGTTTTTAATGTCCCGCTTAATGCGATTTCTGGCATTACATGAGAACGGCACACTTCTTAGTTATGATACTATACGTCATGTTGTAAACACATATCGTACTGTTACAGAGGGGTCCAGGGGGTCTCTACCTCCCCCCCCCCCCCCCCACACACACCTTAAAAGACAACGGTTTCAGTCTATATTTGCGTCCTGGACCCCCGGTAGACCTGGAGACTATTTTTTGCCATTAGTCCGTATGATGTGGAGCCTCCTCCTCCTTAGTCCCGGGTCCGCCCCTGCATTATAATTGTCTCACGTCATACCGCCCTTTCAAAACAAGGAAGAAAACATCATTTTGTATGCGAGCAACCTGCAGTGAGTAGGCCAATCATTGAGGTCTCGTTTTAAATAGACAACCTCAACAAAGATATTCACGGTGCCGACATCTATGGTAGATTCAAATGATGAATGTAATTCCTCTTAGGTTATTGAGGCTGGTAAGAATTTATAACATTTATTTATACCAGAAGAAGATTTAACGAAGAAAACGTGGATGCAAATTCGAACACTACTCCGGCGTAAATCCTGGGAAAAATCTACGAGTACATGTGAACACAGACTTTCCGGTTCGTGGATTATATGCAAAGGTAGTTATTTCCAAACGGCAGGTAAAGAAAATCATACTTCAGAAGGCTTTTAGCTTTTTTTTACTCCGCTCGGAGAATATGCGTTCATATCCGTTCGTGAGTGGGTTTGTGTGTTTGTCTATAACATGTATGGAATTTCATGCAATTTTCAGGGCATTTCGGGAATAGGCTAATGTAGAATCAATTAAATTGTGGTCCGGATCCCACACATGATCCGATTCAAAAGCATCATCAAGGAATATTTACAAATGTATAGACACTTATGCACGAGTTAACATGGAACTTTTGAGCTTTTGTTGATGACACATTTAAGATAGATCCTTCCTGCTATGAAATATTCACAATCATGACCTACATTTCAGTTATATCTATGCATGGGCATGCACATGCTTATTTTTGTCGTTACAGTCAGCACTCATCTAGCTGTCTTAATGGAAAGTACATAACACTTTACTGGGATATAATACTTGACTATAAACTGAAGTGGTCTCACTTTGTTTCGTCACAGCGGGCGTACATTCCAATACATCTTATAAATTGCATAGCTACATGAAGCAAAAGGGTCTATAAACTAGAGGGAAGTAACTATATTTCTTCTTTTTGTTTTTGAAACTACCTACAGGCTACAGCCAGTATTTTGTGATTTAAAAAAATTGCTAGACTTTGCACTTAACTTGCCGATGTTATGTGTTCATTTTCTGTGTTTGCTGGGGATGTAACGGGTTTCTTGACATCTGTTAACCGACAGGGTTTTAAATTTAAAAGGGACTAGTGGAAGAACAGAATGTCCACTGAACAAATTACCTGTATAAATATAACTGTCAAGAGTTCATTTATATTCATTCAGAATGTCAGAACCTAAACAGCCCGACCTGGGCGAAGAGGAAGGTCGTCAGGCAACCGTTTCAATGGGTACGAATCAACAAGCAGCGGTAGCTGAAGAAATGTGTGACCTAGCAGCGGTCTCCATAGAAACGACGCAGCATGTCCTAGCGCCAAGCAATGATTGGTTTCAACAGCAGGTACCGTTTAATAGTTACAGAATGGATCTAAGCTTTATTCCATACTGACCTCAAACGTACTCTAGAAATAACACGAACTTCGTATTTATCAGTTTACAGAACGCGGTTGGGTTGGTTTTAAAAGATCACTTGTTTCAGAATCTGCGAGTCTAATAGTAATTTTTTATGCTACTAACTGTCTATAATATATATATATATATATATATATATATATATAAACGAAATAATGCTAACCATAATATACTGACCTTAAATGTACTCTAGAAAATAAGATGAACCTCGTATTTATAAAATCCAGAACCGGATTGTTTGGTTTTAAAAAATCACTTAAATCAATATATATATATATATATATATATATATATATATATATATATATATATATATATATAAACGAAATAATGCTTACCATAAAATATAGAGAAGGCCTAGTTACTGCTCTGCAGCATGTACAGACTAAAGCCACAATTGGTCAAGATATACATTTAGTCATTCTGTGGAAGGGACCGCCAAATACCTTACATACATTTTTATTACTTTTTCTCTTTAGTGTTGTCTTAATACCATGAATATTAATTTTCTTGTTTGATATTCATTTGATTCTTTTTCATCATCGATATTACCATTGTTCATTTTGTAAATCACAGATTTATTTCCTTTGGATTTACATACTTAGTATATTTTTACGTATACATGTTAAACACCTCGGCTATGTACGTACACGTTAATTTATAATACCCATATGCATATAGCGGGGGTTTCTTACAAAGTGGATTTTCGTGGTGATAGCCTCACTTCCGTTTACAGTTATGCCATACAAGAGCAAATCTTCTGTGCTCTGAACTCACAGCTCCAATTTTTCGTGCATCTTTCATTTTCGCCATTGCAGAGAATGTCCTTGGTAATGTTGCCAATTCTTAAAGGTATGGACAACGAACTAAATGGATTGTGGATAATAAACACCATTTGAAGAAAACCTGAGTGTTTTCCAGGCATCTGGCAAAGGTGCGCCTGATGTGTCAAAATGAATAAAAAAAAAAGAAAAAAAGAAAATTTTTCCGCTCTCGCCACATTTTTTTTATGTTCCCACGGTCCGTGGAACATTTGTGTGTGTGGCAAAACTTTTAACCACTTTTACACAAGCAGAGTTCCACATCTACACCCAACAATGAATTCTCATAGAAGTATCATAAACAGTATTCAGAACACTGGCATTGGTGATATGAATTATAAACTCGACATCTTATGAAATATTAAAAAGTAAAACTCCGGCTGACGGCCACCCATGAAAAACCACCATCCTCATACTTCTTAGTTAGTAACTCTTTTATAGACATTGATTACACGGCCCTCCCAGGCATCTATTTCTTGAAAAATAAATAATACAATTGAACCAAACAAATTGCTCGAGTGCACCCTTTTTTGCGGATAAGGTCGGACATATTGATCAAAGTGGAGCTAAACGTAGCTATCAGTAGTTCGCCGGAGTGAGACCTCAGGTTTTAGTAAGCCCTTTCATGGTGAGGCGTAACGTCACTAAGGCTTAGCAAAAAGATTAAAAAATTTACACTTTGACCCTACTGGGCCCCTAACGAACCGGGGAAAGTTCTGCCAAAGAGTAAAGTACGTCAACTGTTCTTTTCAAAGTGCAAGGCGGCAACAGGGGACTCGCAACGGACCACCACGCCTATAGCTGTAACATGAGTATTCCATTGGGGCTCCAGTAATTCACACATTCCCGCTTTTCGCGTTCTGGTCGCTCTGGACGGTAGGAAAGTGGACTACGTAGTTGATAGTAGCAAATCGTAGAAACCGTATCACAACCCCACCAGCCGTTGCGGTTCGTAGTGGGACCTTAGTACCGGCTTACTCCAGCAAATCACGTTGCCGATTGATAAGGGTTTAATTTTGTTCGCCAGGTTTGAGGACTCACCACGATTAACTAGGAAATCCAATCGTAGTACCGTAAAAGCACGTAAATGTCTGCAATGTGGGCTTTTAGCCTTACTGAACTTTTTACCGAATTTCTTTCCAGATGGAAATTGCATGGTTACGTATCCGAAAGCCAAATCGAGAGAGGGAACATTTGATACTATCCGCTAAGAGGGCACTTCTTCAGTCCTTGGTCTACTCGCTGTGTTTTAACCTCCTGTTTGGCGCCACTGCAATGATCCTGGCGTACCTTGCTAAGAGGGACGCATATCATGGCAACATGGATGAAGCTCGTAAAATGATTAGAAATAGCCGCCTTGCTATGGTGTATGGAGCTGTATTTGTATTAGTGTTTACCCCATTCATCATATATCTTTCCCTGACTAGGGTTCACTGAACTTTAAAACAATGACATAACGAGACAGAATATTTGCTAAAGGAAATGTTCCTTTACGATATGACAGACATTACTTTGCATTTCCTGATTTCATGCTTGTTTTACTGGTTGGTTGCAAAAACAATCAGTGCTTAAAATCTAAAATCAATAGAAAAAAATCGTAAACTTGGTACAAAACTCTTTCTAATGGTATATAGATTTATTTAATTTTCATATTAAATTCTAACAGTTTTGAAAATTTAAGATATTTCAATGGTACAATGACTTTAAGCAACCAGTTACAGCAAATGAACCTTTCAATCGAACAATATTGCAATATCTCCAAACCATTTTTTTTTTCTATAACATGTCTCACCCACAACAGTTCTTGTGTCCACCCAGCATTACAAATGAGTACCGGATTAAGTGGCATGGCGACCTTAAAAGCGTGTGTGCACTCTGAAGTGTCCTCAAGGAGCCACGATCCGGGAAGTTAATGTGTAGTCTTCTGTGCCAGTTACTTGGAAGGGGACTTAAAACTTACAACTTTTTTAACTTTAACTTTAGTAACGCATAAGCGTTGGATATATAGAACATAGACCTCATTAGGCGAAGAACAAGTCGGTGCAACCGCTAACGCCGAAAAAAAAGAATACTTTTGAATGTGCGTTTGTGTATCCTATAACATCATATTACCTTCAAAGGGTTTCGGATGATTTATATATATAGATATATATTCATGTAAGTGGAGAGTACCTCGTATGAGTCATTATAACTAGTTGTTAAACCATGCAAAAATAAAGCTCATAATAAAAACAAAAAAAAAAATTCGCGTGTGCACTACGGGGCTAAAGACCACTTTTTGCTCTAACTGTTGTGTAGAATTTATGTAATTAATGGCTTCGTGCTTGCCATGATCAACACGTCAACTTAAAGATTGACCTTGAAGGGTATGTTGCTAGCCATTTGTCTGTTTCTCTTTCACGTGATGTCAGGAGTAAGATCTGACAGTTATTTATATTGAGCTTTGTTAGTCAGCTACAAAGAACTTGTAGTAAGCAATATGTAGTAAGCAACGATAAAAAACGCTCGGAGTGACATGTATCATTGTTTTCTAATACTTGTTTATCAACGCACGCTCGACTCCATGTCGCTGCTACAGATCTGGCTTTGCGGTCAGACCGATGTATTATTTCTATTGAATGTTATCAGAATAAATAAAGCTGTTTCATGTATACATGCCCGATAGTATGTTGACAGTTAGAGCATAGGGTCACAAGAGACTGGCTTGAACTCTATTTAAAATGCCGAGAAAGTGTATCTAATATTTCTAATTTAAGTGTTAATACGAGTCAATTTCTCCCTTGTCTCAAGATTTTACAACCTGCCGTTACAAAATGTTGAAAAGGCATACCTCTAATAACAGTTGATGTCATGTTTATTTTTCTTTGCAGTGAGATTATATTTGCCGGATTATACAGCTAAAATCCTTTATAATAATGAAAGAAAAGCCGCATATTAATGGCCCTTCTGTTGATTTTATAATGAAAGCCGCCTGCCCGGCCCTGTCATATTACATTTGGTCCGGTCCTACACGAAATTGCCAAGTACACTATACGTACTCACACCTATGCCGCGCATAATGGTAAATTGAACAAAAATGGGTATTGAGAAGCCTTATATCGTGGGACCTTGTTGTCATATGCTTAGCTGCAATCGTCATTCATCTTCACGTGGCTTACTGGACTATCACTGACAGTTTTTGAAAGGTAGGCAAAGTCCTTGTCGGAAGAGAACTTTGTCAATTAAAATTGGACGTGCAGATTGGGACACACTATAGAGAATGATACATAATTGCGAACTATTGAAAGATATTTTTTAAGTCAAGATTGTACATAAAAAGCTTTACCTCTGCATCGAGAGGTAATGTATTTAAAAATTAAAGTAAAACACCTGGAACTACAACAACAAAACATAAACAATAAAGAATATCCAATTAAAAGTTTTTAAAATGAGGATATTTTATTGGACTTAAGTCGAGCTTAAAACACTAGGACTCTAAAGTACTTTAATTTGAAAATCGAACAGCTTGGATTCTGAAATACCCTTGGACTAGGATGGTGTTAACTTGACTTCAACACTGTATTACTGGCACAGTACACGATTTCTTTATTATAATCACACTCCAAATGCACCTACGTTTAACTTCAATGGTTAACATGTCGCTATATGTTTTAATTGGTCATTTGTAAATAAAGTTTAAATGAAACTTAACATACTACTGATCTAAATTCCGGGTGACCTTTATAAGGGTATTTATAAACTAAAATACCACCTCTATCCTGTCACCCGCCAGTTTATAATATAATTTAGTGGTAGGAATTGGTTTTTCAATCATAATCGATGATTGAAAAATTAAAAGGACCAGTGATCGATTATTAATCGATTATTTTATATACTTTCTTTACAACCTTGAAATCTGCTGTATATAGTAAAATATTGACCCCAGTAAATAGTCACCTGTGCATGGCTATTCATAATGAAACCCTCATCTACCTATATCCAAATTCAACTTGCGGTCGGACGATTATTTTCTGCGCAAGGTTGTTTGTTATCTTACCGTTTTGATGCTGTTTGCATATCTCTGACAAGAAAAGATTCTTTGCATGTGCATATATAATCGTTTTTAATCGATAATGCAAAAAAATGCAATCGATTTAATTGATTATGAAAGAAAACAACAAAGCCTCGAATTAACGATAAATCGGCACACCACTATCATATATACCACATGTGTAATACGATTTCATGTGACTGGGTAGCTGATAACATGCGCCCCCTGGTGAGAGTAACTCATGTATTGATGACTTTCGAGATACCTCCTGATCATGTGACCGAAGATTCCATGCGGTCCGATGAAGAGAATAACAAGGCCGTAAATTAAACAAATTATTGATATACGGACTCTGGAAAACCAAACATTTGATGCAATATTTTCTCCTTTTTTTCATTTAACGGTCATGACACAATACGTGGAATTTCGCCAGCTGGCCCATAGGAAATACAGAAGCTTCACTTCTTGAAAAAGTGTATATACACAACACTACATTTAGCCCACTTACCAAACTTTTAATAAATTGTGGGCGCATTTGTGAAATAACACGAATAAGGACATTACCGAGGATTTTTTTTTTGCCGAATCCACACCTGTGATGCATCACAGTTGTGGGAATTATCTGTACAGTTAGGGCCTGCAATTGGGACATTGAAGAAGGCGTTAAATTGAAGAAGGTGCTAAATATACATAGAAAAATGCATCAGTTCGTGTCTTTGGCAGTACACTATAAATGGGTCTTTCTGGCAACATAACCAAGTTCTTATCTTGTTATTTTTATTAAACATTTTCCCCTAAAGATCCTTGTAAGCCCGCCGTGATTTAAACATAACAAGCACATTTCGACATTTAATGTCCTAGGCTTTGGGATCTTGTTGTCTTTCATGCTTGTTAGGCAACCAAAATTATGACGTGGATAAAATCTTGAGTGAACATGAAAACTTAAAACAGATCAATTATGACATGTGGAGATATCTGCAAGCGAACATACAAACTAAACACATTGGGAAATATGGCCAAAATCCACTACGACATGTTGAGACATCTGCAGGCGAAAATAAAAACTAAACACATTGTGAATATGACCAAAATTCACTACGACATGTGGAGATATCTGCAAGCGAACATACAAACTAAACACATTGAGAAATATGGCCAACATCCACTACGACATGTGGAGACATCTGCAGGCGAACATAAAAACTAAAACACATGAGAAATTGGACCAAAATTCGATAATTTTGTTTTTGAGCTGGAGAGAATTATTTTTCAGATGTACACTCAAAATCAAATTCCAACCAAAGTATGCATGAGAGCATTCCCTGACCAAAATTTGAATGAAATTGGATAAAATATAGGAAGTTATCGCACAGAAACGAAATAACCTGACGGAGTGATAGACAGAAAGACAAACCTAAATCAATGCCCCAGCATCCGCCGAGCGGGGGACAACAAACAACATGAACTTGTTGTGAACGGACCTTGATCGTCTGATACCCTCCACAGACCCCTAATGTCGCCCTCTTTTTCCAGTTCCACCTGCGATAAGATCAAAACAGGGTCCCAGTCTCAGTCCTGTGAAAAGGACCGTTGGACACTTCCTGCAATCATGGCGACATATTCTCTATGTAAACATTAGTGTTCTTGGTAAAATAATGGATGTGTAGGGCAATTGTACATTAAATTTGTGCAACCTTTCAGAAGTTTTTTAAAATATCCAAAGGCCAAAAAAAGGTAATTATCTTGTATATGCCTAAAAAAGTCACTTATATGATTCCGAAGGGGTAACAAATTTCGACCTTGCATGGCGTATTCGTATGGGTCATTTTCAAGACGTTGATGTAGAACATCAGAGCGAATCGGAAATCGGAATAAAGCGGCTTGGAACGATACAACAAAGGACTTGGTCTTCATTGGCAACAAAATATAATCCATGAAAAAGAGCAGCGACGAATCCGTGGATCAATATTTTTATGTAGCCTAAACACGTTAATGTCTTTGTGCAGTTTATGTGCACTTTTATGTTTATTCTACTCAAGCCTTTCAAAGCCACAATGGGTATTGGACCCAATTTGATGGTTAAGAACGTAATGTCTTTTACCTTCGTTCACTGAACCGTGACATGGAGTGGTTCCGCATTAGCACACATACCAACATATCTTTAAGATCGCACATTTAAACTTCAGCTGTCTTACGTCATACCGCCGATTCGCACCAGGAAGAACATGTTTATTTTTTTCTCTAGCCATCTGCAGTCTGTAGCTCAACCATTGGGATTAAAACAGACAACATCAACTAGATACTTACGTAGCCGACATCGGTGGTAGAAATATAAGCTTGTAAGAATTATTGACATTTATTTATACCAGAAGAAGATTGAACGAGGAAAACCGAGGTGCCAAATCAAGCACTTCTGCGGATTTAATCGTGAGAAAAATCCACAGCTCGGCAACCTAACACTCTGTGGAACCTGATCTGAACGCAACGCGGTTAAAGATACACGTGGCTCAACCCAGACCTCCGTGGAACAAACGCAAAAGTCAACAACCGAATGTGGTGATTTTCAAACAGCAGGTAAAGAAAACCATAGTTTAGAAGACTTTCAGCCTTTTGCATCAACGAGGAGGTTATGCGTTCATCCCCTTTCGTGTGTAAGTTAGTGTGTGATTTTGTATGTTTTTTTTTTCAAAACATGTACGGAAACTCATGAGGTTTTCAGGGCATTTCGTAAATAGGCCAATGGAGAATCGATTGGATTTTGGTGTGGATCCGGCTCATGATCCGGATTCTAGTACGTCATCAAGGGATATTTGTAAATGTAAATTCGTAAACCTGGGAATATTTGCCGAATGAGTGAATGAAAACACATGGCGGAAGTTTGAAAACTCCTTCGCAACCAAATGTTACGTTCTACAGAGGGTCTTGTATGAATTTGTCAAGATGAGGGGCAAATAGCAATATTGTCACATTTTATGTTCAGCGAACCAGCATTTTCCGATGAATCATATAATTGAAAAGCATACTTCTGTAAGTCCCGTATCTCTGCATGTTGATATGCACACTGTGAGTAAAATCAGTGCAACTTTTCTTAACAATATTGACTTATATTTGTAAAATTCCATAACAAATGGGCCACTTTGAGTGAACATTTATAAGTAAGAAGTGAAGTTTAAAAAAGCTAGCATGAAATGACCTTGAATTTGTATACATATTGATCTTAGATAACTTTATAATCTTAGATAATGCCTTTTAAAGAAAAATTAGAGTATCATAGTTATTTTGAAATTAATAAATATATCATCATACTTATTATTTTACACTTTTCCTTATCATTTTATATTTCGCATATGATCACAAAACTGAAACTTCAGTTACTCCCCCTTCATTGTAATTAGCCCACCTTATAGACAAAATCATGCAAAACAGAATAAGCAAAAGTTGGATGAGTCATCTTTTTTTTCTCTAGTTCACTTTGAATAAATGTTAAATTAGTTAATTAGCGAAGTAAATTCATTACGAAGCTCGTACGTCACATAAGACTGTACTGAGATATCATTAATTTCTTCGTTTATTATTCGTTCATATTTTCCTTGTAAATTTGAAAAGAGCAAACACAAGGTTTGTATTGAATCAGAAATATAAGGCACTATATAGCATATTCACTTTCTGTATCATAATTCACCTGAAAACTCCTTCAGTAATGTCCCAAATATGTTAAAAGTCAATCCTGGAATTTAAGTTTAAATATCATTTAGTCTCCCAGTCTGTGCTGCAGCTGACTTGGTCTCTTTTTCATATATCATAATATTTCATAATTGGTCTAACATTATAAACAATGGCTAAGCTATGTCAATGTTTATTCTTTTTTTATTAACAGTTTTCATTTAGCCTTCATTTACGATACTCATTAAGAATTTTAAATCACAGGATTATCATTTAATATGCAAGTATGTTAATTACTGGACAATCAGCAGCTACAGACAGAAGAAATGTTATTATTTGAATATGTAGCCGGAAATTTCAGTATATTAAGAAAGGAAAGAACTACATGCAAACAAGAGATAATTTTAAATGAAGGTCACGGTATTCAATACTAAGTTGAAATACTATATATGTGTATTATGTATTTATATATGTGGATGTTTGTACTCTGAGTAGTTTCTTTTTTTCTCTTCTTCTTCTTATGAGTATAAACTCTATAATATGAAAAACAACGATTTCAAGATAGCGTGGAAAAAAAATTGTCCAAGGAAATAGTCTAAATTAATCCTTGAGATATATTATGTCCAAGAATAATCATTTAAATAAAAAGCCTACCACTCAAGACCCCTTCTCCACTTCTCTCTCTCTCTCTCTCTCTCTCTCTCTCTCTCTCTCGTGTATAAATTAAAAAGTTAAATTTTAAGACTCATGATTTTATATCCCTGTAAACAAAGTCAGTGAAACCCTATGAGCTCCAATGAGCTTTTTTGTTTCTAATTTCTAAACCTATGACACATTATGTGAATATAATTATCATCTGTTTTATATAATAAGCCACCAAGGCAGCATTTTGAGCCTCAGTTTGTTTTATTGCCAAGGCATTCATTTTTCAAATCCGCATGAAAAATACATATTACAAAATAATTACGAAAAAGGGTAATATATTCAGCTCAACGCTGTCAACTTTCTGTTCAAAACGCCCGCATTTTTCAGCTAAGCATCAGCTGATTTCCTAAAAGGTTTGACGTAGGGAACAACTTTTTATATGCTGCACCTGTTTGACCTAATTGGAGCAACCTTTGTTCAAGGCATAAAAAGCTGACATGGGATAGCAATTGCTGAACAAACATATCTGCCTGCTTTAATTTGTATATCAGGAGTCATAGTTGCCGTATTTTATATTTTATATTTTATATGGCCGTGATTACATTACTCAGTACGCTCTCTACACAGCGCTTTACCTATAGGGCCACTACCTATATCGTAAGCGTTGTTTGTTATGACATCGTACCCTGAATTGATGCACCGGAGGGGAGCACTGTATTTTTGTCCAATCAGATGAGACCTTGTGCTGGAAGACACAGCCAAGCGAGGTATACACGGAGCCAATCAGGTTCATTTCGTTTTAAGGGACAGCCCATCGCCTTGGTAACCGTCTGAACAGGCCACAGGCTCAGAGAGAATTGCCCCAGACGTGGTTTGCTTAAGGCGTTGGGATACCCGGTCGGTGAGCTGTAATTCAAACTAAACGTTACAACAAAGGCTGCGTGCACACCTCGCTGGCTGGTTTCAGTTGCAAACAACAGATACATGGCTACGCTAACACAGTCCTAATTTCATAATCGAATTGGTCGATGATGCGAGAATGCAATAGGAGAAATTAAAATTCCACTATAAACTGTCATCAAGCGGCGCTTGAAGCGCAGATATGGACGGAGCCAGGAAGCCTGTCGAGTGTGTGTTTATTGGCATCTGGTTGGCTGCTTCTCACATCATATGCACGATTTTTTCATCGGACAACGAACCGCCATATGGTGTCTAAATATATCATAAACGGTCTTAGCTGGCAGCGTGAAAATCAGTTGCTTCTTTAGAAGCGCAAGATTTCCGCTGCCTCGGGAGCGTAATTACACAGTAGACTCAGAAAATTAAACAACCATGCTGTGGGATTTATTAATATGCTGAGTTTAAACTATTTTTTTTTCATGCACATGTTAGATGTTGTCATAGAACCTATTTCTATCTAATGGTAATCCTTGTTAATTTTACGTGACAGTGTACATGTGGGTCAGGAGACGCTGTAAAAATGATGAAAATATAATTTTGCATTCTCACAGAGCCATACAGAGTCCTTTGTAAAAGATATAAAGACTGTCTGACGCTGGTAGACTCTCTATTGTAAGACAGCTCAAACGGCGCTAGAGTCACAGTTTTAGTTAAGGCCCCTTTACACAGGGCTTCGATCAATATGACCGGGACGCTCAATGGTCGCCTAAACCCAGAAAATCCTGTTTCTATGTACTTGTACTTGGGAAACTTTTGCCTCCCTTAACAATCAAATGCAAATTTCGGCCATTTTAATGCCCGCCTCCCCTGTGCTTCCCTTGCGCAACCAACGTAACCACTGTGTCTCTCTCTGCAACCATGGCAATGCTTGTGCCTCCCTTCTGCCTTCTTTGAGCCACCTTTCAGCAACCCACCTCTTTGGCGACCATTGTGGGACTGTCTTGAACATGTTCAATAATTCATGGTGACCAGGGCGTCCATAGCGAAGTTTAAAACTCCTGTGAACCACCTTTTGGCCTCCGACGACGACCTGTTACATTTCATGGTCGCACAAGGGAGGCACACGCCATTCTTTGTAAAAGCCAATTTAATAAATATATTTGCCCAAAAGAGTATGCAGGAAAAGATATGAATGCCTGAAATTATGGAACTTTGAAGAAAGGCGTCCGCGGTCAGAGTGACTCATCTTTTGATCATTTTAATATTTTGTCGAAGATATAACAACTAATTCCTTCATGTCCATAAAATTTTTATTAGCATTGCGTAAATTCCTGTTTTTGACATCTGTGTATGGCAGTACACATGGTTAATCATTTCGTCGGTACAGTCGACACTTGTCCAGCTGTCTTGAAAGTAATTACATGGCAATTTAGCGGGCTATGATACTTGGCTATAAACTGAAGCCGTCTCACTTTATGGCAACAGAGCAAGTTAGTATTCGACTACTTATTCATCGAATAGCTACATGGAGCAACATGATCAATTTACTAGAAGGCAGTTACAACATTTCTTCTGTTTGTTTAAATATCTCCCTGAAGGGTTAACAGGTATTTTTGATTAAAAAATAACACCTGTACCTTACTCTTAGATTGCCGACGTTTTGTGGTAATAATTTGTCTCGCATGGGATGTTACGGGTTTCTTGATACCCGCTCAAGTGACGTGGGCTTCAAATGTAAACATTTCATTTATATTCGATTCAGAATGACAGGAGAAATATCAGCCGAGTGGGAAGGTCAGAAACAACCCCTCTTGAGACAAGAGGAAAATCACCAGGCAACCGTTTCCATGGGAACGAATCACCAAGCAACGATCGCTGAAGAAATATGCGACCCAGCAGCGGTCTCCATAGAAACGACGCAGCAAGCCTCAGCGACCAATAATAGTTGGTTTCAACAGCAGGTATATTACAATGTACAATTTAATGCTTCAGAATTGATTAAACATAAACTGCCCTGAAACATACAATAGAAATAACATGAACTTCGTCTGTTTACAGAAAATGGAGTGTTTGGTTTTAGAATCTTGCTTATTTGAAATTTTCGAATAATTTATTCAACTACACTCAAGACAGCAGGATGGTCCAATAACAGTACATTTGCCAGATTTTGTAAGAAAAACATTGATACTGAACAAATCTTTGCATTATCAGTGTTAACAAGTCATTTAGAATAAATGATAGTTTTTCAGTTACATTTTAACAGAAAAATAGCTTTTAGTTCCACCATGTATTCGCATATATTTTTTTCTGTCTATGTGTCATGGTAATTTTTCCATTATTTAGTTTTAAATCAAAATTCTTTTCTACCGAACCTTTGTGTTCGCGTTCACATCAGCTTTGACGTCTCGTATAATCCCGGGTGACCAGATGAGAGTAAAATTTAAAAATTTAAATAAAAATTTAAAACGAAACTTACGTTAAGTTGAAGTTTGATTGGAATTTTACTCTCATCTGGATCACAGGGATTAAACGCCTTACCTTTCTCCCACCCATATCTGATTGATTTGATGTGAACACTCATCTTTAAATATTGAGCTGCACGCATGCGCGCGAATATCTGCAATTATCTATTACACTAACTGTCTAGGACATATATTTTGATATAATATAAACAATGCTAATCATAATAAAAATATTGTGCTGACGTTGAATGGACCGCCTGGAAACGATAACATATTCGTGGTTTATTACAAACTAGATTTTCATGGTGATTATGTGATTTCGGTCTACAATAAGGCCACACAAAATACCTTTATCTTTCTACGGATTCGCCGCTTCCATTTTTTAATAAAGAAAACGTAATTCGCCCGCTCTTCCTATATTTTATGTTTAATATTATAACGGTCCGTATAATATTTTTGATGATGCCAAACTTCGAAATTATCACTTCGACACATGCAAGGTTTCCCTTTTCCTCCTAGCAAAGAATTTACAAAGAAGAGGCATAGACAATATTTAAATAAGTGGTATTCGACTTAAACAAATATAAACTCGACATACAGTAAAACGATATACAGTAAAACGGCCTTCTCTAAATCTACCAAGCCGGTGACATAACCAAACATTCACAGACCTTGATTCCGCGACCCTCACATGAATTTGCTTAAGGCAACTGACAAGAAAATCAAACTGTACGAGTGCATCCGTTTCAAGAGATTGTCTGGCGCGATATTTTGATCAAGAATGGCATGGAGAATCGAACAAATCAAATCAGCCTGACCCGTTCCTGGTGCATGGTTACTTGTTCAAACAGTGTTTGAACAGTGCAATACTTTTCTTATTGGGTTTGATTATCATTTGTGATTTGTCCGATTACTTTGAATCATGTTTATTTTTCATGGAAAATATGCCACAGGGAGCCACGGAATCAAAGTATGTGAATACGTCGTCATATCACACACTTGTTCGAAACCATCATTTTTTTTTCTCAAACGAGCATGTGTTATAATGTATAAGACGACCACTCTGCTTTTACTAGGCAGAGCATCAGTGCTTTTATACAGAATTAGGACTCTGGCCCATATTCGTGGTTGAAATAGGGACAATCACCCGGAGGCTCTACGTGGCTTATGAGAATTTATGACACTTTGTCATTTCTTTGCAATTTCGGCGTTTGAGCAGTTTACATTACTCAGATTATTTCCTATCAAGGAAAGCCTGAAATGTAGAGCAAGTCTAAACTGTTAGGCAGTGCCCCGAAAACAGTCTAAGGTAGAAAGTCCGTTTGAGGAGGGGGAGCCCCAGCACCAGCCACAGTAACGGAGCTGGGGGGGGGGGGGAGATTACAAGTAAGATTCGACAAAAGAGACCAGGACCCAATGACCAGGTGGTTGATGGTGGTTAAACAAGAAATGAAAAGAAGGATGATATTCCGACATCTATATAATTTCTGTTGCACAATTTGGATTTTATTTCAGTATTTCCATTCATCAGACTTAGTCTAACCGTAGCTGTCCCTCCAAGTGCCCTACTTAAGTCTTCCTAAACCCTAGTAACTCCTATTTCGCCTTGGTGTAACCTAATTAGTCACACTGTCACGGATGTCACCCCGGATCATCACGGATAGACCGCTAAAGACCATCCCTGGTGATCCGTCATTGATTCCTGGTGATGTGTAGAGGGTCCCAGGCCTTGTCCCTAATGATCCGTGGTAAGTGGTCTTGGTCTATCTTGGTCTAACTCTACGGTTTGAAATGTTCAAATATTCGTGCTTGGCCGATCGTCATGATCCGTAAAAATCATTGGCACTCCCTTGAATGATTTCTACTCAGACCTCCATACACGTGAGATTTTACCCCTGCCGTCATCAACTGTAAATGTAGCCCTGGTAGGGCCGAGGCGTTTTTTAAAGAATTGTTTGCAAATTCCATCTGGAAACAATGCGATTGAAAACGGTTGATTAAATACAGGTCTATAGGTTTGAGAACGGTCCAACTAGAACTGACTGCGATTACCAATCGTAGTGCCGTACAAGCACATTAAACCCTTGCTGAAGTTAATGTCTTTGACATCTTCCAGGTGATCACTGCCCAGTCTGTGGCTCCGATGGCCAACCCGACGCTAAGTGAGCATTCTGCAGCGTGGTTGGTCACCCTTAAGGCAAATCCAGAGAGGTAAGAAATTATACAGTCAGCCAGGAGGATGCTGCTTCTGTCCTTGGTCTACTGCCAGTGCTTTAACTGCCTGTTTGGCGCTCATGCAATGGTCTTGGCGTACTTAGCTCAACGGGATGCATATTATGGCAATCTGGATGAAGCTCGTAAAATGATTCGAAATAGCCGCCTTGCAATGGTGTATGGAGTTGTTTTTCTGATAGTGTTTATTCCATTCGTCCTATATCTTTGCCTGACTAGGCATCAGTGAGCGTTCAAACAATGACAATTCTATTCCGTAAAATAGTTTAAAATATAGGCTCCTTTACGATATATTACGGTCAAGTCTTTCTAGATCTCCTCTCATGTTACCGCTGCTTTATATAGCAAGATTTATTGGTTCGAACACCAGGGTGTATTCAGACTAATGAGAGCGCGGTATTACATTGTTCATCCAGTTCCAAATCTTAAACCCGCTCTCATTGGTCTGATTTTTGGCTCTGTGCCAGAAATGGTGTTATCTGTTCAATCCGTGGAAAGAATTTCATAAATGCCCATGAACATAGCATGCATGAGATGCACCATATTCGAGCACACATGACACTTAGAAATAATATTGGACTATTTAGCCCAGAAGAATCGTGACACGAGTGGTTCGGGGAAATGCACTGCAACAACCATTTGTCCAGTTAGATCGATATCGTAGTAAATAACACGTAACCTTAACATTAGGCTACGAATGATGAATTAACAATCGGAGAAAGGGATTTTCAAATTCGCTGAGTTACTACTGATATTTTAAGTGGCAGCGTACCTTTAAACGATATGGTCTGTCAAATATTTAAATATTGTAATGCTTAACGAGCCTTACTATGCGGTTCTTCTATTTTTGAGCAAGGCACTCAGATATCTCGATAGTCTCTCCTATGTCGGAGGGACAGTATGGCGCTATGGACAACCAAATGACTCCAGTCACGATTCAACACATCTCGGAACTCGGGTTTGCAGACCTGTAATACCAGTTTGACAAGTGATTCTGTCCCCAGTCTTCTGCCGACGCAGATATGTTAAGAGTTGTTGTTTTACTTAGTTAACACAATGTTTAACCCGTTGTTCTGATTCGTGTTTTTCATTCGTTTCCTGCAAACACAACAGAGGGATAATTTTGGGTAAACCTTTCTATTCATATGTATGTGCACATTCGATTGCATAATAAAACCTGATTGAAAACGGCGTGTGAGTTATTTAACGTAGCTAATACAGACCGGGCTTAGTCGACGGAGTCCCAAGAGATCGCCATTTTTCATGCCGTTGGATGTTTGTAGTTAAAAATGGACATCATTTAGACAATGCATGTAAAGTATGTGGGCTGTTGGAAAATATATTATACAAACATAAACATTATTTTACGCTGTTAGTTCATTTTGGCTGAATATAAAAGTTCCCATCACATTATCCCATCACACGGAATTGTTATCTCCAATTCACATGTTGTATATATTCTTATGGCCCTGTGTGTGAGGAGTTAATACATTACACGTGTGTTAGCGGAAAATATATGAAAGAAGAAACACCAGTTGGAAGCTTGAGAAATCTTGATTTGTGAAGTTGCGCGGTAGTGCTATCCGCTGACGTGCGCTGTATATGTTCATGTTTTGCGCTAGCCGTGAGTACACGACCCAGGAGGCACTTATATTACGGATGAATGGAATGCAGTGGTCTCCCATCTTGGTGCATTCATGTCGTTGTAAACAGCCCATAATCTTAACATTAGGATGCCATTACTAAATCAATAAAAAAGAACACATGAACTCACAATCCAAACTGCAACCGTCCCTATGCTAACGAGTCATTTCCTGTGACACGTACAAGTTGGCTGCGTTCAGTAACTCGGGCGAACCATGCTTGTATTCATGCGGTCTGAAATTCACCAAACATGCTGCGAAATTTACCAATATGCAGACTAAAAACGAATTTTTCTTCCTCACGTTAATTGTTGTCAGAATGTATACTTAAAATGTAACGATTGGTCTGTTTCATGTAAATTGGCAGCGTACCTGAAGGCCAAGGGGTGTTGTCAGAAATGACGAAAATATTACAGTCTTAAAGTGTGGTCCTCGCTTAAGGATGTAACGGCACTCTGACGGACAGTAAGCTGTTTGTAAACTGCTTGTAATGTCAGAGGACCATTATGGCGCTAGTTTTGCGCCCGCTGCAGGTTTACTTTGTTACGGAACCTAATAACCCTATTCCCGAAATCAATATGTTGCAATCCAAAAGTGAAGCTCTGGTAATAATCCCAAAGGCAAACTGAAGACTGTATAAAATCGGTTACAAAGTCCGAAGAATATCTATAAGTTCTGCAATTATCGGAAAGGTCACAAAACTAACTCAAATTCTTCCGTGCCCGCTGGATTTTTTTCCCCCTCTTTCTTTTAATGATAGCTCATGTTGCATTTCTAACTTTTTTAATTCTAACTGCATAGCAAGGCTGTCTTTTATATGTTTCCACTTCACTCTCTTCAATTAAACATTTGCTAACTAGATCTTGCATGATTTTAGCATTGATATCTGGCTTTCTCAAGTCTTTGTTTCACCCCAAGCCCTAAGTGCTGGCCCAAACGCAACAACTGATCTTAGAACAAATGTTCTAGTTGATCAGGGTCGGGATCTTCAACATATGCCTCAGGTTTGAAGTCTGCAATGTTACGATGTAAAAACAATACAAAAAAAACTACTGAGATAAATCTTGTAAACAATGTATCTAGGTCAAGGCCTAATAAATTGTCAAAACTATTAAGCTTCCCGGACGAGTCCCCATTTTGTTACGAAGAGAAATTGGTCAGGGGAAAACATCAGGCCGATCCCGGGTCCAACCCTTGTGTCCGCGAACAAGTCCGGCGTACCAACCGCTTCGCAAGCAAAGCATGCTTCTCTTGCGAGCCAGTTCGGTCCGCTTTTATGTTAACCCGTAACAACTTGCACCTGTGTACAGGAGTGCCCAAACGTCCTTGGATAGATAAACCATAATAGGAGTAAGCACTATACCTCATGTCTATTTAACAAGATGATGGATGAATAGGTCTTTTTATAATGGAGCATGTTGTTAGACATGATTGTGCAGAAAGGAAAGGTCACAGGGTACTATCCGTAGGTTATTCACCCGCTGCAAAGTATGGCTTTGTTCCTGAAACCTCCGCTCTCTGCATAGATATAATGACAGTCTTTAACTGTGGTATACCTATGGAATATTCTCATAAAACAATGAAATATTGTCTCGGGCATTTTTTCCGGACGAACACAGACTTTCGACTTCGTATAGAGATTTAATGGGCCTGTGAGCCTGAATCTATGTTTTGCAACATAAAATGTTAACCTTTGCAAGAGATGTCATTTTTGTCCTCACTTGATTTATGAGACAGTCAAAGTATCAAAGAAGATTTTGATCGGAATTCTGGTATATAATTGTCTAAAACAAGAAAAAGCTTCCTGTATGTGTGCTTGGGCAAATTTTCATTTTCATCAGATGGCAATCGGACTACATTACCTTGAGCAAGAACTCAGTACATCGTATATATATTCACGACCCACTTTTTCCTGTTACGTTTTATATCCGGGCTCCTCGTGCTTAACTACATGGCAGCAGTGAAGTGACAAAGCTTTAAGTGGGTCATGGTTCCCTAGAGTGCCTACTCTTATGGCAGGCATAAAACGCGTGACTGGTTCATACACAACAGCGTAGCTTTTTACATAGTTAGTATTTCTTTGACCTCTTTCGGTTGATAACTACCCAGCCTCCCGCTCAAGCGTCCGGCCCGATGATGAGTGAATATTCGGAGGCTTGGTTCAAGCAGAGGAAAGAAATGATAAAAACTGCCGAGACAGCGGTGTGTCTGTCCGTCGTCTTTTGTGTGTTCTGTCCGTATGTAGGTGTCGCTGCTGTTATTTTTGCCTGTAAGGCTGAGGAGAAGGCACATGATGGCAATCTGGATGAAGCTCGAAAATGGATTCTTGGAAACAGCGTCGCCATGGTGAATGGATTCGCTGTGTGGTTTGTTGCCATTGTAACCATAATATATATTAAATTATTTGCCACCGACAGTTCTGGCTAGGAAATAAAACTTAAGTATCACAAAAGAGAAACACTTAACACTTTTACCCGACATGACTGGATGGAATCTTGGAATTTAGTATGTTGGTATCTTCTTGGATGTAAAATTATTGCGTCATACATGGCATTTATGCATTCCTTGAAAGAATGGAATGTGCTTTTAAATAATTGGAATTTCTGGGCATTCACATGGTTAAAGATGTCTCTATAAAACCATGAAACAATGAATCGCAACTTTGCAAGATTAGACTGCATAATATAAAATTTGATAAACTCACGCGTTATATATATATACATATATATATATATATATATATATATATATATGTTACGCCTATATGATATTTTAAATAAACATCCACAGGGCTTGTCTTACGGAAGCAAGGTTTTAATTATACTGAATACGTCGAATAATATTTGAAAGAGCATTTGCAAACTGAAATAAAAGGTGGATCTTGTGAAACCCATGTTATCGAACAAATCAAGGGTCCCTGATTGGGGCCTCCACCCATTCAATGAAAATGATATTGATTAGAATGAACAGGGTAAAAGTGCAGATAACCATGGCAGCTGTTAGTCAAATTCTTGAATATCACGAAGAAACCACAAGGTCCTGACTAATCCTTCGGTTGGTCATGCATGCGCACGTGTGATAACTCTTCGTTTCAGGCGCATGATCAGTAAGTGCTTCTGAAATAAAACTTTGAAAACAAAACGACTTCAACGAAAACGTGCGACTTGTATTAGCACAGATCGATCCAGTTAATTTGACACTTTTCAAATGAAACATTTCGCTTTCAAAATGCTATGTGCATAAAAGGTGCAACCTTAAATGTGACCAAAAATTGTTGCAACAAAGTCTAAGGAATGCAAGCTCCTGCCAACAATCACACAAAACCACACACGAACGAGGATAAACACATATCCTCCATGCGGAGGCGATGAAAAGCACCAAACGAAACGACACAAACAAGTTAATAATTATACGTCTTATCTTGAATTCACCTGTTAATAAAACATTTGATGGATTTTTAAATTTATTCAATCCACTACACAACACACACATATATATGTATATATATACATATATATTGTTACAAGTGTCTCTTTATTTGTGCGCTGTTGACATCCTGATTCAAGCCCTTGGCGTTGCTATGCTTCAGAGCTCGGTTTAATCCGTACTGGTTGAACTCGCTGTCGTGCTAGTCTGGAATGTTCTAGTATTCATGTGCATTTGTATTGTTCTTTCGATTGTTCGTGAAATAGAAGTTTCTTGAATTTTCGGATAAGAAAGTTATAAATAGGGGCTGTGTTTTAGAGCGAGGAGGGAGGAGAGAGAAATATTCCAGCGGACACGGAAGAGTGTGAGTCAGTTTTGGATCTGTCCGATAATTACACTAGTTACAGGGATTTTATGCAGATTTAGTACGGCCCGTCTCTAGTTAGCTTTCGGGATTATTACAAGAGCTTTACTTTGGACTATTTGAACTGTTCACGTGAATTATAAGTTTTAAAGGACTTGTTGTCGCTGTGACAGTGATGGTATCCAGGTACTGTACACTTTATTTATATACTTGTATTCTGTTATACTATTGTTATACTGTGTAATTGTACTGATTTAGTGTATATCAATGTTAGAATTGTTTTAAGAATAAATTATCATTATTTGTTAACAAAAAACCACTGACTTCTTTATTCATTCCCCTGGACATATCACGCTGCCTAGTGTTACAGAATCTGATTTTTTTATCTCCATTACAAAATTTATGTTCGTCACGACTACGTGATCTGTTGATATTAGGTTCCGTAACAATATATATATATATATATACATATATATATATATATATATATATATATATATATATATAAATCAATATTAAAACATGTTTAGAATAGATTAAAATACATTATACAGTATATAATCAAAAATTGAATACAGGCTTTAATTTTTTAATATTGAATGCAAATAAGGCAATATATTAGCAAGATAACCAATAAATAACTTTTATATGTTCATTTCGAAAATATGATGAAATTAGAGAGGAACTAAACATATCCATTTATAACTGTGAAGCTGATGATAAAAATACATAGACTAAAACAAATGCATATACAATTCCAACACATCGATGCTTGAGTCATGTGACCAACTGTATACCCCCACTAAGATGACCTTTTGAATTTTTCTTGTGTCCCACCCAGTATTACACTTAATTAACACAGGTGCACCTGGTAAGTTGCTGAACAGATACTTCCCCTCATACCCATGAATGGGGCGCTCTTTACCCGAGGACAATGGGTTTATATATATAATCAATGTCACAATGGTATATAATCAATTGAACTAAAAGTACTGACACCTATGTCTTTACACCGTAACTATTCATGTCTCATGAGATCACTCATGTTGTCTTAATGAGAAGTCAGAACTGTGCTTCTAAATTTACAAAATAAAAAAAAATAAAAATGCATGAAAAATTGAGAAATTGCACTCGGTGGTTACAGCCTTCTGCTGTTATAAAACGCATAGCCTAATAAGCAAAAAGAGTATAAAGAAAATTAGCAAAGCAGTTCCAGAGATATCTGGCCTTTCGCACATATGACATATTTTAAAGAAAATATAGATCACCATGAGATAACTTTGAATTTCCAAAGAAGATCTATCAGGACCTCTCAGCACATGAAGTTTGCATTTTGTTGGCTTTATACATACGATGTATGCAGTGTTTAAGATTATCAATGGCCGTAATCTGTCATTCTTAAAAATACAAGTAAAAGTGTGTAAAATTGAGTTTGCAGGTACTGACAGTAGCCAGCTGCAGCAGTAATAGTTCTACAAGAACAAATAGCGTTCCGCTATTTGAGGTTCCATATAGTCGTATAAATTCAATGAATATTTTAGTCAGATTGGTTAATCTTTGGCGAGCCGGTTTCCTGATTCTTTGAAACCTCCAGGCGATTTCCTTGTTCCCCTTGTTAAAGGTATCTTTTTCCTCACTGAAATCTCAATTAATGTTGTTTATACTTAAATTATTAAATTGAAAGACAGTTCAGTCTTAGATATAATTGATTTAGATACTCGACTTGTCAGATTAGTAGCGGATTCGATCGCACCTAATCTAACATACATGTATTATATGTCCCTTGCATATGGGCTGTTACTATTTGATTGGAAGAAGAATAGGATTACGCTTTTTTATAAAGGAAAAAGGAAATGACTAATTATCGACTCATTTCATTTATTCCACATATTGCGAAAATTCTTTAAAAATTAATAATAAAAACATTTAAAAAAATGGGATTTATAAAGAACTTCAACTTAATTTCGGGTGATCACCATGTGTATTATTCTGACAGATCTACCTTAAATGCTCTTCGCCATTCACTAATGATATTTATACACATATGGACAGAGGAGATATAACTGCAGCTTGCTATCTCGACCTTACTTGCTATCTCGACCTTACTTAAGGTTTTGATACAACTATTCACTCTTTACTTTTATGTAAACTCAGCCAGTTAGGCTACACTGTACAGACAGTAGCCTGGTTTGGTGCTTATTTGAAAGATCGTCTTCAACTTGTGCCATGCAACGGCGGAACTTCAGAGGCTCATACGATTACTACTTGGATGCCCCAAGGTAATGTGCTCGACCCTATTCTCTTCCTTTTATATATTAATGAGCTTTTTCATCGACTGAGACCTGCAAAATATATTGCTTATGCTGATGACACAACTATCTATTGCCATGGAAATACAGTATCTAAGGTGCAGCAAAACTTACAAATGCTGTCAATTCAGCTTGTAGTTGATTCGAAATAAATAGGTTAACCATTAACATTAACAAATCCACTGTCATGCTGCTAAAAATAGAAGTCGCGTTAATAATCATGGTCTCTGTATCAGTGTAAATGGTGTTCCATTAGAGGAAACTTCTTAAACCAGGGGCGGATCCAGAATTAAGGAAAAGGAGGGGTCCAACCTAGGAGGACTAATATTACCCTGAAAAAAGGGTCACCAGGTCCGGAAAGGGGGGGGGGTCCCAGGCCAGAAAAAATTTGTCTGAAACCTTTAAAAAGGTTGCAGCGGGTGAAAAAGGGGAGGGGGGGGGGTTCTGGACCCCTCCCGTGGATCCACTTCTGCAAAATAAATTCCTAGGTGTGACCATAAATGCTAATCCATCATGGCGCCTACATGAAACAGCCTTGTGCAAAAAGTATCATAGAATCTAGAACTTTACGTCGAATTTCTAAAATATTATCAGTCAATACATTAAAAACAGTCTACAATACCACAGTTCAACCAGACATAGACTACGCGGTGTGTTGGGTACAAGGAAAACGATAGTACGCCACAAGCTTTCCTTTCAATGTCTTTTATAAATTTTAGAGGAACTTTAAATAACATTATCTTTTATTGCTCAAATGATCCCCTTTGTAAATCGCGATGTGCAGAGTGTTTTATTCTTTTAACACATCCTTTAAAGTTATCTGACAAACATATTCACTTACTTCGTCTTTTTAATAAGAAACGGGTTTGTGCATTATGATATATATTCCGTAATCATTGTATGATATCTAATATGTCATATTTACATAAAGATAATCATTTGGATATTTTTTTTTTAAAAATAGGACAGAAATGTGGATATCACCGCACACAGGCTGCTCTTTTTGTTTATATTGACGTGTTTATAATGTGTAGGGCCCGCCAAAATAATCAAAACAAATTCAACGAGGGCATCTGCATAGCAGCAATTCAGACAAGCCGTAGCTTTGCAAATGGCCTTTTGCAACAAGTGACCTTTCTCCGCATATATGCAACCTACTACCTTAGGTTACATGTTTTCCCGTTTGTCAACATTGCTGTGTTTACAAACATCATGTTGATAAACAAGTCCATGCATTCTTCATGAAGGCGTTATGAAAACTTTTCACAACCAAAATTACTCTTTTATTATTAGTATATACAAACAGGAAGCCAGAAATCACAAAAATTCTTTTTCAAGAGGTAGGTGAATGGGTACATTTAATCACATGAATACTGTAGACAATGAAGTTGAATAGCTTCTGAAGCCCTTTGCTAACTCATGAATTTAAGTAGAAATAAAGTTGCAACTGGTGCGATCAAGTGCACAAAGTATAAACAGCGCACACTCCATCTGGTGGCTGTACCGCGTTATTTCTCAGAACAAGAATTTCAAGCTTCCAACCAATGTTTCTTCTGTGTTCTTAATTAATTGAACGTTGCTACTGTAAAATACAAGATAAAAACAATTTCGATTTTGTTCTATTACAATATGCTGATGATATCTACCTTCGGGAAAAAATAGAATATCTGGCGCAGAATTATGATCTGTAAGGTGCTGACAAGATCACCTTGTGTTTACACTGGCCCAAGAGCGCACACGGCGCTTTCGGGTTCCGACAGGCGATTAAGATGAAGACAATTATACGGAACTGGCCATTATACTGGGCGAATTTTAGGTGTTTCTCGCAAGAAACTAAAAAAGGTTTAGACACTGGCGGTCACGCCTTTGAGATTCTTGCTGTCTGAAGAACGCACAGAGTGAGAAGAGAAATAAACCAAACAAACAGACAGAAACACAGACACGGGCCATAACCTAACCTTCGTCCGACTAGGTAAGCGTTTGTTTCTTGGTGTCTGGGAGATAAATAGATATACATGCAATGCGTTTCTGCGTACACCTGTGTATGTAAGTTAAGGTAGACACGTTATCAGAAACCAAAGCGCCTGGCGCGCGGAAAGTCCATATAGCCCGGGGAGGGGGGGGGGCAACTAGCAATTATCATGGGTACCTTTGCGTGTTCTTTGTTTTTGAAACCACCACAGTTTGCGTGAAATTCAATCAGTTTCCAGAAATGTCCAGAAAAATCCCATATTTCACGCAAATCAAGAATTTGAAAATAATAATACTTTAAACAATTTTAATTTCTGCCACAGCAAAGGGATAACGTTTATATCAAGCAAGGCCTAACGTCCGCGTCCAGAGAGAGCTAGGCTAGTATATAAAACTGGCGGATCTGTCAAAGGATTTTCCGTCTCTAACAACTGTGTACAGTCAAATGCCTAAAGCTGTGTTTCCATGTGCGCGTATTTGCGTATATGCGTGAACTGGCAGACATATATTCTGGTAAAGTGGATCTATCAGGTCTTCATCAAACAGATAGTGGAGTGACATCATTTTTCCTCGAATTCCTGAGTTCACGAAGGCCCTATTGCGTGACGAACATACGCTTAAACGCTGACGGACACATGGAAACATCCCAGTTATAAAATCATATGAGCAATTTTCCAAGTATATACGCACAGTGAAACACAGCTTAACGGGGGTAAATATAAGGTGAAACAGAAAATCAGGGGATATTAAATTTACCTTTTCTGATCTTGTGTCAATGTTATTAAAATATTCCCCTTTTCTGAACCTGAACATGTATAAAGAAAACAACTTCTTTATTCTCTAGATATCCAGAGCATGGATACAACTTGTAATGTGTTATTATTATTGCTACTAATAAAAACTTATCAAAGGGAAATAAATTTGTGTATCATAATATGCCCATGCGCAGGAATGACCAGTGCAAACAAAACATTTGATTGAACACTGATAAGTGAGACACAAAATACTTAATAGTTAACCAGCTCTGTGTATAGTAAACGATATATGCCAAAGTGCGTTTATGTTTCTGCTTTTTTATATGCAGTAGGCCTAAGTATCTGACAAAGTTCAACATGTTATGTGTATGGCACATTGTCGAGGTATTTCAGCTACTAGCCCCGAGAGTTACGGTAATTATACTTCACATATCTACTAGTTCCTCTAATACCTTTGAGTTGTCAGTTTCATTTTTCAGCTTGAAAAAGGTTAAAGGTACTGAAAAGACCAGAATGACGTCATAATGGTTACAGCTGTGCATGCACCTGTGTCTGAGCCCACTCACTAACATTCGGGGAAACTTGCAATCACTTCAGGGGTAATCACTGCAATTCAAAGTGTCCTCCAATGTCAGTGAATGCTCTTGGCTTTAAAGTTTTCAAACAGACCCCTGTAGTTGCTTATGCTTTCAACCGGCGATGATAATTCGTGATATGAATTTCATGTTCTTAAAGTCAGTTCCTGAATAAAGAACGCAATGTTCTGAAACAGCAATATTTTGTTAAATAATTTATTTTGTTTAATAATTGTCTAAGTCTGGAACAATTAAGCTGGAAAATTGTTTATCCGAATTCCATCTATCTATCTAGCTATCTAGCTAGCTAGCTATCACTGTAGCTAACTTTCTAGCTAGCTTTCTAGCTATGTAGCTATCTTGAATTATATCTAGCATTCTATCTAGCATAATAGCTGGTAAGCTATCTAGCTAACTAGCTATCTATGTACCCTTCCACCGCATGTCGTTTCAAAATTTTGGATCACCATCCAAGAAAACACCGTTTTGTTTTCTATATAGAATAAACGCTTAGTTTGTATCATACGAACACTTATGTTCATGTTATTTGCTTTGAAACAATATCTGATCTTATATGTTTCACTGGCCTATACCTACACCCTTAAACACATTTTATTAATACCCCATTGTATTGCCGGGAACGGATCTCTTTATCCACAGTCCCTTTATTTATCAAGTTCCATGACGTTGCCCTCCGTGTCGATTTAGGATGACATCAACCGTATGAAAAAGCCAAAATATGTTAATTCATATTTATCACAGTTGACTCATATAAAGTGCTGACATCTGGCGGTCGATTTGGTAAATTAATGAAATTAACCTTATTTAATGAATGAAGAATTACGCTGCGTCTGAATTTGTCAGACTACAATAGTATCTGTGAATACTCAAGGAGTATTCTCCATGAACATACTCCATGAAAATACGCGTTTTATAAATATAGCCAACAGGTCACAATGTCCTGTCAGATATATTCAAAAGGTTTAACAGCCCCGCAGAAAATGGCTTGAATAGCTCTGTTTGGCTGTCAGCTCACGTGTCTCTTAATGTGATATTTTTTCTTAATTGTGAGTATTTGCCATATTTTTTTTTTTTTGGCATATTCGCAGGAAAACTGTCGTTTAAATTTTAGCCAATTAAAGGCATGTGTGCAGTTGTTGATTATATGTAATTACCGAAGCATTGGGCTTTCACAGCACCCTGGCCAGATAGATTACAATAATAATGAAAACAAAAACGTTGTTAAAGAAAGTAATAAATGTCATTAACACTCAGAAATTATTATAAAGAACCCAATGGACTAGCCGTATAATGGATAACTAGATGCATAATTTTCTGTTTCTTCTCTATCTTTTTTTAGTTTACGTGATACCCGGCGGTGCATACTGAAACATGGGAAACGCAAACAAGAAGTCATCACGCAGAAAAAGGGGGAAATCGGGTAAATCCAAAGTTTCGTATTTAAGATTGTCACCATTTGGGATGAATCCTAAATAGAAAGGCTACAGAAAGTATCCATTTCCATTCGTGAAATATAGATACAACTGATTGATACCCTATACATTTTGACTCTACGTCATGATATTAACCATAAAAAGTACACCCCGTCTTACTCCTAAATTAATGCTAGCATCTCAAACTGATCTCTGACCAAAAAACCCTTAGTTTAGAAAATATTTTATAGAAACATTGAAGAAACTAGGTTGTACCGTAATGACTACTCTTTTCAAAATATAATGTAACCTTTAAATAATGCATTTTTTTCGATTGTCTAACAGTTTCTGAACATAAAAACATTGGTCTAGATTCCGTGTATTGGCATTTCAAATTTGCATGTACACTGTCAGTTAACCCATTGTTTACCTGATTTATTTGAATCTTTAACCAGGAAAACCTGGGTGTAGACACCATGTTCGACTAATTATCTTGATTAGTTTTGGAGATCAGAAGATAATTCGAAGGGGGGAGGGTTTCAGACCACTTTTGCGGCCTGGACCCCCCCCCCCCCTATCCCCCTCCCTTCTGGACCTGGTGACCTATTTTTTAAGCTTTGACACTAGTCCTCATGGGTTGGACCCGTCCCGCCTTTCCCAAATCCTGAGACCCGCCCCTGGAAATATCGAAGAAAGAAGATTTTTCATCAATGGCGGCCCTGATTTGCATATTAAAATTTAAATTATAAAGTAAACCGTTCTCTAAACGATAATTGAATGATCGACTATGAAAACTTATGTCTAGACACAATGGTTGACTAGTTTTCATGGTTAGTTTTTGAGTTATTGCGGAATGTGGGTGTGGAATTCATCAACGGCGGTTCTTATTTGCATATTAAGATTTAAAATACTGACTAAAGCATTACTATTATGGTTCCATTTGAATCATTGACCATGAGTTCCTAGGTCTAGACACAATATTCGACCAATTATCATGGCTCGTTCTTTGGATATCGATGAAAATAGAATTTTCGTCAATGGCGGCAATCATTTGCATATAACAAAAGCTGCCCAAGGTCGTCGTGAGGACAACCCAACCCACAAAAGTATCAGTGGACCCCTTTCATCACAAATCCCTCACAAATACTTGTATTATAGACAAATCATAGGTATCTCCAACTGGCAAGTTGATTTTTAACACCAGATTTTGGAAAAGCTTGAGTAGAAAAAAACTAAACTTCGTATTTACCGTTGCCTTGTAAAAAAACCTAGGGTTAAGTTACAAACTTGTAGTCTATCATCATATTCACAACTCTCGCATTACCTATACCTTGTTCATGACCAAGTCATATATATTTATCACAGCCCACATCCAGCCCGAACACAGCGAGCTGATCAGTAAGAACAGACGGTACCTGGTTGACCACATTGACCCCTCCGGTACAAGTCTACTGGACTGGATGACTCAGTTTAAGGTACTGGGACAGGGTGAAATCGGCCTCATTACGGTATGTATGACAAACTGTGTACTTTACAAGCTCATGTCCCACGATTAAAATTAAAACTGCAAATGGGCATCGGTGCCTTTAAATAGGAATTCTACGGTTTCAAATGCACCAAATGCATGTAGATGCCACTGAAAATTATAAAAGCAAAATGAAAATGCGATTAAACGTATGAAATGCATGAATAAGGAAAGAAGGAAAGAAGGAATAATTTGCTGAATGTTTATTTGAAGTACTATTTACCTATAATGGTTATAAACTGGCAAACAACGAGAAAAAGATCATTTTTCGCAGCAGTCCTACCTTATACTCTCTCTCTCTCTCTTTCTCTCTCTCTCTCTCTCTCTCTCTCTCTCAAAAACTGATCATCGTGTGCTCTCGTGTTTTCCGTTGGAAAACTCAAAGATGATAAACAGACAGTTATCATGCATAATGGCATCATATTTGTATCCTGTCATTCATTAACACTCATCCAGCTGTACATGCCTAGCTACTGCAGACATTTAGTAGACACTTATAGATTCATAAAGAATATATTCATACCGGCTTCTGTGGCTCAGGGTAGAGCGCATGACTCAAAGCCGGGAGATCGTGAGTTCGAATCTCAGCCGAGGCGGTGAGGTTTTTCACGGTCGGCCCCAATCCGGGATGAGCGCTCTGCAGGCTTAATGGGTAGGACATGCCCAAGGGCCATGTTTCACTCACAAACGAGTGCGCCTTTCGGGGGTCCTTGGTGGTATGATTACCAACCCAGGGCCCGCAGGTGCAGTAGTCACCGGGCCTGGTAAACACAAGGATATAAAATGAGAGGAAGCGGGTAATACTGCTCTGTCAAGTAGTCCGAAACCGGAAAAGAAATCTGCAGATGTACGTAAACTTAGTTAAGCTAGCACTTATAAAAATGGAGGCGGTTACCTCCAACAATAAAAAATATTTAAAAAAATATTCATTGGAGTATTGAAATCCCATTTAAATTGAAGCCGAAAGAAATATAGAAAATATATGGAGAGATCAACCTGCTTGTAATTGTAACGATATAACAAAATTTTACAGGGGGTTAAAGCTGGTAACTTTTACCCCGTTATATCTAAATCGAAGCCGAAAGAAATATAGAAAATATATGGAGAGATCAAACTGCTTGTTATTGTAACGATATAACAAAATTTAACAGGGGGTTAAAGCTGGTGACTTTTTACCCCGTTATATTTAATATAAACGTGTTGATCACTTTTACATATAAATATTTTGATTTCAACGTTTCAATATTTGTAGCAGCGTTATGATCGGGTGAGAAATAGGCCCTGGCAATTTGAGTGACACCATCGCCGACTGCCATCAATATTTTATACCATTGACCCACTAAGAAAGTTTTACTTTGGTGTCCCAGTGGCCCAGTCCGCCCATGTGTGTTATCATTTTCAGTCAGACAGATCAATGTCGTTGCTGTTTTTGTTTTTTTTTTTAACACAACATGTTTTTTGTAAGTGTCACTATGTTTCAGGATAAAGTCGGCAGACACGAGCAGGTGGAATGTCTGTTGGATATTATGAAGACGAAAGACGCAACGCAGTGGACGACATTCCTGGAATGTCTGAATAAAAGCAAACACGAGCATGTGGCTAACAAACTCTCCGGAGGGAGCGGTCAAGTAACCGAGAAAAGTGGTAACATTCCTTCTCCTTGTCGATAGTCGATTATTTAAAAATTATATTATTAAAAGGTGTCAGAGTTAATACAGGTACGCTAGTAAATATATGAATAAGTATATACTTAATAATATACAAACACAAATGTTTTGAGTAAGTGTAGCCATAAATATATATATATGTATATATATATATATATATATATATATATATATATATATATATATATATATATTGTTACAAAGACGAATTGCTCAGGGGACCAATGTTTTCCACTGAGCAGTTCGGTCTGCTTTTATGTCACCCCGTAACGATATATATATATATATATATATATATATATATATATATATATATATATATATATATATATATATATATATATAGACACAGGGGAACCCCACAAAAGCTTCCACCTTCGGGACTGTTCAAAATGGTCTTTGGCGGTGGTCGTATTCTGATATTCTAAGTTACCCTGGATCATATATTCGGAACCAAGAAAAGTGGTTGTAGGCGGTCGCAAGTCAGGGTTACACTGTACATTGTTACGGGGTGACATAAAAGCGGACCGAACTGTCTCGCTAGTGAAGCTTGCTTTCCTAGCGATGCTGTTGGAACGCCGGACATGACTGTGCGCCACCGACAGGGGTTCGACTCTGGGATCGGCCCGTTGTTTTCCCCTGAAAAATTTATCTTCGTTACAAAATATATATATATATATATATATATATATATATATATATATATATATATATATATATCATGCTCCCAGTCAAATTAAAACTGATAATCTATGACAATAATTGACTGAGAACAGTGTAAATGATCGTCAAACCGCTTTAATATAAATAATTTAAAAGATTTTAGTGTTGCTCACATTAGAGAAAGAATACCTACTATAAGTAACATATAGTACGCAAGTCAACAGTTTCATTTGTGCCACAGGTGATGAGACGTCATCATTCAGGAATATCATTAGAGACAACATGGTATACTTGGTGGAAAAGATAGACATTAAAGGATCGACCTTACTGGACGCTCTGGTTTTTAACGGCGTGCTAGCAGAGTCTCAGCTTGACGCTATACGGGTATGTTTATATAAAAATGCTGTTAGTTCAGTTTGTTAATAGTTTAACCTATTTTTTTACAAAAAATTCAAGCATTAACTCCTGTTGCAGCCACTGTCAATAAATTTGTACGATTACTCTAAATCAACTCAAGAAAAATATGGCGCTACTGTAAAACTATAAAAGATTAAGTATTTAAGTATTAATTGGATAGTACTTGGATATTTAATAAAGATTGCACTCTTTTACCTTTTTCTCTAATGCCCTTTCCTAAAACATTTTCCCGGGGTCCTACTATTTTCTCAATTTAAACTACTCTATGAAGCACTGTCTAGGGATGAAAGATGACCGAAGTAGTGAGAATTTGTTTTTTCTGAACATAAGTTATTGATACTGATTACATGGAAGTAGGATTATTTTTGCCTGTTTCATTTCTGCCAGGAAAGTAGTGGTCGCCATTGTTTGTGTAGACATCTGGTGGCGGTATCAGGTGCTAGCGCAGTATCTGGACTTGGTTTAAAACATATTCATTTTATTTGGATTGTAGAAATAGAGCTTAAGGGCTAAATTAAGTACTCTCAAAGCAATGACGGTTCTCTCCTTTCTTTGGGTCGCCGAGTCCACACGATCCGAGTTCAAGTCCGAGTCTAGGCCACTCGAGTCACTATCCATGTCAGAAGTCCACCTTCTCAGAATCCCTGTTATTTGGAACCCGAGTCCAAGTCAAACACAATTCTCCTTACTTGGAGAAAATTCAGTCGGAAACTTGACATTGTCATGTTAATTTTCATGTCAGTTTACCCATACTTAATTGTTTGAGTACATATGGTCGCCGCTGCAAAGCTAAAAACTTGGTATGTCTTGTCTATACTCTTTAAGCTGTTCGCGTTAACATGTGTCTTTTCTAGTAAGAGTTTTTTTATTGGACTCGAGATGGACTCGGCCTGATTTCTCGGGTCCTTACCTCTTAGCCCAACTACAAACCCGATTCCAGAACCCTCCATTACACGTCCGAGTCCAAGTCGCCATGACCGTGCATTAAACTACCAGCTGCCCGTCTCCCTTTGCAGAGTAAATTGGACGCCAAAAGTCAGACGCGCCACCTTTTGGACATGTTAAGTACTAAAGGAGAAGAGGAGAAAGAACAATTTTGCCAGGCGCTCCATGAAAATAATCATGCCGATCTTGCCGAGGCCATTAGGAAAAGTAAGATGTTTATTTACATCCTCATGTTCATATAGAATTAACAATAACTATCAATATGACTTTTGTAAATACGATCTTTATATAGCGGACAGTTGCGTTGGATCCTGGTCTAAGATCAAAAGTTGTGGGTGTGTTAACCTTAAGGTTAGAGAAACGATTCCAAAGGCCATATATATTATCACATGTTGGAGGCTTTGGGAAGTGTTTACTGTAGTGTTTTAAGACTGGCCCAGTCCACGCAATGGTTTAAACATAATTCCCCCATGCAATATCGGAGGCATCAAACTTACTCTTGTAAATTACGGCTCTCTGGACTGCCTATGCCCATGATTTCATGATCACGGGATACAAAGGGATGTCATTTATATCTCTTTTTTTTCTTGCTGGATATATTTTAGGTACCATAGGTCATCGAGCAGACATGCAAATTTCCTGTAACGTATCTTTGATCATATGGTCCATTAAGCCTTATTAAACATTTCCCACAAACAACCTGAGACATGTCTATATACACGGTAGCGGCTTCCACTTTCAGGCTGTCACTAATCCCAACCCGTTTAAATGTCTGAATTAGTAACAGAAATATAATTTTTTCTACAATAAATTAGTTTCAGTCACGTTTACGAAATGTCGGAAAATATCGATATTTGAAAACGATATGGCGATACGCAATATTCAAATCGACGTATCGCGATATACCGACATATCAATAACATCACACATCCCTTATATACAAGTATATTGTATATTTTTTTTTCATATTTTTAGACTGATTTTTTCACTGTTTTTAGACTCATTCCCTAAAATAAACATTGAGCAGAAGGAGAAGCAGAAGAAAGAACAAACCAAAGATTTACTTAGAACGCTACACCAGCGCCACACCGCGGAAACCTAAGACGCGACGAAGAAATGATAGCGAGGCAAAAATTGTTCTGAGAAACAAATATTGATTTTCACAAAACTGTCTCGCAGTATATATGCTTTAAAGGCGTCAGATTCTGTTTGATCTATTCCTCATTCATCCGTCACACTTATCCGGATTCAGCAGGAATTAGGCAGAACCAGCTTGGATAAAGAATTTACAAAATTCGCGCCACATTCGGGCGGGAATTTTCAAATGGACCTAAATTCTTTCAGTTATGTAAGAATGCCGTTGCGATACTTTGAATGGGCTTCGAACCCGCCGCAAATGATTCTTGCACATTCAGGGTGTATCATCTCTTAAATGCAGCTCGAATATAGTTGAAACACAGTAGGAATAATGATAATGCCGTTAGAATGCAGTGAGAAGCTTTAGAATGCACTTCGAATATCCAGAAATATAAAAAAAATAATTTTCATTCCGAGGGCGTTCCGCCTCTAGTGTGACGGGGTTTAAAAGTTAACATTTCCAAGTGTGAAAGACCTTGACCTTTGATATAATTCATTATGTATATAATCACGTGATATCAACCTGACACTTACGATATATATTATGATGCTATATAGTATTTACCGTGACCGTACGTGACATAGTTTGCGGGTGTTTGACTTTTACCTTTGATATATCTCATATTTCATATTTCACTTGTGGTCGACTTGGTCACTTAAGATATCTCAGAGCATGGCTATCTTCGTGAATGCAATTGATCTTGATATTTAACATTATATCCCACAATGCACATCTTCCAAAATGTGATCTGCGGAAAAATAAGTCAAGAGAAAATTAGTATTAATAATTGATGATTGATATGTTGTTAAAATTCAAGAAATGAATTACATGGTAATTTATAAAGATTACATAATCAGCATGAGTAAAGATTATCTTTGTTGTTGAACATCATCTAAATTATTTATATTGCTTGTATATTTATCTCTGGTTTTATTGAAAGGGAAAAACTGTGCCAATGAGAAATGGAACCACTTTTTATATCCAGTTAGCTACAAAGGTGTATTCACGTTGATGATTTCATTCAAATAAATGAATATATTGAGCTTTATGTCATAATTCAATTCATAATTATATTTAAAATATGAAAATCAGATCTAGATAAAAGATTTATTTTAAAAATCTGATTAAATCTCTTCTGTGCCTCGAAACCTTTCCAAACAAAACTTGACTGGGCATGGACCGCAAGCATAACTGGACGAAAGAGACATCTAGCGGCGGAGAGATGGACTGCTTTGATCGTGTCGTGGGTGTTCATGATATCTGTCACTTGTGTTTCAATGCAGTTCTCGCAGATACTCTCGCATGAATGCCCGGTACACACCCCCTCAAAGATAAAATATCAAAGTTTTTAACACTATATAAATAAAAAGACGAACCGCCGTTTGGGTATAATAACGTGACAGGGGTCTGTTTCAGGTCAGACTGACGATTATTTCAACTATATGTTGTCATTGTAAATAAAGCTGTGTTTAATACACACATGCCCAAATTTTGACATTCCCAGCAAATGTGCATGAGCGACTGACTTTATACTCAATTTTGATAAAATACCGAGAAAGTGGCACTTCATGTATCTAATTTGAGAACAACGAGTCAGTTTTTCCCCCAGTCTCAAGATGGCACCACCTTCCCGGGCAAACTGTGGAGAAGGCACACTTCTCACAGCATCTGATGTCAAAATTTTCTCTCTGCAGAAAAAAAAATTTCTTTGCATGATTAAAAACCTAAAATCCTATATTATCAAAAAAAAAAATAAAGCAACATATGAATGGCCCTTCCATTATTTTGGGGGTGACACCCTTCAGCCCGGCCCTGTCATATTACGTTTGTTCATAAACAAACACACGCACAAAATTGTCAAGAACGTAAATTGTCGCTCACATCTTCATCGCACAAATGCTGGTGCGCATTGGTTGCCATTTTTAATATCACCATAACCAGAGGAGAGGCTAACCCCCCCCCCTCCCCCCCACCCCCCAATAAAAAAAACTTACCTTAAATGAACCCGTCTTGCGACCTACACTGTTAGAAGTAAGGATTTTTCATAAGGGTTTTCCTCAAAACCTAGAGTTTCTAGTTTCTAGCTGAATAAACCGTTTCGCTGACGCGCAAAAGGTTTTAAGCTATAACTTCCTGCATTTATCAAATTTTTTTTTTTCAAAGAAACACCCCTTTGGAAATATAAACAGATATTTTCTCGAAATGCCGCGAGAGGGCAATAGCCAGCCCGCACTTACGGAGATTTTTGGATATACTCGAGAGTCATCGGGTGTGATATCACGTGATTTTTTATGCACGCGCATCGAATTAAATACCATGTGCTTTTGAAGCTAGCTACATTGACAGCGGATGAAGAATGATTCTCCGTCCCCGATCCGGTATTACTAGCGTAAGTGCACCCAGTTTATGTTATTTTAGTTCTCTGAATGTTAAATAACATGTTTGATGTAGTGATAGACAAGATTTAACAACACAATGTGGGATGTGCAGCACGAGAAGCTGGTACAGTTATTCGTGCAACAGATGCAAGATGGCGATTGGTCAAAAGGGACCTTAGACGAGGCGTTCCATTTGACAGCGGCATCCGTTTTTCATTTTCAGCGAATTTTTATCAAAGTTTGCTCCCAGTTAACCAAATTAGAGTTAACTGAATGTGAACAATTATTGTTGTAGGTTAAAATTTGGAGAATTTATGACGCGGCGGCCCATGTTACTGCAGCTTAAGACTTAAGTACAGGGTGAAAACAAACACCGTATCGGCGATTTTCAGCAGAAAATATATTTTTTTTATTTTCTGAAATGATTTCCAGCAGGTTTTTTTTAACATGCCATAAAGGTGTACAAAAGGTTTTTGATCAATTATAAAGGTTTCTAGAAGGCTGCATTTCCCACATTGTGTTGTTAACTCTAGTCTATCACAGCATCCATCATGTTAATTAACATTCAGAGAACTAAAACTGGGCGCACTTACGCTACTAATATCGGATCTGAGACGGAGAATTTTTCTTCGTCCACTATCAACGAAGATTGCTTCAATAAAAAGTTTTATTCCATTAATATGTTTCTGAAATTATTCCTAAAGGGATTTAAGAACCCATAAAGGTATAAAAAAAGGTTTTTGATGTATCAAAAAGGTTCCTAAGTGAATTAAATAATACTATAAGGGTTTCTAGAGTGTTTACTCAAACTTGTAAAATGCGTCTTTGGGAAAACCCTTAAAAGGTTTAATAGATTAAAGGTTTAAAGAAAACACCCTTGAAGGGATTTTAAAGGGTTTCGCTATTCGTACACGCTGAAAAAAACCTTTTTAACCACTTTTAAAAACCCTTGTTTTTAACAGTGTATCGTGATGGTGGTTCGTTGTCCTGATCCCTTAACCTCAAGGTGTTTTGCTTCTTAATTCATAAGCATTAAAATACGTCTCGAAGAGAGAGACAGAGACAGGAAGTACTCTTTGATGTTACAGTTTGGCCTTCGACTTGATACCTGTAATACCCTTGACCTAGATATTCGAACACAGGTCCTTGTCTATCATGCAAAATATGAGTACATAATCAGCATGATTTTCCATGTTTGATTTGTTATGGAACCTAATAACAATAGATGACGTAATCTTGACGAGCACAAGTTTTGTTACGGAGATAAAAAAAATCAGATTCTGTAACACTAGGCAGCGTGAAATGTCTAGGGGAATGAATAAAGAAGTCAGTGGTTTTTGTTAACAAATAATTATAATTTATATCCTAACATTACAATACACTAAATCAATACAATTGCACAGTATAACAATAAAAATGTAGAGTACCAGAGTGTCCGGATCCTAGGCTTTGATTTCTGGATACGACCACTGTCACAGCTCAACAAGAGTCCTTTTACACCAATAACCCACGTTAATAGTAAAATCTGTATTGAATGCGTTGAATATCTGATTCCACTGCAATTATCGGAAAAGGTCCCAAAACTGACGAGAAAGTAGCACTCTTAGTGCCCGCTGGTACTTTCCTTTATGCCGGCTCTAAACACAGACCCTAATTTATAGCTTCTCACCCGAAAATTCTAGAAATGGAAGATTTCAAAGAACAATACACACTCACATGAACAGACCTGAAACATCTAGAACAAAAAAAAAATAACGCTGTGTCGCTACGCTTCTGACCCCTTACGCGGGACAGCGCCCAACAAGCGAGGTTCCCATAGCAACGAAATATGCCTGCGCTACACGAATCAGATTTTCAACAGACACATGTTACACTCTTGCGCACAACAAAACAGACACCTCTTACAGACTCGATTCAGTTGTTAAGGTATTAAAATTTTATGAAATTACGAAGCATTCATTATTTAGCATTTTAAAGCTGTGTCTGCCAGCGAGAACAATGTTCGGGCTATGTGGGGGAATTAAAACGTGACCCTTGCTGTAAAATGATATAGGTGTACATCACTGGACGAGCAGCTACATGGACGTAAGCGTTTATATGTATGCGCACGCAGCAAGTTTCAATCGCTCAATGTAGCGATTGAAAACGCATAGGCATGGTAAATATCCAAACTTTTACGTTAGAGAAAGGGTATTCGGCAGACTACTTCTCTTCTATGCACGTGTTAATGGATTCACACGTGTTAATGGATTCACAGGCGTCCGTTTTCTAGCTGTATTACGCATACGTACTGCACACGCATATGTACATATGGAATGCTAGCTTGATGCAGATGTGCAAGCGGAATAAAGCGTTACTGGAAGAATAAAGGTGACATTCCACGGATGCGTATATGCGGTACGTAATCATCTGCAGCCAAGAATCGGACATATTATAGTCTCTTGGAGTGATTCCATATATGCGTATGCATGCAGGACGTACGCCTATATACGTTTCAGTCGCTCACTTAGCGCTTAGAAACGCATATGCGTTTACGGACGGGGGGGATTTCCAACTTTTGAAGTCAGTGACCAGTAATTCCTCTGTCAGATGAATTTCAACTCATGCAGCCATTTACTATGTCCCTAGTTTTGCTGCATACATACCGCATACGCATACGTATTAATGGAATCATAGGACTCTGTTTTCAAGCTGCATATGCAAATGTAACACATGCGCATACGTACCGCACACCCTTATATGGGATGCAAGCGTTAAAGTAACTAGACGACCTCGTCAACGGCTTTTGGTGACGAAAAAATCCTTCTCTTATTTTTTACTCAAAAAAGTAGAAGATTTAGCTCTTTCAACATAACCCGCTGTAAATTGTTTCCGCAGGTGTTTGCTCCGAAGCAGCTGGGTCTAAAATCAACTGCGAGTGCTACTGAATCTTGAGATTATGGTTACACTTTATTATTTTTAATATGGCCCAGTCCTCTTTTTATTATAAGGCCTTGTGGTGCTGTCACATAATCCATATGTAAATTTGGTCCATCTGGTGCAGCTTCCGTGTATCGTCATATCTCATCAACGTTCTGCCGTCGATCAGTAATGACAGTGAGCTTAATGATTTTGCAATGATCAAGAAAACTATAAAAAGAACAGCACAGATTAAATAACCGCAGGTCTGCAAGATATAACATGGATTTTAATTAAACTTAGCACAGATGTTGTTCGTGAACCTCTCACCAACTAGAAGGTCACGGTCAGGTCAGGGTATTTTACACTGCATATGGTGAATTTCTAACCCATCATGTGGCGGGGGACTTGGTTTGAATTTAATCTCATTTTGGCTTCGTCTATATACGTTTGTAATGCCTGGTTTAATCAATCAAATTTTTATTTCAGATACATACATTTGTCCATATACTGATAATTACTATGGCAATGGTGCAGCCAGAAATAGTGTAATAGTCAAGAGATATGCATGTAGACATATATGTAGAAATATAATGTATTCACTACCATCTGACTACAGCAGTTAATGTTTTAGGTAAAAAAAAATTAAATAAAAGGTTCAGTTCTCAGGCACCGCCCGGGTCAATTTTGACCCCCCGCATTATTTTGATTTTTATCTTTCAAGAAGATAATATTATACAATTTTGATAAGTTTTCCTTGTAATGTAGTGCTTTTATCTGTTTAGAAATAAAATTATGTTATTATCATGCTTTTTCCTGATCATATGACATTTTAATGGAAACATACTAAAAAAGATAATAAAAAAAAAACACCCACCCGCACTGATTTCTGAAAAAAAGTGCCTGAGAACCAAACCTTTTTTTGGCCTTATCAAGTGAATGGAAATGACAAATATTGTTGGTACAAATTTGATTTACAAATATCAAAATTACACATGTCAATGGCATACAAATTTTTAAAAGAATGTTATCATTAACATTATTAACATTTTATCAACGAGTGTCGTGCTTTTTTTGAACAGAGCATCGAAGGAAATGACTCTCCTGGTTACAAATATTTCAGATGCCCTAAGGCATAAATATTCAACTCTGGAGGCATTACTGAATGCAACTCCAAGCTTGTTATGGGTAGCCTGCTTATAGCGACACCACAGGCTAGAACAATACATTGTTCCAAAGTGCATTTGGAATGTATGGCCTCTGAATAGTGAGAGAAAAAAAAAACAGAAAGAAAGTCAAGAGGACCATATCCCCACCAAATTGGAATGTCAAGAATGTGCTATCTGGCTGGTATATTTGTATGAGGAATTTGACGAAATTACCAGATGTGAAAATAATGAAAAAATTTTAAGTTAAACAAATACTGAACATAAATCCACCAAGGTGAGAAGACTGATAAGTCACAGTGTTAAGACATATGCCTTGTTAAATAGAGGTGGATCCCAATGGCCCTTTTTGAAGTATTGCATCACATATTAAAGTCAGCCAGGTGTGACCGAAACCTGATCAGGTTAAGAAACACATAAGACATCATTTCCATATCAAATAGAAGTGGGGTGAGTAATTATTGTTTCAGAAATTGCGACGCTTCTGAAATGCGTATAATTCAAAATTTTAAAATTCATTTAAAAAGTCCAAAATTCATTCAAGTGTAACTAAAACCTTATCAGGCCGAGAGACTCCACAGGTACACTTGTCATATCAATTAGAAATTAATATGAGTAATTTTTTTAGATATCCCATCGCATATGAAATGTAAATTTAGAATAAAAAAATTATAAAAATCGAAAATCATTTAAGTGTTAACAAAAACATGTCAGCTCTGAATATCCATAAGATAAGCGGCAATTTGCCATCCGGAACGTCGATATTAATTTCTAGAGACGTTGAGGTGGCAGGAGAAGCTATAGGATTCGGATAAATTCTCAGTTAAGAAGATGTTCTCGCCATTTCTGACCGTACTCAGTCATTTTTTTCTGCATGTCAAATTGTTATTTTCACATTTTGGTAAAAAAAAAATCCAAATCCCGTGTGATGAACTAAAAATGATCACATCTCAAGTAAACTTGCTAGTCTTTAATTGATAACAAAGGCATTTTTAATTACAGAATAGCCAAAATATCACTTCTTTAAACAAAACGTCTTGGAGTCGATATAAGAGACTACCGTGGACTTACAGCTAATGCAGATTTACCCCTGTACAATCGACGAAAAAATAAGTGTCTATAATAGTGCCAAGTTCAAGTCTGTATTAATATAACTACAGATCTGCCCAAAAGGTGGCGCTTTTTTCTGCATGAATTATAGAGCTAGTACTTATACAATGAGGACTGGTCTTGGATATGTTGGCAGTTGAACCTTAAGATTTCTTTTCTGGAAAATTGTGTCGATCGAGGAAATGAGAAGAGGTAGTTTGCACCACCTGACTCAGTACTTAAGTATTCATTCTCTCGTAGTTCATGTAAAAAACGACTCTTTAATGTTTTTATTTGAATTACTTCCACTCTGCCAATATTTTGTAAGTTTTCCTTGTAATGTAGTGCTTTTATCTGTTTAGAAATAAAATTATGTTATTATCATGCTTTTTCCTGATCATATGACATTTTAATGGAAACATACTAAAAAAGATAATAAAAAAAAAACACCCACCCGCACTGATTTCTGAAAAAAAGTGCCTGAGAACCAAACCTTTTTTTGGCCTTATCAAGTGAATGGAAATGACAAATATTGTTGGTACAAATTTGATTTACAAATATCAAAATTACACATGTCAATGGCATACAAATTTTTAAAAGAATGTTATCATTAACATTATTAACATTTTATCAACGAGTGTCGTGCTTTTCTGAACAGAGCATCGAAGGAAATGACTCTCCTGGTTACAAATATTTCAGATGCCCTAAGGCATAAATATTCAACTCTGGAGGCATTACTGAATGCAACTCCAAGCTTGTTATGGGTAGCCTGCTTATAGCGACACCACAGGCTAGAACAATACATTGTTCCAAAGTGCATTTGGAATGTATGGCCTCTGAATAGTGAGAGAAAAAAAAACAGAAAGAAAGTCAAGAGGACCATATCCCCACCAAATTGGAATGTCAAGAATGTGCTATCTGGCTGGTATATTTGTATGAGGAATTTGACGAAATTACCAGATGTGGAAATAATGAAAAAATTTTAAGTTAAACAAATACTGAACATAAATCCACCAAGGTGAGAAGACTGATAAGTCACAGTGTTAAGACATATGCCTTGTTAAATAGAGGTGGATCCCAATGGCCCTTTTTGAAGTATTGCATCACATATTAAAGTCAGCCAGGTGTGACCGAAACCTGATCAGGTTAAGAAACACATAAGACATCATTTCCATATCAAATAGAAGTGGGGTGAGTAATTATTGTTTCAGAAATTGCGACGCTTCTGAAATGCGTATAATTCAAAATTTTAAAATTCATTTAAAAAGTCCAAAATTCATTCAAGTGTAACTAAAACCTTATCAGGCCGAGAGACTCCACAGGTACACTTGTCATATCAATTAGAAATTAATATGAGTAATTTTTTTAGATATCCCATCGCATATGAAATGTAAATTTAGAATAAAAAAATTATAAAAATCGAAAATCATTTAAGTGTTAACAAAAACATGTCAGCTCTGAATATCCATAAGATAAGCGGCAATTTGCCATCCGGAACGTCGATATTAATTTCTAGAGACGTTGAGGTGGCAGGAGAAGCTATAGGATTCGGATAAATTCTCAGTTAAGAAGATGTTCTCGCCATTTCTGACCGTACTCAGTCATTTTTTTCTGCATGTCAAATTGTTATTTTCACATTTTGGTAAAAAAAATTCCAAATCCCGTGTGATGAACTAAAAATGATCACATCTCAAGTAAACTTGCTAGTCTTTAATTGATAACAAAGGCATTTTTAATTACAGAATAGCCAAAATATCACTTCTTTAAACAAAACGTCTTGAAGTCGATATAAGAGACTACCGTGGACTTACAGCTAATGCAGATTTACCCCTGTACAATCGACGAAAAAATAAGTGTCTATAATAGTGCCAGGTTCAAGTCTGTATTAATATAACTACAGATCTGCCCAAAAGGTGGTGCTTTTTTCTGCATGAATTATAGAGCTAGTACTTATACAATGAGGACTGGTCTTGGATATGTTGGCAGTTGAACCTTAAGATTTCTTTTCTGGAAAATTGTGCCGATCGAGGAAATGAGAAGAGGTAGTTTGCACCACCTGACTCAGTACTTAAGTATTCATTCTCTCGTAGTTCATGTAAAAAACGAATCTTTAATGTTTTTATTTGAATTACTTCCACTCTGCCAATATTTTGGAACAGCTGTTAACTGTGACTTCTGTCATGACTCCCAGGCCCATATCATTCATTAAAAAAAGCCACCTGTAAGTAATATTTTCATTGTTACCATAAGATACAACTATGGAAGTCTGATTAATCGAATGATCTGATAGAATTCAATATATCATGATTAAATCCACTGTTAAATTGCTGTTAAATTAATATCAACAGCATCAACACTGTAAATATCCACAATAAAGCGGATAACAAATCAATTTCAAACACCCACACTATGATTTTCCAACAAAACGCACCGGATTCGGCGTGTCAACTGTGGTATCTCTCGGGTTGATCAAATGTAATTGCTTTTCACAAAGTGATCAGCGACACTTCCAGCGATAAGGTCTTTAGTAAATTAAGCTGTTTGTTTTTGTTAGATTTATTTAAAGGTTTCGATTTCATAAACCTTAAAAATAGAAAAACAATACGAATTTAGCTTTATTACCCCCTTCTCAGCAAGCGGCGGATATAGTTACCAGCTTCCGTCAGTCTGTCAGATCCTACGTCAGCAAACAATTGTTATGCCCAAACTTATCTCAAAAAGTTTAACATCGGTCTGCTTCGAATCTGTGTTTATATATCATTGTCATGTTGAACAGAAGTGTTCTTTTGGTGCAGGTTACCCTGCAGAATATTGTAATAAAACAATACATAGAGGATGAAGGGAAGACAGGGTTTCATACATTTTTTTCATATCTCGATGATTTAAAAGAAGGTACCGATTTTTTTATATTTTAATCATCCTCAGAATTTGATTTTGTGCTGCTGTGTTTTTAATATAGAGCATTCTCTCGGTTCACGAAAACATGACATGCCGGGGAAAACATGGTTGAATGAAAACACAACCACAGCTTGAACACGTGGGCCTAATAACATGACTAAGTCACTAACACAATTGCCCCGTGTTACAAAACGACCTCTCCGAAAATCAAGATGCTATGAAAACGAAACAAAAAATGCCGGAAAACCATTCAAAACATGACCAACCAGAATACGCAACCATTCCGATGTGATGATCTAGGTTTGCAACTCAAAACTCTTTTCAAACTAGTCTTCAGGGTTTGTTCATACCTGCAGCCTATGTAGCGTGTAAGATCGGGTTACTGGGCTGTGTTGTTTCAGTAAGATAGAAAAACTCAAAACGTCTACCTACATACATGTCACTATTCTGTCACCCAAACATTTGAAAATCAAATTTCAATAATTTAAAATAAGAAAATCCAACGTTTAATTTTGAACAGTAGGATATTGGATTGCTATGGTATCGAATGATACTAGCTATCTAATGAAGCCTGGACATTCGAGGGGTAAAACGCTCGGCTCCCTCCACTGTCGTCGCTGGTTCGATCCCCGGTGTGGCCATGAGAGTGGGTTGTAGTTGCCCGTCCCAGGTCGGTGGTTTCTCCGGGTTCTCCGGTTTCCTCCACCCCTACAGACTACCGAATGTTATCATCTGAGCCATGGAGAGTGCCTTGATTAGTTAAATAACTATTTCTACAATCCATGTAAAATAAATAAGTTTATCTTAATAGTTTGGGATTTAGGGGCGAATAGCGTCTTTGCCGACGTTGGCCGGGGAATTGTTCCAATTCGACGATTTTTCAAACCGGTGTAATATGTGACTACATACAGACGTTTCTGTACTTTGAGATAGAATAATGCATGCCTGAGTGACACAGTTATTTAATAATAATCAAATAAATGTTTATTCATCGTTTAACAGATTGACCCATGACATCAATGTGACTGGTAAATGGGTCTGGCATTTAATTAGTGTCCAAATTTAACCAAACGACCCGAAATGAACATGACAAAAAAACAAGAGGAGGCAGTTTCATATAAAATGTTTATATTTCTTATGCAGTTTTTGGATTAGTAAGTTATTATTCAGAATCATTTAGATTTCAACTGTAGGTCTCAGTAAGAGAGGGGAGAGATAAAAAGTGAAATGAAATGTTTTAATTGTTGCGAGTGATTTATTAACAAAAAAATTGAAAGAGATTGAGAGAGAGAGAGACGTATGCATACATACATACATACTTACAGCAAACTTAAACATTCCCTGCGGGCGATGATTATTACTGACAGAACAACAATTATGATTGACGCAGCCATGCATAATCTAAACATTATAATATTGTCTCAAGAATGGCAGACAAGACACTTATTTATGCTACAGTCTGCATTATAAGAATTACATTATCGCGGGATTCGGAATACGGATTAACCTCAACTGGTGGTTTTGACAGCCAACTTGTTTAATGACATCCTATCATGTATAATTTTTAACTAATTGCAATCTGTTTAGTGTTTTGAGATTCAAACGATGTCGCCAAATCGGCATCGGTTAATATAAATACTGATATCATTATCATTAAGTTATCAAATTATACATGAAACCGTTAACTGTCACGCCAATTACATTCATACGGGTAGACTAAACAAAACAGACTTAGTGTTTCATTGATTTGAAAGGATTTTTCTTGCACGAAAGGTTTATACTTGCGTCTCGTCCCCTGGGTACAAGTTAGCCGTCTTCCAGTCAATTTAAGTGTAGGAACAAACGCGTGTGAACGTCGACTGGGAGGGCCGGCCTATCGACTTAGCTTCGCCTGGGCCAGCCAGTATTTGCCATGTCGTGTTTGCGTCGTGTGTCCGTCTCATTGTATTTAAGTATGACTTGAGTAGCCCTATGTTTATATTCTTATTAAATTTGTAACATTAAACGTGTAAGATTTAGTTAAATTATATACTCATTCATATTTGTTCACAAAAAAGGTTGTTTTAGCAAATCACTGAGAAAACCACATTCTGTCATATATAATTAAAGAAGATCATACGCACACATGATACCAATAAATTGTGATATTTTTTCCACGCTACTTTGTAATATATATATATATATATATATATATATAATTTTTGTAAACTTTTGTTACTCATATAAAAAGAAACTAAATGGCTCATATTCACTATTTTGTGAATAAAATAAGGGTTCAGATTTCAAACAGATTTGTTCATAAATGTTACAGATTAAGCAACCGGTAAAACGTTTCTTCTTTGTAAATACTAAATAACCGAAAGAAAGAATTCTCGGACTAGATTAAACCGGCATGACAGAACGGCACCTGGACGATCTTAAACATTTTCGAAATAATAGTAGTGTACGTGATTAATGCCAAAATGCCTTCCGAGGATGGAAACGAAGGCCATTAATGCAATGAGCTGTGTGAGTGAGTGTGTTGTTACCGAACCTAATATCAACACATCACGTATGCGTGATGAACATTAATTTTGTCAAGGAGATAAAAAAAGAATCAAATTCTGTAACAGTAGACAGCGTGAAATGTCTAGGGGAATGAATAAAGAAGTCAGTGTTTTTTTAACAAATAACTAAAATTTATCCTGAAAACAACCCTAACATTACAATACACTTAATCAATACAATTATACAGTATAACAGCAGTTTAACAACAAATAAATACAATCACACAGTAAAATAAACAAAGTGCACAGCACCTGGATACCACCACTGCCACAGCGATAAGTCCTTTAAAATGTATAAGCCGGATGAAAATTCACACAAATTCTCTCGGAGAATAACAGTCTAATGTAAAGCCCTTGTAACAATCCAGAAAGTAAACTGAAGACCAAATAAGATTCGTCACAAAATCCAAATGAAAATCTGAAGAAAATCTATAATTGCCGCACTTATCGGAATGGGTCCCACAAACTGACACACACGCTTCTGTGTCCGCTGGAATATTCTCTCACCTCTCTCTCGGCTCTAAAACACAGCCTCTTTATATAATTTTTCACCTCCAGCCGAGAACCTTCCATTGCTCGAACATTCTAAAGAATCTAATACAGTCGACACGTTCAAGGAACAGACTAGAACAACAAATTCCGTGTCTCGTGAGCTCGCCCCGGCTCGGCCAGGCGAGAAAGAACCAAGCTAGCATGACAAAGAGAGTTGAATCAGTACGGATTAAACTGAGAGTGCAACACGCGGCCAGGCGAGAGCGCTACAACACGAGTTACGCCCGTGTCACACAATAAAAAGGGTACCTGTAACAGTGTTGGTGTTGGTGGGGGGGGGGGGGGTATGTGTCTGTGTGTGTGTGTGGGGGGGGGGGGAGGGAATACCTTATGTACCTCTTTTGTTCAGTACTACGCCGGAGGAGGAGGTAATAATTAATCTGCGAAGCAGCAGAGTCCTAAAAATCAGTGTTGTACAAATTATTGCACAAATTCCAAACGCGTCTGAGCTTCACAACTGAAAGGTGGTGCATGCTGTGTAGCATTGGACTTACAGCTTATATAGAAAAGCGAGTAATATCATTTAAGTTATGTATATATGTGTGCCCGAGGGACATTTACCTTCCATTTTCTTCAAGTCAGGGGTTAAATTAATAAAAATAAAATGCTGTATGTATGTCTATCTGGAGATAGATAATCTTGTTTGGATATAGTGAAATAATTGAAGTTATATTTATCCCTAGTCTAAGTATGTACATACACAGAGTTCCATTTCGAATAGACTACTAGTCGGGCAGTAGTACTCTTATTTTATATTTACTCTGCTGTCACCCAGACCCGGTATCTACCGCACCTGCGGGTCTTTGGTTTTCAACCAACCCTAATGCTGAACCAAAACACCGAGGAACCACCCCAAAGACTCCCCCGTTTATGAGTCATTCTAGGTAGGGACCGGGGATGAAAAATATCAACGCTCCTCGGCTGAGATTTGACCTCACGAACCTCCGGGTTTTACGTCTTGTGCTCTACTCCTAAACAACAGAAGCCGCTTGATACATGAATTGTTAAATGAAAAATATTTAACCCAATAAAAAGATTTTAACATGCTCTATATGACACTTATACGGCTTCGTCACATTTCCTTTAGCAGGCATAGCTTATTATTACGTAGGTATTTAAGATTCGGCGAGTGTTCATGTCGTTCATGACAAAACCAGCACTCATGATATATCTCTGCAGGGCCGGACTTACATATTCACTGAAAGGCCTGCAGTCCAGCGCCTCTCAATCACAAAATTAACCCTTTTCATTCATTGATAAAACTCGAAATTTGCACTCAGAGAGTGCAGATCTCCACCCAAATAGCTCCTTACCAAATGGTATTGTCACAAATGTGTGATAACCACAGCATGACTGTCACTGAACGTTATAGCAAATGACAGTGAGCGCCATCTAGTGGCAACGAAGTTAATAAGGCAGCTTATTAGCCCCATATGGCCTTGTCAGAAATGCAGCATTTTTCTTAAAAATTCCTGGTTACAGATGGTAAACCGGATCCCCCCCCCCCCCCCCAAAAAAAAAAATAAATAAATAAAAATAAAAAAAAAATTGTTCCTCTTATCACTGCCGAGCTGTTCTGAAAATCTCATCAAAATCAGTTAAGAATAGTTTGAGTAACTTTGCTAACAGACAAACAGACATACAGACAAAATATCATCCCCACCGCTTGACGAAGATAACTAAAGAAAGGGGCAGTCACAGAAATGAATTTGCAGGGACTGCATGAAGCATGACTATGAATGTTCTGTGAGAACGCCATAATTAATTGTTGCATTATTAAATTAAATGAATGTATGGACGGAAAATGATATAATTTCAGAAATGTTCTACTTTTATTTGCTAAGATAAAGTAGGGAACTTGAGTTAAGTTTTAATCATGCTCATTTGGGTCTCCCTGTGTCTCATAACCTTCCATCATAAGAAATGTCAGTTATATAAAAAATAACATTAATATATATTACTACCAATTAATATGTATATATATATATATATATATATATATATATATATATATATATATATATATATATATATATATAATCGGGTGCATATTCACAAAGTAAGACAAGTACACTGCCTATAGTGGTTTTAAAACGATACTCATCAATATTTTACAGTGACGCTTTGTAAATAAGAGTTTCACTTCTCCTTACTGGCCTGATATAACGTTTAAATCTGGCTTCATTAATAGTTGTGGCTTTGACTAAAAACAACATCGAGGCGTCATCTGTGTTTATTAACAAATTTTAACAAATACTGGATTGATGGACGTGCTTTGATGAGAATGATTTGGTGAAATAGGAAAACTGGTCTAACATGGCGCCCACCCAGGCACTCGATTAAACCGGAAGCGGAGATGGTCACACGGCGTCGAAACCATTTGGTCTTAATGTTCGTGCCTTTCCGGAGCCAGCGCCGCTTTTAATTTCTCTGCACGCGTGCATGACAGCGGCAAATATGCGGTGACGTGTTCCTCGTGGTAACACGTGATGTTTTATAGCCAAATGCAGAGCGCTAATTGGTTCATCCGCACCCAGACGTGTCCAGTGAGAAAACACGCTAATTTAATTCTGCACTGCCAAGCAATCTGTGGAGGATACTCCCGCTGTCTTCCCACAATGCCCCTCAAGATTTACACGCCCGATTCTCCGCGTTTTGCCGTCATCCTATGACTGTAGAATAGCTCTTCCGAATAAACCTGGCTGCGTTCTTGAGCCAACGTACGTCATAATTTTATAGAAAGCTGGTCCTGGGGACTGCGGATTTCGACTGAAACAGAATACAAACCTAGTTAAGGGTACTTGTGGCGATAGACCGCGGATTTCTTCTGATTGCTTTCCTTTAGATATGGCTTGTCACGTTTCCTCCCCGATTTCGATCGAAGTTTCCTGTTTATTTTTCCTATGCTTTACCTTAATTATGTCTCCATTTTGTTATATGTGAATAAATTAAATCACAAACCAATAGATATATCTTGGCAATCGGATTATTTGAAATGAATACAGAAATTTGGTCAAGGCTAAATTTATAAATCCAAATAAGGCAGAGAGAGAGTACATTCCATGACGTGTCAAAAAAGATACGACCATGGATACACCATGGGCATTAAGTTGGAGAACATACACACCCTTCGATTTTACTAATTAAATGTCATTAAATATAGGCTTTAACTAAAATTAGTAAAATTACAAGTTTTAAAAAAAAATCACAGTGTTGTAAATTTTCTCAAATATCAATGAAATTCAGAAATTGATAAATTGAATAAAATAACAATATGAGTGATGATATGACGTATTCCCCGTATCAACGACACTGTGGTATGCTCACAGTGTCGAAGTCCCCATCCCACCAGATTGCGAATGAAAATTGCGCCCCTGGGACTTACTAAAAATTAGATCTATTTCGAGGTAGATCTGGAAGTAATTAACCCTCATTTTCCCAATATTTAGGAATCATCGCAAACTTTAGGCTTTAATGTGAGAAGCTTTCAGGTCAAATGGGTCTTGTATGTAATACAGAGAGCATTTGTTTTCAATGAATGCCCAAGAGATAAAACTGTTTTTTGGACATAAGAGTAACGCAGGTCAAAATATCTCCAAATGAGCAAGCTAGTTATATCGCAGAGATCCGAGCGCATGCGCAAAAAAACACACACACAATGCGTTTTCACCTATTTGGGTTTTTTAGCAAAATGGTAAGCAGTTTTTGCATCACTTCTAGGATCAGTGTTTCAGATCAAAATCAAGTGTTTGCCAATAATTGTTAAATGTTAAATGTTGATGTTCGCAACCACTGCTTGACAACAGAAAAGAAAAAATGCAGTTTCTGAAGGACGCTTTCCTAAAACCATATTATATACGGTTACAGATGTCACAAAGTGACCGATGCCACCACCGATACACGCAAGCTAGCGTGTTTGGCGTCCGTTTATGTCTTATTCAGCGAGGTCATTTTTACCTTGTGTCATTCGTTTGTAATTTTAACATTGGTCTGTAATGTGGATCATATTATATTGTTTACGTAAATTATGCGGTCCACCGCAAACTGTTAACGTACAGAACACATGCTCAATCGTCAAGGAATCAATGTCACAAATTCGAACCAACTGCAAGCTACATTGACCGCAATTTGTAAGGTTTAAATTGCTGCACCTCAGATACTGTATTTTCATGGCAATAGACAGTTGTTTCATCATCGTAAGCAATACATTTTGCAGGTCTTAGTCGACGAAAAGGGTCATTAGTATTTAAAAGGAAGAGAATAGGGCTGAGTACAGTACCTAGGGACACCCCTTTTTCAATCGTATGAGCCTTTGAAGTTTTACCGTTGCATCGCACAAGTTGAAGACAATTTTTCAAATAAGCACCAAACCAGGCTATTGTCTCTCCAGTGTAGCCGAACTGGCTGAGTTTACATAAAAGTAAAAATTGATTAATTGTATCAAAACCTTTAGTTAGGTCGAGATAGCAAGATGCAGTTATATCTCCTCTGTCCATATGTATAAATATCATTAGTGAATTAGTAAAGGGCACTTAAGGTAGACCCGTCAGGCGCCCCTCCCACGCCCAAGCTCCTCAGCTGGTATCACACTCTAGGGACAGGCCCGATTCCCTGACAACACTTGATTCTGTGTTTCTTGATTCACCATTGATAACACTATTATTGTTATTACTCTAAATCGAGATGGAGGGGATTACACGTGGTATATGTGAGGGAGGGGGGTGTCGAAGCCCCCCCCCCCCCCCGACTATTGCGAATGGAAATTGCGCCCCTGGGACTGACTAAACATTAGATCTAATTCAAGATACGATCTTGAACTAATTAACCCTCGTTTTATCCCAATATCTTGTATGTAATACTGAGAGCATAAATTTGCTTTCAATGAATGCCCAAGAGTTAAAAGTGGTTATTTGGACATAAGAGTAACGCAGGTCAAAATATCTCCAAGTGATCAAGCTAGATATATCGCAGAGATCTGAGCGCATGCGCCAAAAACTACACAATAAAACCAAGCAGTTTAGAATTTAGGTTTAATTAAAAAATGGTAAGCAGTGTTTGCATCAATTGTAGGATCAAGGCTTCGGATCAAAGTCAAGTGCTTGCCAATAATTGTGAAATGTTTAATATTTTTGTTAAATAACGCAGGGTTCGCAACCACTACTTAACAACAAAAGACACACACACAACATTCAGTCACTGAAGGACGCTTTCCTAAAACCATATTATTTACGGTTATAGTTTTCATCAGGTGACCGATGCCACCACCGATACACGCAAGATACCGTGTTTGGTGCACGTTTATATTTAATTTAGGGAAGACGTTTTTCCCTAGTTTCACTCGTGCGTAAATACAACTCAAATCATCTGGATCATATTATATACCAGTAGTTAACGTAAATTATGCGGCCCCCCGCAAATTGTTAGCCATAATAATCATGATATGTGAGTTTTCAAAGATATATCCTGGAAATCTATGATTTTTTCATTATTTTGTAATAAGAACGTGACATTAAACACGTTTATCATTGATCGAGGTTTCTTATGACAAATTAAGTATAGCTGAAATATCCAGATTTTCCTTTAGCTCCAGGTTATAATTAAGGACCACTCCCTGTAGCATTCACGAAAACTTTGGGCCGTTGGACATGCATTTTAGGAGCAATAAAACACATAGTTTGTAACATACGCTTTTTTAGATAATTTCATGAAATGGCTTATAGTTGTATTACCTGTCTCGTGTCAAGAAATGATAGCCCATATTATTGTAATTTAAATGAAACACAAATTAAGCAATATATATATATTGCATAATATGTATTAATTGGGAGAAAAGAATACGATGATTTATAATAGGAGAGGGCTATTGTCGTTAGTTTGTTAATAGGGTGGGGATTGTCCTTATTTGTGCGGGAAAGGAGATTTTCCTGTGGACTCCGCAAAAACAACCAGACCCCCCCCCCCCCGCAAGGAAAGTAGGCCAGTGTAGGAACTTCACAAAGCTGTAGAGATGATTTGGACTTGTAAAAGGTTTGACTAGCTCTGAATGCATAATTTCAGTTGACAAAATGCTCCAATATTGGAATCCAGTATATATGTGGCACACAAAGTACAATCTTGGTCAAGCACTTTTTTTTTTGCAATAGGCCAATCGATGGTGAGCAAACGATCGAACGTCTATCGTTTTGGCACTGCACTATGTTAAATGTTTTGCGTAGGACAGGCCCGCTCGATTTCGTCGGGTTTGTGCGGTACGGTTCTTCCATTGCCGAGTTCATTTGTGTAGTTTCTGACAGAGGGCGCCGCGATTGACATTTCGCGAATTAATGTCAAACTCTTTCGGGTGCATCGACGAAATATGAAATCCCCCCTTAGGACACATTCTTCATTATTTCTGAAACTTCAAGGCCAATACCGGGCCATTACGAAGCGTGGCCACAGAGGAGTTGCGTGACACCGCCGTCATTTATAATATAGATTGAGAGAAAAATTGTGAGAAAATCAAGACAATGGCGCCTATTTTCCTGCCCTTTTCATCTAACAATAATGACAAAATCTCTGACAGATAAATCTGGATATCAGGATGTTGATATGATGTCTTCAAAAGAAGCATTCTTCTGACTTTATTTTAAATATTTCTCGTCTGAGGTAACCGCCCCCATTTTTTATGCTAGCTTAACTTTATGTACATTTCAGGATTCACCAGACACGGTGACAACTGGACCACGAGGGTGTAATCTTCCCTGTTTCTAAGTCACACCACCAAGGAACCCCGAAAGGCGCACTCGATTATGAGTTAATCATGGCCGTTGTGCACGGTCTCCGCATTAAGCCTTACCGTGGGCAAGTGTCGACCATTAAAAAATCTCCCCCCTCGACTGAGACTCGAAATCATGATCTCCTGACTTTAAGTCGTGTGCCCTACCCCTGAGCCACAAAAGCCGGTTTTGCTCTGGCATTTATGTATTAATATAATATTCAATACAACCATGTGACTTTATCGCCGGTGACGAGATCAGGAACGTAGGATTAATAAGGACTAACACTAAAGAATTAAAACCACTGGCCATTTATTTAATAAACAAGTTGGCAAACAAATAATTATTTTTTTTCTAAATTCAATCATCCGATGATCAACATGAGAGGCAACCTTATACAACAATACACACCATGAATTAATATATTGTAGTTTTACTGTGTGTATGTTTGTGTTCGCTTACTTAAAGTCCTTATGTCGCTTATTAAAAGTTTCTATGTGGCTTGCTTAAAGTCCTTATATGGCTTGCTAAAAGTCCCTATGTGGCATATAACACAGCAATCGTTTACCAAACAAGAGAAGAAGATAATTAGAATTAGTTCTTAACATCCCAGCCATGATCTTTCTTACTCCAAAGTAAAATACATGAGGACAAATCTGCACACACAGTAAATGAAACTGTCGTTAAATTGCACTTTGGGTCATAGGCCTAACATAAAATTGTGAACCTTTTAGTACTTAACAAATGCAATTTTAGTAACAGGGTGAGCCACTAGGGGACAGACCGACTTGTGTAAGCGTGAAGATGTCAAATTAAAATATGCTGAACAGGTAAAAGAAAGATTAACTTAATTAAAATATATTAAGTGTCTATTGAAATCACTGGCCCTGGACAGTCGCGTGGCAATACTCTGGCGACCCAGGTTTGATTCCCGACGTGACTGTGAGAGTGGGTTGTATTGGCTCCTACATGGTCAGAGGTTTTCTCCGGTTTCTCCAGTTTCCTCCACTGATACACACTACTGAACGTCTGTATTTAAGCCATGTAGATTTCCTCGCATTGTTTTATTTTCAATAAATAAATAACGTTAAACCTAATCTCATAACCACTTTTCTTCTTTCTAGAATGAAATATTTATTTTTATATGTATCGTGACCAAAGAGACACTGGAGCTCATTGTCAGTAGCTCAGTTAAGCTTTAAGTATAACTTATTAGATATAAAGGACTTAGAGAGAGATGTTAATATATTCATACTTGATCTTTTTTTTAATTTGCTTAAACAAACGTTTCACCAAGAAAGACAGGTTTGTAATTCTTCCCGTAGGATTATGAGACTTAATACTTAGTTGTAAGCGGGAACTCCTCCCCCCCCCCCCCCCCCCCCCACCCCACCCCCCACCCCCATTTACTAGAAATGTATGCGATCGCCATACGCTGACGTCTTTAACATCCCACTGTAATAAGTTTTATGTCTTTTGTGTCTATTTATTATTTGCAACTGGAAATTCTAAGGAATCCATACCTCCGCCATGTATATGTGTGTGGGTGGGTGGGGGTCCCTATTGTTGAATGCTCCCAAACCCAGTTTGCATTCACTTATTCGGCCCATATTCATAGGTTCATTCGTGCATAGGTGACTGTACATTTATGAATATTCCTTGATGACGTTCCTGCATCCGCATCTTGTGTCGGATCCACACCAAAATCTTAACGATTTATTCACTGGCTCCTCCCCGAAATGCCCTGATAATGTCATGAGATTCCGTTCATGATTGTGTTAGTTTTCGAACAAACAATCACACACACACGCAAGCGGGATGAACGCATACCCTCCCAGCGGAAGCAACAATACTTATATTCTCTTTAATCATCTATTGTTTGCGACGGCGGGAACGTTGAAACAACATACGTCAACCGCAAATGATACTTTCCACATTTCCGGCGAATAAAAGAATAAATCTACTCATTTTTTGTCAACAGTTAAATGAAAATGAAACGTTAGGATATAATGGCGTCTTCAATAACATTGAATTGATTTAGCTTACAAATAACAGCAACCCCCAGAAACGGAATATGAGCACAACCCAACTGATCAATAAAAAACGTGTTTAGCGGCATTTAAGAATATGATCATCTGCTACATATAGTACTGGGAATTCAACTCTTATACAAATTATGAGACTTTGCACTTATCCATTTGTTCCTCAGACTTTAGCTGTGAAGTCATCGTTATTGATTCCTCCGAATATAGAAGCTATATGACGCCCATTTTTTTTCAAGGTAACCACAGAGTAATAGATAAGAGATTTCATGCATTAAAAGACATTAGAATAGCAAACATATCGATCGGTTCATGAGCTGTTTTTTGCTAAGCATGTAAGTTTTAATATAGATTACCACGGTGGGACTCATACTACGATTTCCCAGCATATACCAAGACTAAAAACTGTATTTCATTTGTCCATATTTGATGTAATTTTTTTATTTACATACAGCGGCATATCTCAAATTTATATTTTAAAGCAGATTTTTATTCTAAAATTAATAGATCAACTTAAGAATTAAGTAGTCTTTACGACATCGATCATGCCGGAATAGTGAGAATTACAGTCCTAAACTTGTATTGATATTTATATGGTCGTGAAAGTTTTCCCTCTCAGAGAACGCATTCTTAGGTTCCAACGATTTTTTTTCGGTACCGTGTTTGAATATTAGGACTAATGTAATGCTTAATCTGAAATGGGACAAATCATATTACTGTATGTTCATAATGGTTTAAAATATGGTCACTTATTAACTCAGTGTAAAGTTAGTATTTTCTATATATATTTTTCTCCTGATAATATTTACTTCATCTGATCAAACAGCAGCTCCGAGATCGCACAAAGATATCTCTGCATTTGACTCTGTGTTCTACATTTCAAACAGATTGTTGAATTCAAAGTACCCTCATCTTATAGTCCCAGTTAAAACCCAAGGGTGGGGCCATCACATATTTCCCGGAAATAGAGACGTTCTTATCACACTGCCCGTCTGTCTGGCGTATGGCGCTGTAACACTAATGATATATGGCATGTGACCGGACGTGAACTATAAAGGAACATGAAATGACGTCGCCTTGGTCGCGAGGTTAGTAAGGATTAGTTGGAGGGACCAGCTGTTCTGCGAAACAAGTGAGAGTGGACAGCTGTTACAAGCGAAAGTGGACAGCAGCGACAGGTGTATGGACAAACCGTAATTAGAAACGTAGTCTGAGCTTATATAAAGCCCCAGGATCCTAATTAAGTCCTTGATATGCGCTTTGCACTTTAACGGTCCCAGCTCTAAGGTTTTATTATACCCGGGTCAATGTTAAATAAGACTTATACCGATGAATGGGTTTATAGTCCTCGGGCCCCGGAAGAAGAAATTGTACAGTCTCACAATGAAATTGGATCATTTGAATTAAAACTAGATTATTTTCCAGATAACTTCTAAACTTTAATGGATCCTAACCCCCCACAAATTTCATCGAAAGCCGTTCGTATTTGAAAAATCCAAGAGAGAACATAAGACGAAGCCACCAGGTGGAGGTATAAAAAAATCATCGCCGCTCCTATCGTTTTTTTAGTTAAATACCACCAACTAATCAAGAAAATAGACTAAACATTGTATTGCTTGAATGCTACATTTCCATAATTGAAGCACATTGCTGCACCCTTCACACCAGCTGGCAAACATTTAGATATTGTTTTCCTGCCGGTTGAACCTGTGAGGCACTATTTCTGTGACCTGTTACCCAAACTGCAAAGAGTAAGGCAAGCATTTTAATTAGAAAGGGAATGTAAGAAACACGCTTGGTTTTAAAGGCGGCAATTCAATTATAACGCATATTACGTAAAAACGAAATCAGGGTTATGTTCAAATGCGAATCAACGCATATAATGCAATACAATTGTTTCAAATAATTCAAATGCAAATGTGTATAGATACAAATAAATGCAAAGGGAAAATGCTAAAACAATTAATATGTAATATGAAATGCAAACTGTTTGGAAAGTCAAATGTGATGAAAATTGTCAAATGCAAATGCGATAAAAATATCAAAGGCAAATAGACTTATAAATGTAAAGGATTCATTATTATTATTATAACCTTTGTTAAATTATTCAGTAGGATAGATTAGTTAAAAATATGAAATGATTGTAACCACTGGTATGAGGAAACAAAATACGACATCCTTTGCAAATACATGTAAAGAAGACGGCTTCAGTAACAGTGAAAAAATAAGTTTTTATATCAATATTAGTAAATAGATTAACAATAAATAAATTGATTTAAAAGAGCCACACTGATGATTGTTTAAGGATGATTTAATACACGAACAGAGAAAGTTCTCTATTACTTTGAATGTTTAATATAATGTTTGTTTTTTAAGTTCTGTTTAGTAAGGAGTCTTCAATGATATTTGAATTATTTTTCCTTTCATCATTTGTTCTTTTCTGGTGTTCTGTATTCACAATACATCAAGTATCTGCATTGGACATGTGAGCAACCCTAATTCTAACCGTACTTAGTATCCCTATTGTTTGTGCTGATACCACAATGAACTTCCGGGGGGGGGGGGGGGCTTGGAAAGGGTGACCAGCATGCCGCCTAGTCCACTCTACTTAAAAAGCCGCAAGTATACATGCCTTGCAGTTGCCCCCTGCTTTTAATTAAACCTGCCCTGACAAGGATGGCAGCTTTTCAGTATATAGTGGACACCTGCTACCATTTCTTCTAAATGAGCAAGTATAAATACTTTTAACGGAAACATGAGAAAAATATAGGATTTACAGATTATAAAATGATGTTGAGCACTCTCGAATAATATAACAATATAATATATATAACATAACAATATCGAATCCATATGACTTACAGTACAAGAAGAACGCTTTTGAAAGCATTTCATTATTACAAAATATAGTACATTAGGAACTACATACCCTAGCATCTATATTGATCGAAGAATCAAATGCAAATGCAACGTTTCAGCTCTGCATTTAAATGCAAATACAGAGATAGAGCTCTGCATTTGAATGCAAACGCAAATGCAGGGTTACTTGTAATTGCGCGAAGATGTTAAAATATATGAGACTCGCATGTTTAATTAAAATTAAAAAGTATAAACCGAAGTGACCTTTTGATGATTAGACCCTGTTAGAAGCCTGGTGCCAATGGGGAAATGGAGTATAGACCATAAACTTTGCTCTAATATCAAGCATGATTTCAGTTTAATCTAACTATGATGTCTGTTGATTTATGATTTATTTCGAACCTTCATTTTAGTATCATTTCTTTGCTTAATCCGGAGTATACGACATAAGCTGTTGTTTCTGATCATATACGATTATGCTAAATATAACTTCGGTAAAGAGGGCGCATTCTTTGGGTATAAGACTTTGACCAAAGGGTTTAACGGGCGGGAAAGGTTTGAATGGAACGCGAATCATTCAACAAGTATACATTGGAACTTGAGTGTATTCCGTTTGCTCCATTTTACAGGGATAACTTGATTTTCCTCGACACGGGTACGTTAACCCGACCGATATATTCCTGTCACGTTCTGAAGGATAATCCAAATTCATAAAGTAACAAAAGCCCACTTTGGGAGCCGAAGTTTTTAAAAATCTTGATAATCTGATGGGTAATAGATGTCAGCTACCGAATGTATGACAGTCGTTTTATCACACAGTCATAAGAACCGCGTTTCTTCCAGCGGCCGGCGGTTAAATCTGCACATCTGATTTCCCCTGGGTCGGGTTTCGATGATAGGCCATTCCCCCGGGAGTCCCTATCCCACAATGCCTCGGGCCATTCGGTATTAAGCTCCTTCTTGTCCGCGTGGGATCATTAACAAATGCCAACACTTCTTGCCGCATGTTAAGTACTACTTTTTTACCCAGATGTCACTACATTAGTTTTAATGCCATCATACCCTTGGCGGAACATCAAACAAAATATCAAACGGTTTAAATAAAATTACGCTTTCAAATGGTTAGCTCTAATAATTCATCGGGCTTCTGTTTTGTTGCTTGGATATTTATCGCTTTAAAGACCATAGAGAATTTAAAGGGTCTTACAAAAACTTGAACGAATAATGCAGACGTTAATGGAAAATAAATGTAACTAAAACCCCGGCACTTTCATATTTTCACCATTTTTTGGTTTGGAATATTCTTATTAGTTTTTACCAGCCTTCAAGTCTCTGTTATGGAAACCTTCATGTTTCTATAATCATGTAACCAATGCCCAGTCGAGAATTTCCAGAAGATATCATATGTCGACAGCTGTATTAACCTTTAACCCTAACATGTCATGCTGCTTTACATGAAATAGATTGGTTACCTGCTGGCTCTGGTTACCCCTTGGCAGAGTTTTGTCTTTCAAACAGTCAGTCAGTTGATTAATGTTATGCTACTTAATTTAGACTGGCATCTGCTCACCTTTGTTCCGTTAGACCCCGGACGAAAAATGAGAATACAATCTGCCAGAAGCTGATGGACTGGTTTCCTTCTCCAAAATTTACCTAAAAATCTCTAGCCAAAAGGGTGATGAGCAGAGGTCATTGTGAGCACAGGTAATTTGTAAAAGCATAATTAAAGATGTCAACTGAAATGTGTCCTGCTATTCAGCCATCTATCTATCACTGAGTGCTATATTACTTATAATGATTATTAAAATAACAATGATAATAATATATTCATTATCATATATTATTATAATTATTATTAGTTGTAGTAGAAGTAGTTGTAGTAGTAGTTGTTGTTGTTGTTGCTTAAGTGATAGTAGTACTAGAAGTAATATTATTATTAATATTTTCATTATTATTATTATTATTTTCAATGTTATATTTTCATTTTTATCATCATTTTATTAACACGGGAAATTTCAAATTCAATTCCGAATTTCAATAATTTTTAAAGTATTTTACACCCACATTCAAGTTCTGATTTAAGGTCATTAGACTGTCGCTCGGTGACACCAGGTTCACCGGCCTCTGGTTAAGGAACTAATGCATTAAGTGCGGGGAGAACGAGGTGCTTTAAATACTCGGTAGGCGATTGAGTTCAGGAGTTCGAATCCCAACGGAACTACTTTCGCCGGCGGCATTTGGCAAGTCGTTAACTCAACGTGTGCACTCTCTCGGACTAGGACGTATTGCGTCTTAACTTTGCACACCTGTCGCCCATGTATAACCACCAAAAACAGTACGTGAATTGTCGTTTCCCGGATATTCACCTCTGGGGATTTTATGTTATTGATTTTAAAATGCCAACTGCCTAAATGTTAAAGTGTCAAGTCATGTGAGCCGCAAATTGATCTATTAAAACGAACAGAATACCAATACCATCGGTGTTAAATGACCTGTGATTTGTTTCCTACAACTGTTTGGGATTTAAGTAGCTGTTTGTGATCTATTTTGGCTCTGTTCTAGTCTAACATTGACTGCCGTGGACGGCTGATTACATGAAATGGGTTTTACAGGGTCGATTTGGTTATCATTAAGATTCACTCGGGTAATTGGCCCAAATCACTTTAGAATGTTATGGAGTTTAAGTTTTAATTGTATTGACAAGCACGTGGTGTTACATGTAATAAATGTTCTTCTTTGCATGAATCGTTATCCCAGTGAGAACCCTCGATATAGTGCTTCACCTCAAATTAAAACTTTCGTCACTCAGTGAATGGGTGCTGATTATTGGCATTTCAACAATATAAAAGTCTAACCCCCACCTTTGATTTTTGTGGTTTTCATGTTCCTGAGAAAGATGCAAAGATAGGTTCAAATAAAGGAAGGGAAAGATAAAAAGCAGAAAGACATTTTAGACATAAAATAGGCTCACATAAACAGGTGCGCCGGTGTAGCAACTTCAGATTACCCCCGCAAAACATTACCCCTTTAAAGCAGTGGATTTTTTATGTTTATTTAGTTCAGAGACATAGAATTTCATTCCTCTTGATTTTCCAATAATAGGTTTAATCTTTTTTTTAAAGATTATTTTCGGTTGAGGTAATGCTTACTTTACTAAGTATGAACTTCTGCAGAATTCCATTCCGGTTTCGGACTACGTGACAGGGGCTTACACGCGATAATTCTGGCGTCAACCAGACTCGGTATATCACTCCTACGGATCCTGGGTGTGTGTCATCCCCATTGCTGGTTCATAACAACGAGTAACTCTCGAAAGGCGCACTCGGTTGTGAGTGAAACATGACTGTGGGGCACAGTCTCCCCATTAAGCCTGCAGAGCGCTCACCCTGGGTAGTCGTGACCATGAAATATCTCACCGCCTCTGCTGAGATACGAACTCACGATCTCCTGGCTTTGTGCCCTGTGCACTACCCCTGAGCCAAAGAAGCCGGTAGATTGAATCTTTGTATATCTGATGCGTGTATGTCATGTGTCGAGCAAGTGATGGGAGTGTAAGGGTCAATAGAAATATGAATAACAATATTATTAAAATTTTGAGTCAATTTTAGTTATCATAGATTGATTCCAGCTTTTAAGTATCGTATTTCCCACGTGGTTTATTGGAATAAAATATCATAAGTTAAAAGCATTAGGATTTATCATTAAATTAAATCAGCGAGGGGATAATCTGAACAGTGCGGGGGAAACCTGAAATTAGGTTAATTAGAACGAAATATTGTTATAAACACGTGGATATAAACATAATGGACAACCTGTACCCCGTGTCAATGGCTCATTTTAGCTTATTTTTATAATAGGTTCAAGGCATTAGGCCAAAAAAAATAAAAAGGTATGGTTCTCAGGCACCGCCCGCATCAATTTTAAACCCCCGCATCAAAAATTTTTATTTTGATTTTGAGAACTCACCAATTTCGAGCTGCACCGGCTAAGACATTAATTTCAAGAAGTAAAATCATGAAATTTCCTTTGTTTTGCAGTGTTGTTACTTGTTTAGCAAAATAAATCTATTATTTTAATGCTTTTCCCTTTTCGTTTGACATTTTTATCGAAACATACCAAAAAATAAAAAAAATAAAAAAACCGCCCGCCCGCATTAATTTCTGAAAAAAAAGTGCCTGAGAACCATACCTTTTTTTTTTTTTATTTTGGCCTTATGTTTATTTGACAGATTTCAGGTATCGAACTTGGTCACTTTGACTGCTTTGCTTTACGCCAGTAAAGCATCAAATGGTTCATACTACGCCAGCGGAGATTTAAATCATATTTTTCTGTGAAATTTTATTCGAGATCTCGAGATGTTATGTCTAGACCTTGAGATGTTATCTACAATATGGATAAATATACAATATTGAATATTTGATTGTTTTTATATGGGTAAAGTCTACAAATAGCACAACTTAATCCGACACTAAACGAACCCTGCATCTCATTTCACATTTGGCAAAGATCCCGGGTGCTTAATATGCGTTGATAATACCTTGACCAAAACAGACTGGCTTCATTCATATATATATATATATATATATATATATATATATATATATATATATATATATATATATATATATATATATATACAGTCAAGCCCGCTTATTGTCATGTCGGTGGTGCATACATAAATTATGATAATAACCGGGATGTGACATTATGCGGGCTTCAACATCGATGTCCTTTTGAGTCATAGAAGAAGCGATATATCTCATTCATAGAAGAAGCGATGTATCATTCACGTTGTAATTGTCCTGCTACATTTTATGTGATCAACACAAATGACGTCATCTGCTGTATGCTTTACATGAGTGCTCTTTAGTTTTATTTTGTGGATTGTTAATCAAACTAGGTTATTTCAAGGAATGATTTAAAGGGTCTAATGAGCACGATAATGTTCTGTATGTTCTTGGTGAATAATAATATATTGGATGTTATTATATAATACTGGTTAGACCATAACGTCAAATCTTGTCAAAATCCTTGGCCCGCACATGCCTCTGAGGCACCGCAGTCATATCTTGTGGTGTCAAAGGTCAAACTGTTTCATTCTTGTTCTAAATGGACTCTTATAGCAGAATAGAAATAGCATATTCTTTCACTGAAAAAAAAATAGTGTTCTTAATAAAGAGTGAAAAAAGAGTAATTAGTGTCGAATTCTAAAAATAGAGTGAATCTTTTAAAAAAATTGTGACTTGGCAGGCCTGAATAATATTTACTGGCGCTTCGCATTGTTTTACATCACGCGAGATATGCGTGTAAAGCCCAGTTTGAAAATTCGAGCGCACATTAGCATATAGCTCCGATATGCCGAAGGAGGCGTCACTTATAAAAGTGAAAGTTTTCAAAATTGGAACTTTCAATTAAACAGGACCTGGTTGCTTCGTCACATTATCGAGCACGACATTGCATGATTCATCAATTAAACCAAACTGTAATTAAGGAAAATAAAACATGAAAAAACAACGCAGTAAAGAAATCAAGAATATTGCAATTAAGGTTCCTTTTTCGTGATTGATCAAGGAATGCTATGGAATTAAGTTAATAACTCCCGCATGGTCTTTCTCAAAGGGGAATATCCTCGATCACATTGTGTGCTATGATCGTGATCATTGCGCCGTAATTGCTCTTTAAGTGTAATAGAATTTCTAATTAATGCACCGTTTATCATCATAAAATAGCGCTCATTATATCCCTTACGATGAATGCAAGCACCGCGCGTTTCTGCTAAGACTTGTCTTTCTTAAACAGGCCCTTAAGAGGTTGATATTGCACCATTCAGAATCTTTTTAAGTATCATTTTTTTAACAACGGAAGTATCGTTAAATATGGTTATCTGAACTATTTAATTGTACAATCAAGAATTTACCAGGTGTATGATGAATGTATCATATATTTTTTTTCAAATCAAGTGTTCATGAAATTAAAAACAATCAAATGTACATGTAAATATTTTTTTTTTTTTTTAATAATTATTCAATATTATGAATAAAAAACTAAAAAGTAAATGCATTTCAAAATACATCAGAATGATCAGTATTATCGGCATTCTGCAAAAAAAGTTGACATATTGTATATTTCTTGATAGCTTAGTATTTGTTATTTGTCATCATGGGTTATAAACCCAAATAACAAAGTATGCTTTCCTCTTCAGCTTTGTGTAAATAGCTCACTTTCTATATACAATTTACTAGTATTATACATAAACTGCTGAGCAGTTTGTATTCATACATATTTTTTTACAAAGAATTACTTTTATATTTTGTTCATTTCTCATTTCCAAGTCTTTGTCCCCATACAATTTGCATGTACGTTCCAATATACATGAACCTACATATTTCAGTAGTTGGCTGAAGTAGTTTTTTTTTCAACATGATCAGGTCCCAGGCCTATAACCAAAGCATGATAAATGACATACACGATAGGTATTGTACACGTCAGTATATTAAAGACGTTTGCATTTGTGGTTTTTAAACGCATTTTTGTTCAGAATTTTGACATGTCTTTGATTTTATCACCATTTTATCATTTTACCTTTGTTGTCGAGATGGGAAATCGGAGACAAATGTGTCCCCTAAACAAATATGTCTACATGAACAAAATATATGCGAAAGGCACAGCATGATTCAAAGCATGTTTCTTTTAGCGCGGCAGTTATTATGATGGCGGGAACAGACCATCAATTTAAAAGTCTAGTTAACTACAGTGAAACGTAAAACTTAAATTTCATAATACTGTTTTTTTTATATCTCTCTTGGAAAACATATATTGAAGTATGATATGACGGTATATATATATATATAAACATATATTTATAAGTATATATATATATATATATATATATATATATATATATATATATATATATCGTTGTAGGTTTTAAATCGTCATTGTAATTTCTCTTATATCTTCACTTCTGCGACATCTTGTTTTCGCCTACTTTTATATGGGTACCGGAAGACACGACGTTAGCCGCACTCGCTTGGCCACAAAATAACCTGGCATTTCCGATTTCTTTAAGTAAAAACGATTCTTTATCTCTAGAAAGTCCAAGCTCTCGCGCGTAATTCCTAAACAATATGTGATTGCGCAGCAACGAGAGGGCCAATCCTAAGAAACCTTCGAGTAGAGCCAGCCGCCAAACTACCGCCCGCGCCTTCGGCGGCGGCTAATTCCCATTAAGTAGAGCTAATCAATAAATTCCCCTCCCAGTTCCGCAGATCGCTCGCCTGGCGCTCCTCCCATTAAAATGATTTGGAGAGGACTCCGGGCAAAATGGAAAGGAATCTTCTGCGCACTCCACCAGTCTACTGCAAAATTATTAGCAATCATTTAAGAGTTTTTCATTCCTCTTGTGCGCCGGAAGCTTACAGTTAACGTGATTGCGGCTAGGGAACGGTGGCTGGCTCTGCCAGATGCGAAACTACTCGTCTGCTGCTGAAGTCACGTCGTGTTTAACATGATTTGCTCAAACTTGTAATGAATAGTTTGTATTTAATTTAGTAATGAGCCCAGATTCCTTTATACAGACAAGTCCTTGTCGCTGTTTACTTATAGCCAGAAGTCATTCGAACAACAACTTCACTTAAATAATTCTCATTGATGAAGTCAGGGAACACTTGCGCCCTGAACACGCTGGAAACATTCAATCAGCTTGACTCCTTTTTCTATTTTTCTCCAACTGCAGAAACATACTTTTAGTCCCACTTTGTCAATATTAATCGTGATCAATAACAATTTATTGCATCTCAGATCCAGGCAAATCTGTTAAATTGATCAACTGGTTGTGGGCGATGATAAGTGTTTTCGATGATTATTGGAAGAAGTCATTAAGTGTCGGAAATCTGGTTGAAGGTATTACGTCTGTGTCTATTTTGTTTTCTAAAACTATAGAAAAAAAATAAATTGTTCAGCTTGATAAAGTGCTATTGGGTAATAAACTAATACTTGCTTTCCTTAAAGCAGAGGCTGACTTCGAATAGAAAAGGGAATGCAGGATAAAACTCAAATGATTCAATACACAATAAAAATTCAATGGTTATACCGACCGCGCGAGAATGATAATGTGATATGTCATAGAGGTCCGGTGTAAAGACTTCAGATTACCCCCCCCCCCCCCTTTTTTTTTTTTTTGGTTACCCCCCGGTAATCTGAAATCGATTTCAGATTACCCCGGGGGGTAGCCTAAACCTGATTTCAGGTTACCCCCCTACATTTCAGATTACCCCCCTCACTTATAAAGCTAATATGATTACTTTTTGTGTAAGTAGGAGCTCACCGCTCTAGATATATTTATTTACAACATCCTCAGCTGGCTTGTGATATAGTGGTCAGCTCCGTCGGGCCGTAAATGGGTCTCTCTTTCCGTAACCTCTTCATAACACGTATTATCTAAAAAATCGTTTCTCACATCCCATTTTAATTAACTTGGCAGGTGTATTTTTTTTAATCTCCTCACTTGATCAGGTTTTGGTCACACTTACTTGATTTTTATACTTTTTAAGATTTATTAACGCCCGTCTTATAGACGGATCGTATTATAGTACTAGTATATATGTCGGTCCGTCCAATAACCATTGGTATCGCAACGATAACTTACCAGTATTTTTATTGATTTTAAGGAAACTCAGTAATAGTATGGACCAATAAAGTATCTCGCTTGAGTTCGATTTTCTGCAATATCCGAGCATATTTAATGAGGTCAGAGGTCATCACGAGACTACTCGGTGGTGTCGCCGTGATTACTGACCAGGAATTAAATTTGATGGATTTTGATGACACTCACAATAAAATATTAACCAATTAAGTGTCCCGCCTGGGTTCGATTCTTCATAAAATCCGTGCATATGTGATGAGGTCAGAGGTCACAAGAAATACGAGGGGCGTATTATGCGCACTTGCGGTGATATTGCTTCGATTTCCACTTTCAATTTCCCATTTCAGACTTTCAAATGTATTAGGGACTGAAATTTTTATGTAATGTTTATGACACATAACATTAACGTATAAATATAGAAATTACGCCTTATTATCACAAATATGGGAATTTTGTGTTATACAGGCGCAAATGCAAACACTGTACAACAATAATTTATTAATAATTTCAATGATAATAATTTTACATTGAAAATTTAAAATTTTGAAATGTAATGGTAAAACGAAGAAATTCAGCTGAGTGAACAATGTAAATAATATTGGTATACCAAAGAGGCAAAAATTATTTTTAAAAAATTACTTGTATTATATTTAAAATGAAACATTGAATAAACCTGAAATATAAAAATATAAAAAGAATGAAAATTCTATGTTTAAAATCAGAAACACAGTGTAGTAAAAGTTTTAATGGATTAAGCATATTAAAATTATATGTAGAACATAACTTGCTCGGTTTAACAGATAATTCCTAGGGCATTTTAAAAATAACATCTAAAATTTAAAGAAATTTTAATTGTAATTGTAAAAATTCTACTTTGTATTACATCTGAGTTAATGCTTCCGATGTTTTCAGCAGTCTAAAATTAAAATTTATTAATGTTTTAGTGGCTTTGGAACACAAAAATAAATATTTTTTTAAACTTTGATTTAAGTTAAAATAAAAGAAGGAAAACCATTCAATTGGTTCACTACAACATAGAGACATGACATATTAAAAAAACATATAACACGTGATAAAGGTTTGTATAAATTAGTCCTCTACTATGACAAAAACGGGACTTTTTATGTCATTTTTTTTTTATTTAAATTCGTCAAAAAGCGGTCCGGTCCTTTTATTCAATAATTATCAAAACATAATTTTTTTGTTTTAAATAGAATTTAATTATACAAGATATAATAAAATGATAAAGCTGAAGCAAGGATAATAATAAAAGTACATATATAAATAACGCAGCTGACTCCCCTAACCCCATTTAAAGACAATGCAATTCTATATATGTCTAAACTAGCTGGAACATCTGGCTCTAAACAAAATTTCTGCAAGGGGTTCTTCTATATCTATTTTTGGTAAAGGAGTCTTTATCATAACCTAACTACAAACACAATCACATTGTTCAAAAACAAGGTTTACAGATTGACACTTATCACATGCACATTAAGAAAAGAGCTCCCGGTGGCTTCACGGAGACTCCGGGATGTATGCTGTGGCTACACGGAGGTGCATGGTGCCAACAAGAAATGATACGGACCATTTTTTAATCCGTGTACACCGGGAAGAAAAAAATTGCGCAGGTTTAATTTTTTTCTGAACATGCCGATGCACCAAGGATCAACCCTGATGCGTACAAGGTGATGCCGGAGTTAACACGGATGATGCCGGAGTTAACACGGATGATGCCGGAGTTAACACGGATGATGCCGGAGTTAACACGGATTATGCCGGAGTTAACACGGATGATGCCGGAGTTAACACGGATGAGCCGGAGTTAACACGGATTATCCCGGAACGATGATCCGTGATGATCTATGATGTTATCCGTGAATGTGTGAAAGGGGCTTTAAAAGCGGTCCGGTACGCACCTCTAATATATCATTTGTGCAGGGATTACAGGATTGCCTTTCCGCTAAAGATGCAGGCTACCATCATACCAAGCTTTCAGTCACACTTTGCCCAGTTTAAACCTGATTCTGCAATCTTACTCCCTACATGCACACTTACATGCTAAAAGAACTGAATGTTTTTAAAAGTAACATTGTTATATCAGAAACATGATTATGCAGTGGAAAAAAACAGGAAAATATAGGAGATGAGAGCCTAAATGCCGTAAAGTATCAGAAATTATAGACTATTTTTATATGAAAATATAGGGAATATAGGGAGTCAGTAAAACACATCCTGTAAAATATTTTGTGTTTGTGTCATGTTTATTACTACTTAGAAGCAACTAATGTAAAAACCGTCTAGGTGTTCACCGTTCCAAAGGATTGGTACAAAAGGAAAATGCCTTTCCGTGCACGTTGCCTATCTGAGACAGAGGGAAAGGTGTTAATAATTACGACCCCTTCATTTGTGGCACCTTAGGAATTGTGGAATGTCAGTTGAGATATCCCGTTCTTGTCTGCGAAATAGTATTTTCGGCTATTTAATAAAGAAAAAAATGCACACCGTTTATTTCCTGAAAAAGTAAGTCTTACATAAAATTAATTTTGATAAAATTGACTTATCGTCCTGCGCTATTTAATTAAAGCTGGGTTTTTCTATTGTCATGTAGTGGCGTTCAATTTAAGCAAAACCTTATATAACAAAAAAAATAATCATGTATTATTTTGAAAAGTCGGGCATTTTTAATCAAAAAGCAATCTTGTATATTAAATGTTGGTCATGATTTTTATAAGTTGAAGTATTGTAAATTTTTTCTGTTCCAGTAGTAACCTTTGAACATTGTCTTTAAAGGCAACAACCTAGGTTTAATTTCATAATCGAAAGGTTTTCAACATGTTAATGAAGTGGAATCATGGATGCTTAGCTAGGTGCGTCACGAGTGTCATATGGTGAATAAGTTGTATACAATTTTTTTTTTATTTTACGTCATTAGCTAATAAATGAAGTGAATAGTGCGTGGTAGTATATCTGTAATAGTTCCTAAATAAGCACCAAGGATCCTGCTTATTTGAACCATAACCCATTATTTAACTAGAAATCTGCATTCTAAGGAATGCAAGCTTCCGTCATGTGGGGTGCTCCAAAAACCGTGTTTGCATTCAATTATTCAGCCCATATTCCCAGGTTCATTCGTGTATAAGTGACCTTACATTTGTGAGTATGCTTTGATGACGTTCCTGGATCCGGATCCATACCAAATCTAATCGATTCTTCAATGGCCCATTGACAAAATGTCCTGAAAATTTCATGAGATTCCGTTCCTGGTTGCCTGAATCATGTTTCTAATAAACACACACCAAAAACAAACACACGAACACGGATGAACGCAGACCCTCCTAGCTGAAGAAATAAGTCAGAAGAATCCATTACTGGCCTGGATTGTATGAGGTTGTTGGCACAGGTTGGCACTGATTGTTGGCAATCTTGGATCTTCCGATACTACAGTCCAGTGGAGTTAATTTTTCTTCCATGGTGGGGGGATGACTCGCAGGCACACGCACAAGCAAACTCGCACACACCCACATACACCCTCACACACGCACACACACACACACATATATCGTTTAGAATCTGTATGACACATTTCACATATATTAGCGTCTTTATGACACGTTTCGAATATATATACTTTATCACATTCCAAAAATATTTCAATTAACTATAAGTTTTTAGAAAATAATGTATCTTGTTTCCATTATAAGTTCAATCTAAACCAGATAAAGATATAATTTTTCAAAGAAAACTCAAAAATGGCACCAAAGTCTAATTCTAACTATTACTATATTTTATTTGCAATATAAAACAATTATTCTCTGAATAGCGCGGGGTGGTGTATATATCCCCCCCCCCACCCCACCCCTATATTGACGCCCCTGACCCCCGCGTTCTTGTAAGCCCCATAGTTGATAATTGCATGTATTACCTGTTGAATACACGTCACTGTTACGTAATCTAAACCCAGGACTTATGCCATATTAAACTTTACACATATAGAGTGAGGGACGTTTAAACGTGTCCTGTTTCTTAATCAGAGGTCATGCGTTCTTTCTCGTAGTCACAAATAGTTTGATAAAAGCCAGCCCTGCAAGGAATAAGTCACAGCTTTATATCCATTGAAATGTGATTTTTAGGTAAATATAGAAGAAGCCGTGACTTCCTTGTGACTATAGGTCAAAGATGTCTAATTTCTTTGCCGGGAAATGTATTGCTGCTTGCTATTTTCCCAAAATTTGGATGCACTCTGTGCCCCAAGCCGGCTCTGATCTGGCCAATTCATTTCGCAAAGCCAGTGGAATTGAAATATAAGCCTCACCTTACACACTGTCAGTGCAAGCTCTGAGAGTGATAGACATATAAAAGCACCTTTAAGAGTTAAAATACACCTGGATATTAAATTTTCGTTCCTGGACATACGTTAATCATTAAAACCCGTGGCAACATATGGTGACAGTGTATCTAATAACCCCCCCCCCCCCACCCGTGTCTGTTGAATCAGCAAGTAAGGAAAGTTATTTTTTATATTTATGATTAAATATTTTTTTCGTATTATTTGGCCATTTTTTTAATGCTGGTTCAACTATAAACACGATACTCCAGGCGTCTGCAGCAGGCCCTGGGTGTTTGTCTTTCCTATTGCTGGGACATAACACCGAGGTACCAACGAAAGACGCACTCATTATTAAGGAAAATCACACAATGTGTCCTTAACGAAAATGTACCTTTCTATATCTCAAAAGGAGCTACAGTTTCCTCTTTTTCACATCTATCGTCGCGGTATTGCGACCTTTGTATGTCTAATAAGGTTTCACCAATTTGCTTTATGGAATGTGTCACATCGGAGACTGTGAGCGATATCCCAGTCTCCCAGCTTTGGATGTGATTCTGCAATTAGTTTATCCTCAATGTCGTAAAAAGACAATTCCTCTTCATGTAACAGCAATTTTAACAAAATTACAGAAAATACAGATCATTTGATATTATCGCATTATTGATACCAATAATGTTATAGTCATACCAAGAAACGTTATAATGGGTTATATTAAAAAACATTCTGGGCGGTCTTCATGTATATTCCGTCATGTCTTCATATCGTACTGTCACAAACGCTGTGGCTCCTTTGGGACAAACGTCACTCCTCGAAATGATGGATCCTTGATTCAGCATCTTCAAGGACGTTCCTCATCCCACCATATCACTCACTGTAACACACAGAGGACCGGTACTGTAGACTTATTTGATTTTGAACCTGAGTGTATTAGGTTATTCTGTATCGTAATGGTTCAGATAAAAATTACCAAATCTACTAATGTGGTTCGCAAATTAGTCTCGTCTTCCCTTAACAGATAAAGGGATATGTTTTCTTGCATTTTTGCATATCTCTAATCGGGGTTTGGCCTAAGTCTGCTCTGTTTATTTTTGACGAGACAGTGACCTTAATTTGCCATTAGCTGTCCTAAATGTGATTAAAGCAACCTAAAAAGTGACAATTCTACTTCGAACAAACATTTCATATGACATCTGGGCTTTGACGTGTTACACAGTTTTTTTTGTATAAAAGAGCATGTTTGAATATTTATAATTTCAAATGTTTTTGTAGTAATTAACTATTTGAAATTGAGTTTTTAAGACAAAACCTGTAATAATCATTAAAAGAACAAAAACTTCACCGACGCAACTTGTTTCCTCTATATATAGACAATAGTCTTAAGAATAAATTCTATTTTTCCTGGAGCTTTGTAAAACCCGTACAATTGAAATCCTTAACACCTGTTTACAATAATGCAATACTGTATAAACTACTATCTTATACATTTTCCAACATTTAGCGACCTGATCTTAAAGCGAACTCCTTAGGTTTTGTACGGCATAGTGATATTAGTTGTATCTCATGAATTGTTACCAGGTTTAGAAATCGTTCTGAATAGTACTTAAACATAAATTATAATAATTATATCTGAACACACAGTGTACTGCAAGTTTGTCGAAATTATGTGCACAGGATACGATGACTTGCCGCCCCGTCAGTCGGTATAAAGACGTCAGGTTACCCCCCGTTTCAGGTTAACTCGCGGTTGAATTTACACCCCCCCCCCCCCCCCAACGTAACAGCGTACATTTTTTCGATGATTTAGCTATTGTAGCAAGCGTAAGCGCCGCAAAGTCCTTCGGAAACGGACTTTTAAATTTTACTTACTACAGATAAGAAAATGATGTGAATTAAAGTGAACTCAAATGTCGGTTATGCGTCCAAATTCATTTGAAGATTTATTGTTTATCTAGGAGACTTAGCCAAAGTAAAGAGTTCAGCTTACCCAATTTCAATTTATCCCCGGTAATTTGTAATCTAATTTCTTTTCCTTTTAAGTAAAAACACATCATTTCAATATATTACGTGTCAGATTCGCTATTAAACAACTGGAACCAATCTAGGATAAATGATTTTTTTTTGCAAAAGAATTGATTATATTATTAATTGTAGTTTTATGGAGTCTTACACTTTCATCACAGCGTATATTACGTGACAAAAAAACATAAGTTACAAAGTTACTACATATTTTGAAAATCTAGAAGACAGAAATATTAATAATTTAAAGTGAATATACACAAAGAAATATCCTGTTTGAGGGAGTAATCTAAAATTATAGGGGGTAATCTTAAATTTGGTACTCTGAAATCGCTAGGAAATTAGGGATTTAAACCACACATTTATAATAAAGAAGCTTTTGGTTAATGAACTTATATAAGCCAGAACGGCCAGTCAGCAGTTTCCATGTATTTGGTGTAGAGCCGCTAATTAAGGCATCGCCGAGGGCCATTTTCTTGAATGCAGTATTGATTGGTTTTAATTAATCAACAGCTCGGTCGAATTCGAACAGGGATCATAGAATACAGCGTAATTGCTTGCCTGGGCATAAGAGATTAATGCAGCGATATATATATATATATATATATATATATATATATATTATATCAAAATAGACTTTTTCGGTCATATAAAGGTTAGATATATTGCATATGAAAAGAATGTTGTGACCTTGACCTTATAGTTGGCCAGCCAAACTCTGAAAAGTCCTCTAGAATTATTTTTTACGGCATCTCATGTTAAAAGAAGGCATCCATGTGGGATCTGTTCAGTGTTGGGAGGTGAAAAAGCTGTGGTCGGATGCCATCGCGAAATTTGAAGGTGTAGGTCATTTTAAGGTCATCAAGTATTTCGTTTCGGTGTCTTACTTGTTTGGTGTAATAGGTCACTTTTTTACCATTCAAGATATCCATAATATCCAATCATTTTGTTGAATGCAAATGGAATTTGGGTATTGTAAACTGATAAACTTACAATGAATAAAAAATGTAGATACTACATAGGATTTTGATTTCACTGAATTTGTAACCCTGTGTCTGCACTGTACATGGTCTGATCGTCCTGTCTGTTGGTTTGTGTGTTTGTGTTTCCGCTTTCTCTGAGAAGTCTGAATGCACGGACTGCAGACTTGGTCATTTATCATGCATTGGACACATTAATAACATAGTGTTTTCTATATGACTGTGGCCACCAGGGGGCGCTGGTGACTATGACAGTTACCATGCAGCGTTTTTTTACCTTTATTACAGGTCGACCTGGACCCTGTTTATGCATGATTTTGTGTTTTTTTTAAGACACTTATATAATCTGTCGAAATCTTGATATACAAACCGTGATGCTGTTTTGAGCTGTAATCAATTAACACCTTGTGAACGTAACATCGATGTACAAGGTGCCCGCTGATGATATGCGTTGGTAAGGACACAAAAGCTGCATTAGGAAAATAGAGCTTTAATTTATTACCTCCTTGTAAAAGAATCATCAAGGTGCCTTCTGATGATATGCGTTGGTAAGGCTACAAAAGCTGCATTACGAGAATGGAGCCTTAATGAATTAACTCCTTTTGAAATGATATTGAATGATGTACTATAATAAGGAATAAGTGAGATACATAATTAGTCAGCTACACAGATATATAGGAAGAGATAGACATGGGCACCTGTGTCCTTCTGGTCCCGTTGAACATGGCGAGAGCCATTTTTTACGGCATCTCATGTTAAAAGAAGGCATCCATGCGGGATCTGTTCAGTGTTGGGAGGTGAAAAAGCTGTGGTCGGATGCCATCGCGAAATTTGAAGGTGTAGGTCATTTTAAGGTCATCAAGTATTTCGTTTCGGTGTCTTACTTGTTTGGTGTAATAGGTCACTTTTTTACCATTCAAGATATCCATAATATCCAATTATTTTGTTGAATGCAAATGGAATTTAAGTATTGTAAACTAATAAACTTACAATGAATAAAAAATGTAGATACTACATAGGATTTTGATTTCACTGAATTTGTAACCGTGTGTCTGCACTGTACATGGTCTGATCGTCCTGTCTGATGGTTTGTGTGTTTGTGTTTCCGCTTTCTCTGAGAAGTCTGAATGCACGGACTGCAGACTTGGTCATTTATCATGCATTGGCCAAATTGATAACCTAGTGTTTTCTATACGACTGTGGCCACCAGGGGGCGCTGGTGACTATGGCAGTTACCATGCAGCGTTTTTTTACCTTTATTACAGGTCGACCTGGACCCTGTTTATGCATGATTTTGTGTTTTTTTTAAGACACTTATATAATCTGTCGAAATCTTGATATACAAACCGTGATGCTGTTTGGAGCTGTAATCAATTAACACCTTGTGAACGTAACATCGATGTAAAAGGTGCCCGCTGATGATATGCATTGGTAAGGACACAAAAGCTGCATTAGGAAAATAGAGCTTTAATTTATTACCTCCTTGTAAAAGAATCATCAAGGTGCCTGCTGATGATATGCGTTGGTAAGGCTACAAAAGCTGCATTACGAGAATGAAGCCTTAATGAATTAACTCCTTTTGAAATGATACTGAATGATGTACTATAATAAGGAATAAGTAAGATACATATTTAGTCAGCTACGCAGATATATAGGAAGAGATAGACATGGGCACCTGTGTCCTTCTGGTCCCGTTGAACATGGCGAGAGCCCCCCCCCCCCCCCACACACACACACCCTTTGCATGCACCATGGACTAAAAATGTGCGGATACCATGGCTGCACCAAACTTTCAGTTATCTTTTTTTCACACACATTGGCTAATATAGTTCTTTTTCACATATTGGCTAACAAATGAAAGTGAAACTGATGAAGGCAATAGATCATTTGCCATGAAATGTTCAGGTCTGAGAGTCCGCACAACACACATAATCACGTCTCTTACAGTAATTCAAAATTGTTGGTGTTTAATTTATTTAGATGTAGAGGTTTATCAACAATATATGTTTATATATATATATATATATATATATATATATATATATAAACAAAACAGTAACATATAAACATGTTTCATGTAACATAATGGCTCCAGCCTTGATAGCAGTTCTTATTATTATCTGCAAGTTCGCACCACCCCATGCTGAGACCACATTACGCCCTTGGGCCGTCATAGAGTGGTGAGACGGAATAAAGCACCTGTACAACATAATATAGGTAATTCTCGGAGATGGTAAACCGACAAGACCACCGGTTAGTCAGTTTCCGGTCAAGCGGTCAGCATGAAATACATTATGGGTCAGTTCTACCATTGTGACATTGATTGTTATTTACGCATGTGTTGCTCTAGTTGCTGAGACCACATTACGCCCTTGGGCCGTCATAGAGTGGTGAGACGGAATAAAGCACCTGTACAACATAATATCGGTAATCCTCGGAGATGGTAAACCGACAAGACCACCGGTTAGTCAGTTTCCGGTCAAGCGGTCAGCATTAAATACATTATGGGTCAGTTCTACCATTGTGACATTGATTGTTATTTACGCATGTGTTGCTCTAGTTTCCTCCAATGAGTGCAGGTCGTTCCTACATTAAGCAATGACCCTACCACGGGGGCGGCAACAATTGTGACCTAATATAATCTAATAGAATGCAAAAGCTTTGTGTCACCTATCGTGTTGATCAAATTCTAGTCAGCAATCCAATCAATTAATTAAATAAAACCCTCAGTTGAAAGGTGCTCCAGTGAAATCGTCTTCACACCATGACAGAATCGTTGTTTGAGGATAATTACTGATGAATTATGCATGAATCTAATAACGCTACTGATGGCAAACATCTGCTTTGGGCAATTATGATTTATTTAGCATGGCCTACAGGGATTTTTAATACAGAAACACCTTTTTAAAATCAATGGATTTCAGGCTATGATCTTCAAACAATTCATGATGCGATTGTGGCAGAATTTACGGATAGTTTTTTCTTCACTCTCACTCCCACTCAAGTAACATTTGTTGGTTTTCATAAAAGTATCGAAAACACACACACACAAATTCACACCCTAAAACATACACACACACTGGTCAAATATTTATTGACAACATCTGCCTTTGTTTCCTGCTAATATTGACGGGTTATATTGAATATTAATAAATCGATCGATGGATACATATGAATATCGATGGCTTTGATCAGAATCAATTATAATGATAATAATTATGGTAATAATAAATACAAGCTTTATCAAATCGCTTGACAGGCTGAAGAAGTTTACGAAGTTCTCATTATATGCAGTAATTTTCACAGAGAGATTGTATACACTGCAGGATGAAACATAGTTGGCTTTTTTATGTTAGGGTTTCAAATTCGAGATATTCGCGAAAGGGAAATTATCGCAAAAATGGAACTTTTGTTTAATTTTAAGGGTCCTTATCAACTGTAAGACAGAACAACGCCTTTATCCCAGTCCAGGGTCATCGCCATCAATTGGAAAAAGGAAGCCATTTCGTTGTAGTGCTTACCAAGTTGTGATACAACATGAACCTGGCAATGTGTTACACACGTGTTCTATGGAGTTTCATGTAGAACTTTGGCTAAAATCCTGGTGGGGGTGTACATGTGGGCTCAAACTACATTTCTATTTTTTTTTTTTTTTTTTAGCTGCTACCAATAAGATGTTACCATCTGCGTCCCATTTGAAGTCCTCACCGGAAACACAACAACAACATCACCAGAGCCATGCCTAGAAAACTGGTTCTTGTAGGAAGGGACCAGTAAAAATAACCTAAGTAATAATAACCTATGACACCTACATCTGGCTAGCTTAATTAATAATATATCCCAGAGATTGGGGAGGACTTTGATATTTCCCAAATATTGCCTGGGCATATCTGTCAATCACATGCTTCGCTTTCAGACATAGATCACAAGATTACTTGCCACCTGCTTAAAATATCACGTGACGTATATATGGGTTAATGTCATGGACTCGCGGTCTTGACTGGACAGTTCTTTTTTCTTGGATGGCTGCCCATTTTTTCTAATTCACTGATTGCTGTGCTGTTACGTTTAAGGTCTCACGTGTTCGGAAATAAAACTAACGACCCGTATTTTGGGTTGAGATCTCGTGATAAGTGAAGGTACACCTGTGCCGAGTGCGAAACGTCCAGATATGTTGTCCATAAGGAAGATAGGTCCAGGTGGAATTAAAACTAGACAAACCTGTTGACAGTGATCGTATCCGGTGCTATGCTGCATTTTTAATGTGGCTACAAGCACCGCCTTACTCCCACATGCTAAGATATGCCAGAAATCCTTCACCTATGCAGCCCCATCCAGTCGAAGATGACGGAAGTAGTTTCCGTAGGAGAATATATACAGAAGATTTCAATTAAATAGATTTTGTTCCAAAAAATTTTAAATTAAGCTGAAATTTCGATCACCTGCAGGCTTTGAACGAAAGCAGTAGAAGACGGTTTTAATTTACCTCCGTCAGGTGGCGGGATATATTATGTATATTTTCCACGCTTGCTAAGGGAAAAGAATTAATGTTATGACAATAATATGGATCACAATAATATGTTTTAATCTAAATGTACCTTTATCTCAGTGTGACCAGGAAGTTTTTTTTTAGGCCAAGGACCAGGGTTATTCACTAATATTAGGGGCCGTCTTTGTCCTGGAGCTGACCTGTGATCAATCCACGTAGCTAGTGAACCATGATACTACACAAGACACAGTAAACTTTGATTTGTAAGTATATGTACATAAAAACTACATGATTTAGTTATAATTTATCACAGTTTGTTATTTTAATAATTCTTTCGTACCTGAATTGTACACTCTTACACAAACTTATAATATATATATATATATATATATATATATATATATATATATATGTGTGTGTGTGTGTGTGTATATATATATATATGAATGCGATATATGTATGTATGTATGAATGTGACAGTGATCGCAAACGAAATGACAGCTTTAATATCCTATATTAAAGCAGAAGCAAATTTCAGTAATAGGCATTACTTTTCTGTATTTTACTATTAGTCAGGTGACAAAATCTTATGGGCTCCAGAAAACATTGTGTGCACATCTCAGAAGTAGCTGCCAACCATGATATCTGGTTAAATGGCTTCCTTAGGGATAGAAATAGCATGGTTGTCATTTTTAAATATGCCTTAGATGGTTTTTATTGACACTTTTGATAATCGAGTGAAAGTCGAGTGAAAGTCAGGTTTAACATATGAGACAAATAAATATCAAACACTTAACGGAACATTTGTGTGAAAAAATACTACATAGAAATGTCCATGCCACACCAAAGTGTGAAGGATTGAAATAAAGATGTGTATATAACTTTTGCATTTGCTGTTTCAAGTATTGTCTGGAGAGTTAAACATGCACAATATCCCATTAACCCTAAGTAATACACATATATGTCCTAAGGAATTCACTTCAAGCTCTCAAGCCAACAGTATCTCATGTGGTAAGTAGTCCTAATTCTAGTCATTCAGTAAATGAGTTCCTGCATCATGTTGCACGAGCACAACCACAAGCACATGTACAGTATATGTCCCTCCTACGGGAAAGACAATGTTCTGCATTTTGTTTCTTCCTCTCTGCAACCGCAATCTGTCAGTGCAAAGCAAATGGCCTGCACTGGCTCTTTGGTGAGTAGTTCAGGTAGAAGTGTACCATCAACCATGTGTCTACCAAGGTGTGTATCAAGGCACTGTTTCCACAATAATGTTAGATAATTTGCCTTTTTGATATGGCATCTTCTGTTGGTGGCAATGAATCAGTATTGGTCTTTAGTTTCCTGAATTTGGCGCAGCGAATTGCCAGGATGGAATGGCAGATGGAAACTTGGGTCAAACAGTCTGAAGACAAATTGTTCAACAGAAGCAATGGTTGTTTGGCTTGGTACCATGATTTGACCTAGCTGGTGAAGAAGTGGTGGACATTTTTGCAACATTTTCCATACAGACGTCTTTCTATTCGTCATTCCAAGACTCTGAGCCTGCATTTCTTGAACATCATCCATGCTTATCTTTAGATATTGGAGGACGATATGTGCTGACATATTTGGAAATATTAAGAACGGTTCTGTTGGGCTTAATGGTCTTACAAAGGCAACTTTCCCTGGTAGCAATTTTTAGCTCAGCTGACTGAAAGTCATCTGAGCTAAAGCAATCACTCTTAGTCCGGCGTCCGTCCGTGTGCCTTTCCTTCTGTTTGTCTGTCTGTCTATCCGTCTGTCTGTCCTTCCGTTAACCAGGCACAAATTGTAACTGCTGGACCTGGAATCTTTCATCTTGACATCCAGGGAGGTCCATGAAAAATCTCCTAGGAAACCTTCAATCAGGTCATCATCCATGCTTATCTTTAAATATTGGAGGGCGATATGTGCTGACATATTTGGAAATATTAAGAACGGTTCTGTTGGGCTTAATGGTCTTACAAAGGCAACTTTCCCTGGTAGCAGTTTTTAGCTCAGCTGACTGAAAGTCATCTGAACTAAAGCAATCACTCTTAGTCCGGCGTCCGTCCGTTTGCCTTTTCTTCTGTCTGTCTGTCTATCCGTCTGTCTGTCCGTCCGTTAACCAGGCACAAATTGTAACTGCGCGACCTTGCATCTTTCAACTTGACATCCAGGGAGGTCCATGAAAAATCTCCTTGGAAACCTGAAATCAGGTCTCTGTTACCAATATTCTCCAAGCTATGTTGCGAATATGTGCCCCCAGGATAATTGAAAATTTGATACCAAAGCAGGGCACAAATCATAACCATTAGACCTAGAATCTTTTAACGTGTTACCTCTAACTTTGAGACAGTCCATGACGGCCATTGTATCAGTTTGTCAACTTTGGTTTCATCTTGTGTCCTGAACATCATATACAATTATTGATCATGACTATAGTTTTGTCAGTTCCTGAGGACTTGTGGTGACATAGGTATTTTTTTTATATCTTTCAAAGCACATGTACATGTACTTTTTCAACACTGACAAACTCAAATCAATGGTGTCAGCTTTTCAACTGTAAATTGGTCCATTGTCAAGAAACATGGTATGCTTTTTGATAAAGAATTATTACATCAGTGGCTGAAAACTGGTTTGAACCAATTGCAAATGTTCAGTCATGCCTAGTATCAATATTTTGCCCTGAACCATCAACTGATGTGCTTTATGCATACTGTCTTCCTGCTCCTCCACAAAACTTTTACAACATTTGCAATAATTTCCTTCTAAATAAGACGACAGTTGTAAAAATAAGGCCATTATCTCATGCTTGTCAGCTGAGCGTCATGACCCATAGGTCACTTGTGTACAAATTCAAGAAGGTTAAGCAAGCTTAAGTATCAAAGTGTCTTTCCAGAAAACCCTTTTTTAGCTCAGATGACTGAAAGTAATATGGGCTACAGGAATCACCCTTTGTCCGCCCTCCGTCTGTCCGGCCGGCTGTTATCAGGGCACAAATCGTAACCTTAAAGCCTAGAATCATTAACCCCAGCATTCTGAGAGATCCTCAAAAGTTCTCAGCAGAAACCTGAAATTAGGTCATTGTGACCTATATTCTTTGACTTATGGAGCATGTTTAACCCCCCCCCCCAAAAAAAAAATTAAAAGATACATTAATTGCCAGATTCCTCAGGAACGGCTTGATGGATTGTCATCAAATTTGGTGTGCTTATAGGTCTTAATAAACCTTAGCTGCTGGATTTGAATGGTGGCGCAACTTGCATTTTCTTATTTTTTAAATAAATTTTTACATCAATTTTTGAGAACACTAGTTCTGTTAACAAGGCACAAATTGTAGCCGTAATGGCTAGTAAAAAACTTTTGCATCCTGAGAATTCCATTAAAATTCTCCTCGGAAGCCTGAAATTCGGTCACTGTTACCTGTTCTCTTAGTTACGGGGGTGCTTGAGCATCTCAGAAATATTGTAACAAGTATATACAAATTACCTGATTTCTCAGAAATTACTAGATTTCTCAGGAAAGCTGGATGGCTTGTTTTTTAATTTGATGTGCTTATGGGGGTTACTGAACTTAAGCTAATATGCATGAATGATGATGCCACCTACATTATCTGAATTTGTTGCCTGTGCATGGACATATTGTCAACATGTCAATCGGCTGAGCGTCATGACACATGGTTCACTTGTTCTAGTTTGGCTTTTAAGTGCTGACCCCTGTATATGCCTGGGTCTATATTAAAGTCAGTCACAAGTGCACAGTATCGGTCCCATACATCTTTCAGGCTATATATTTCTCCCCTTGCAAGTTCTATTCGACGTTCATCAGCAAACATGTCCTGTTGATCATCTAGGCTGGATTTTAATGAGATGCGTTTGTTTTTTTTTCTCAGGAAACGGCTGTAGCAAGTCAGGTGATATTAACTTTCTGAAGCAATAAGGTCACTGACTCCTGCAAATCTGTACCGCAAAACTGCATCAAGCTGAGCTAGTTGAAGAATGTTGTTGGACAAGTCCATTGTCTGAACTTTGTGCAGCTTTTCCATTCACTTTATGTCTTGACAAAACATGCATTTTGTCCATATAATAGGAGGCAATGAGCTTCTCTGTGAACGAAATTGGATGTCAGATACCTGCCCTTAAGACAAGGAAGACACTTTAGTCCCTTCTAAACGCTTCTTAGTTCTTTTTTTTATATTTCTGATAAGTCGCGAGCCACCAATAACAAAACTAAAAAAAAATTTATATTGGTTCAAAAGCTATGTACATATTACTACTAATCGGGCAAGTAAAATGGATAAAATGAAATATAGATTTTATTCCAGAAAAACTAGTGATATTAGTGAACCAATAGTAACTAGCAACTAAAATTGAGTGAAGATGGCATGCACAATTGTAAAAACCACATGCAACATATATGCGTGCACAGTTTGCAAGGCAGGATGTGCAATAAAAGCTTAGACTCCTCAGTAGCTCTAACTACAGAATAAAATACCAACTCAAAATATTATAGTATATTCAGGTTAGTGGCCAATATATTTAAAACCTTTACAACCGTTTATACATGCAGTTGACAAAGAAAGATGCAGTTGTAAATTTCTATGTGAAATTAAGTGTCAATACTTTTTGTGAAATTAAGATTTTACCTGGTTTTTTCCCTTATGCCCCAAAAATGATTATAAAATAATTTTTGGAGATGACAACCTGTCTAAAACAGTTGTTATAATTTCCAAAAATAATAATTACTAGGTTGGCAAATTCTACTCTGAGGTGTGATTAGGGTTTACAATTCCAGGATTTGCCCCCTGACTATATTACCGCTGTAGAGTTTAAATCAGTTAACTTTATATTGCGGTCCTGTTAATTCCAGGGTTTGTGAGAGGTGTCTGTGTGCTTCTCTTATTGGCAAGCAGGTTCAGCTGTCAGTGGATGATCAATGATACAAATTACATTAAATACTTCTCTGAACTGCACATGAGACAGTGACCCATCCTTCCCGTGGTTTGTTACCTTGTTCATGGCTTAAAACTGATATACATATATAACACTTAAAATATCATATACTCACTCGAGCGCGTGAAACTGTCATCGCGTCGAACATTTCATAATTAACATTTTTTTTTACCAATTAATAGCCCTACTATGTTTTTGCCTGCGTTGGTTAATCTCTCTGTCAGCAATCTTATTATGAACTGATTTCTATTATATGTCGGTGCTTTAGAAACATTTTTTTTTACTTTCAGAGGTAATTTGGATCACCATTTTTACATCTATCTGTTTTATAGTGTTACATGTATCTGTTTGTTATGCGCCGTCCGTTCTGATTCGTGTTAGGCCCAAACCCGGCGCGCTGCTATGGGAACCGCACTTGCAGAACTCTGGCTTGTACTGTATAGACACAGTGCTCGTTGTAGTCTAGAAATTTCGAGTCTGTTCATGCGCTATGGGCGCTTGTGTATTGTTGTGTTCTTTGAAATATTCGTGAATATAGAAGGTGCTGGGCTTCAGGTGAAAAAGCTATAAATAGGGGCTGTGTTTAGAGCCAGAAGGGAGGAAAATACCAGCGGACACGGAATAGTGTGAGTCTCTCGTCAGTTTTTTTGCGGCCTATTCCGATAATTGCAGAACTTACAGATATTCTACGGACTTTGTAACAGATTTTGTACGGATTGTCTCAAGTTTGCCTTTTGGATTATTACCAGAACTTCACTTTTGGATTACAACAGATTGTTTTCGAGATTAAATCGGACTATTCTCTGAGAAGATTTATTTGAACTGTTTACGTGGATTACTTGTGTTAAAGGGCTCTTGATGAGCTTTGACAGTTGTGATATCCAGAAATCAAAACCTAGGATCCGGAATCTGGTGATGTCATTTTTATTATTTTTATGTCTTAAATATTGTGTAATTTTATTGATTTAGTGTTTTGTAATGTTAGGAATAATGTTCTAAGAAAAAAATTATAAGTATTTGTTAACAAAAAACTACTAACTTCTTTTTCCATTCCCCTCAGCATTTTACGCTGCCTAGTGTTCGGAATCTGATTTTTTTTAACTCCGTAACAAAATGTATGCTCGTCAGGATTACGTGATCTGTTGTTATTAGGTTCCGTAACACCATCAGAATTTAAAGTGCGAAACAGGACAATCTGTCATTTACTAGCTATATAGGAAACCTGGGCCGTTAGATTGGGGAAAAAATGTGTACACGGGTGACTTAACTGGAGCCGCCTTTAATCTGGTTGACAGAACTGATCTCTTATGCAACCATCTAGTTGGTAAATGGTAACACACATTTTCCTCGGCTTTGCTGCAAATATATCCTTCGCTTACATGATTCACGCCAGGAATTGTTCAGGATCCATGTAATATTCTGGGTTTGATTTGCCGGGATATTGCATGTTGCATATAGTCATGCGGTCCCTGAGACGGACTTCTCTTTTACGGACAGTTTGACCAACACAAAATATTACTGCGGGGACAAATCAAAGCATTTTGACAAGGGTCCGACGTGCTGGTCTGAGAAGTATTCTTAAATAAAGTCCATTATATCATTATTGACTAAGAATATACCGATTAGTATCGTGCTAATTAGCATACAGTAACATTGCATCAGGCACTACAAGATATGTAGCAAGATTAATAAGAATGTCACAAATTAAAACTAAATGCACTCAGTGAAGGAATTCCGGAGCAGACGCCATATTCGGCGAATAATTATAAAGTGAATGCGCCCAAACAAAACTCTAGTTATTGTGTGGTCTATAATTTACAATTATAGAAAAGGTGTGGAATTCCATTTGAAATTTTGCTGATATTGTAAGGACAATCAGAGATAGGAAAGAAAAAAAATGAACTGCGTTGAATGAGTTGATGACTGTTAATGACTCCACAACAACTGCGCTCGAGCACCATCTTTTCTTTCCATAAATAGCTTAGCCAGGGGTAAGTGATATTGTAGAAAGCAAAGTTTTCGCATTTTCTTTTCTATTTTTATATATTATATATATATTATGTATATATTCTTATTTCTACATCGGAAGATATGAAACCTCAAAATTATTCAAAAATGTTCACTTTTTTTCAAACCATAGGTGTTAGTCGCATAACACATCGAAGGTTGATAATTTAAGGGAAAAAAACAAAATCCAGCATGTTGTGTACCTTTATGGATATCTTTCGAAATAGTTTGGCGAAACCTCATCCGTGCCCATGTAGCCATGAGCATTCAGATACCGTCGACCCTCAATGCCAGCAGGGCGCCTTCCACTCAGACTAAGCATTCAGGTGACAGTCTTTGGTTCGCAAGTACATTTTAAAGTTTAAAGTTCGCTCACATATCCTTAACATAGTTCCTTTGTACAATAGTCATCAAGAGAAAATTTGAAAAAAAAAATTCGATTTGAGAATTCTTTATTCTTTATAATCTGTTTATGTGTTAATATTATGTCTAACTCTGATAAGACTGAGGCTCCTTTGCCAGGGTTAAGTGAACGCATACAACATTTTATTATAAATTGAAACTTTAGTTAAGTGTATTTGCACTTTGAGTGATTACACGTTTTAAACGTGCTAAGAATCTAACATAATACATGTTATTTGTTTATGAGAGAAAGAAAGAGAGAGGAAAAGAACGCGACAGGCAGACAAAGAATGAAAGTAAAAGTTAGAAAATGAGAGAAAGAGTTTAACGCGAAAGTAATTGCAAAGAGTAATGGAAGAAAAATCAAAGGAAGGAATGAATTAAATGAATCATTAAACAGCAAGAGACACCATAATTAACGTTTATTTCCATGACCATTCATTATGGTCACTTAAACCTCCTGATGTCAAAGTTTAATTAGAGATATCTTATCAGTCCGCTGCAGATTGCGGGAGAAAATCAAAAGATCACTTCTTACAGGAGCGGTTATCAACCAAACCATCACATACTGATATTCCCCTTTCTTCTTTGTTGATGTGAACTGGTCCTGTTTGCAGGATGGCCTCGTTGTCTATAAGGAACTGGCGGAATGCAATTAGCAACTCCACGTCCTGTAAAACACATTTCATACCGGGATAGACGAGATAGTGGTCTGGTGACTGCATTCCCCGCCAGCCCAGCATTCCTCGTCAGTGCTGTAAGCAATCAAGCAGATCTTAACAAAAGGACATGTATTTCTTTCCTTTATTTAGTTTCGGACAAAGATCGTTTCTCTGCAGGACTATCAGTTTTCAACTGCGTGAACTCATATATATGCCTAGACGCCAAGCTTGCATTAAAGGTCTGGGTGCATTTTTATTATGTATTTTCTTACGTTTATTGGGCGTACCTCCCAAGTTTCCATACCGGAGGCTAGATATTTATATAGTTATTTTTACATATGAGATCAAAGAGTGAAGAGGAAAACCTTATTTTGGTTTGATGTCGGGGTTACAACACAGAAGAAGTGAATTCAAGGGGAAGAGATCTCATAGCATTATCGTTTTTACTGTAAGTAGTACGTTGACGGCAAAACCATTATATTCATTCCGGGGACATAGAGTGCAAAGGGAACTTTTTTTGTGGTGAAGTACTTGGCTGGGGCTTCAGCTATGAAAAAGTCAATTGAGGAGCGAATATAACGCCTAAT